>CM027090.1:9054045-9379045 GCA_015343265.1 Pao palembangensis
ACCACAAATGAAGGTCTGACATTAGATTATCAGGCACAGAAGCCCCAATGGTTTGGTGCATGACATGTTTCCATGAGTGAGAGAAACCAGCTGGGTAGTTAAATATAATACAAACAAAAAGGGGAATAAACCAACAAGACAATAACATGCACAAGAGCTACCAAATAATATATTAGCAAACATGCTTAGCTGAGGTCAGTGTGAGAAGGCCAGGACAAATCTGCAGGTGATACAGGGGGCAAAAAGGAGATAATACTCAAATCATATCAAATCTGTGCATATTTGACTATTGTGACGCTACGAAACAATGTGGACAAATCTACATTATATTATCAAAACGTAAATTTTTGTGATAAATTTTTAGTTAGCATTATTTAGTTCTTAAGTTTTGCATGTTTTTGTGAGCCACTGGACTTTATGGTTGATGTATTTGATATAAAGGTGCTTTGCTGTAGCTAGCTAGCCAATTATTCAAAAAACGTTTAATTGTCTTTTGTGGGACAATTCGTTAATCGATAGAGACGCTTACTCCGCTACAAATGAACGCAATTCCTTTCTAAGTGGATACTTGGAGTGCGAACAGCATAGAGACGATTTCTCTTATGGTAAATAGAAAAGATTTCATTGCTAGCTAGCCAGTAGTTGGGTTATGGGACAACTCTTGTGTGACTGAACCCCCACCCCCCAGACAGCACAACAACAGCCAGGCAGGGCGTGCAGGATCCGCGCCGACCGCAGAAATAGCACCGTCCTCTCCGGCTACAGCCGGGTCAGACAGACAATTTGCGGACTTTAAAACGCTCAGCAAACAAAGAATAAAATCCATCTGCTTACCCTTCGTTTTTAAGAGTTCGGTGGAATAATATTTCTTGTTGCACTTCCAATTTTTTTTTCTCAGTTTACAAACACTGACAGGAAACACCACCGGAAGTGCTTGTCGAGGAGAATGTCGATTGGACGAACGGTCTGTCACGTGACAGTGAGACCGACCCACAGGCGCGGCCATACTTGAGGGGAAAGCGGCCGCTTTCAGATAAAATCGATCGACTTGGTGTTTATTTAGCTTTAGTTGCAGGTTCTCAAATTCTGGAGGTTTTTTTTTGTTGTACCTTTAACTAAATTAATCGTTGATTACTTAACTCGCGTGCCTGGATACTTGATAATATACGAAGATGACCTACCTGAAATATGGCCAGGACCTAAGAGTGATGTTCAAGAATTTAACGATAACCCCTGGATTACAGTGGACACAGCAATGACACGTTTTAATGGTTTTTTTATAGCATGATAGTAACATCGCATCAACTGATATTATCAATACCATCAAAACCCACTTTTGCAAAAATCACAGTAATCTTGTGCCTTTTCAGGCTGGGGGTGCTCTATGGAAAACAAATGTGCATATGCGATCCTTTTTGCAGGAATGTATTTTGCTCTCTATACTTGCTGACTGTGGTTGAAGTTAATATCAGTAGCATAGAGTGGCTGTTGCTTGTATCAAAACACCTTTGATCATTGAAAGATCAGACAGTCACATCCAATATACATAAACACATCATTGCACATTACTGTGCAGAGAACATGCATAATTATTTTCCAGCTGACTGGCACATTGGGTAAACACACATACAATTTGTCTAGCAGTTTACATGAGTTTATAATACCCTAGCCCTCTTGCTGCTTGCTGCAAATATTTTGTAGTTACTGTAGATATTGTTGCTGCTGTAACAAGTGAATTTCCCATATCTGGGATAAATAAAAGTATTTCTATTCTATCTGCTAGGCTTGATGTGACGAAAAGTAAAAGTAATGTATTTGTGCATTTTACTATAATCCCACATTAAAAGTTGACCGCCTCACATAAAAGACAATTAAAACTATCTTATTCAACCTAAAATTGGCAGGATTTGTTAAAAAGCTGTAATGTACACAGCCTGTGCATCCTATTGATAGGTTTTTTTTTTTTTTACATGTCATTTCCAAGCTTTTCAATTTCATCTAAACAGAAATCCATATCTTTCTGGCAAACATGCGGAGACAGAACAACCATGCGGAAAAAATTGACTTTGTTTTCCAGAGGTTGGTATCCGACCATCATGCTGCCTTTTTTCACCATGCGCTCTTTGATGGCTGGAGCTACCTGGGAAGAGATGAATGGAAAGTATTAAGTTCTGTACCAGGGTGGCACCTAAAGATGGTGACGTCCAAAGGATTAAAATCTGGATAGATGAGGGAGACTTCATGTTTCAGCCTAAAAACTCACTTTGGCCAGTTTTTCTTGGTAATCTGGATTTCCTTCCTTCCCCCGCAGACTGGGTGGTATGAACCAGAAGCAGATATTCAAAAACTCTGGCTAGTTACAGAGAAAGTAGAGACAAGTAATTTAAAAAAATCCAAGGGAAGAAATGTACTTGATTTTTAAATAGCCAGTTACCTCATGCAGAAGATGAAAGCCTTTCCTTTTCTTCATTTCCCCCAAAAAATACCTGCAGAAAAGACAAACCTCCACTAGATTTTGGTTTCCTGACTCATAAGACTCATAAAAAGATGTATATTTGCATTGTGTAGTGTTGTGCTGAAACCGCATACCTTGCATTGACAAAGGCTTTATTTACGCGTTCTTCCAAGCCACTGGAGCCAATAGCTTTCCACATGAGCCACAGTTTGAGACAGTCAACCTTACGGCTGCACTGCAGGGACTTGTCCCCGATGTCCAGATTGAGGTCATAGAATTTGTCTTGTTGGAACAGGTATGTAGCATTAGCATTGTGGCACTGCTTTAACAAACCCTGAGAAATTAAGGCATGGCACGTTATCATTGCGTTATTACTATTATAACCTTCAACGTGTATGAGATTACTGGGTAGTCTCAGAATGGGAATACAAACTGTGGTATTCTGTAGCAGCAGGGCAGAGCACTGCAGACCAGCCTGCAGCAGCTTATGTGGGTTCCAAGCGACTGAATTTGCTCTGCGTGCATGCACAGAAAACACGTGTTAACTGGTATACTGCATTATGCCTTTGCCATATTTCTAAAATACATTTTACCACCTTTCTATGCCTTTCAACAGATGTCTGTGTTTCTTGGAAAAGAGCACACTCCCTCCCCAGGCAGCCTGAGGAAAACAGTTTGTCATAAATTCAACAGAAACTTTTTCGACATCGTGACAATAACACTGACTTCATTTCCTATGACGTCTAGAATGAAGTAGCAGTTACTGCATTGTGGTGTGCACCGTTAACATATCAGCTGTTGAACCTGAGGGTTAAAAATGCTTCATTAGTGCCAGTGCTGTCACAACCAATATAATTTGTCCAGTGTCCTTTACTCCTTGCAAACATTTCTACAAAGCAAAATGCAGCTATTGTACAACTAATAAACCTGATTCATTTGCTGTTAAAATGAATGGTCTGTAAATGTAACTGTATATTCATTAATTATTAATTAAAATTTAGATTACCGGTTTGGTGATCAAGATGATGATATCTTAGCTTCAAGAAGCTGGTTATACAGTACACACACTGATTATATCTTCTATCTAGAGGAGTAACTCACGTCTACGTGCATCCAGATCTTGTGCTTCTCGCATACATCAGCTATACGGTCCAGAGGGTCAAATGCACCATGCACTGTGGTTCCTGCTGTGCAGCTAACAAGAAATGGCACCGCACCCTGGAAACAAGCTTAGTGAATCTGTGCAACCCTGTACATACTGTGCAAAATAAATCACTCTTCATGTAATGTAGTGTAAACATTGCGTAGATTACCTGAGATTTTAGAAGCTTTATCTTTTCATCCAGGTCCTCCGGAATCATGCAACCTCTGTAGTCCAAAAATAATGTTGATGCTTCTTCTAAGCTGATATCTTTAAATTCATTCTCTTCTGTTTTTAATTCAACATTCTCAGCTTTTGTAATAAACTAACTTACCCATCGTTCACGTTCACCGTGATGACGTTGTCTGTTCCGATGCCCAGAAAGCCAGCCCCTTTCTTCACAGAGTAATGGCACTGGAGAAAAAACACACCTGTCATCACTCCATCATATTTACTGAGAGGAACTCCAGCAACTCTTTCACTTTATCATCTTCATGCGTGCAACATTTAAAAAACATTTCTCACATGCGAAGATGTGAGGATGGCAAGTCGAGGAAGACCACACAGCCCGCGACTTTTGACCTCGGGGAAGAGCTGGAAGCGTGCGAGATTCATGGCATACATGTTAGAGGTGGACCCGCCCGGGCAGAAAATACCATCACCCTCCATCCAACCAATCAGCTGCCGCAGGCTTCTCAACACTTCGTTTTCCATCAGCACAAACACTGGCGCCACCTCGAAGGTGTAACTTCAAATGTTACAGAAGTAAAATGTTCAGGTTATTCAAGCACTAACCACCACGGCTAGTTGAATGCTGAAGAGTTTCATTCTCACAGGTTCGTGTTAAGAGCCTCAGAGAGGAATCTCCCAGCCATGGAATGGTAGTCCACCCCGGCAAACAGCTGATTGAAAAACCGTGGATGACCTAAAGTATGTTTAGAAAAAAAAATCTGAAACTAGTCTTCCGCGCATATTGTTGGAAACATGCAGCGATAATGGCAGAATATTTTCCAAGTATGTTGTTTCTAAGTATTATAAAGCAGTACAGAAATGAAGTGCCCTAAATAAATGATATGTGTGTGAGCCAGCATCTTTACTTGTTTTGATGCTGTACTTGGCCACATCCCTGACTCTCTCCAGGAGCCTGTGATGCGGCTCGCCTGCTGCCCTCAGCTCCAGGTCCAGCAGCTGAGCCAGCTCCTCTGGTTCTTTCCACTCACACACCTGCAACAGCAAGAAAACAGCAGTGGTCAGAATACCACAAGTCTGACACAAATGTGACACGGAAGGTAGTAAATCAAGACCTTTTGCTGGATGTTGGTGCCTTTGCTGAGCACCTCGTCTACAATAATTTTGAAGGCTTCGGTCAGGAAGAGTTGTCCTTCTGAGTGATTGATGAGAGACTCTTCAGGGTAATGGGGAATGGATGGCTCCTCTGACATCCCGTTTGCTGTTGATGAAACAGTTTAAATAATTCAAATAATTCACAGTTTTAAGAAGGAATGCACTGTCATACTCACACTGAAACATGTCTGCCATATCTGGAGGTTTTAAAAGCCGGTGTGTCTACCTGACGTCCCTGTGCTGAAAATGAGGACAGCAGAAGAGGACAACCAAAGTCATAGAAAGATGGGTGAGGGAGCACGGCAACCTTTGAACCAGATCGAGAAACTGTGGCGCAATGTCTTTATTGTTACGCAACACCTGACAAGAATGGCCAGATAACACGTAAAAAATGATATGAATTGCAGTATCAGAGGAACCGCTCCTAAACTAACCATTTAAACAAAATTACATTTTCTCGTCAAATGTTTAGTTATCGATAAAGACACATGAGAAATAATGCATTCATAATTATTCTTTCTCAATGTTGCATCAAAACCCAAAATTCTGAAAAACAAAGGTGCAGATCAATCAGACCAAACCAAGATCAAAGGGAAAGGAGGTTTGATGTAAAGTAACATACTGTATTACTATATATGTAGCATTAGCCCACCAAAATACTCAACCACAGCTCCTGATCAATTAGAAGATGCGACTGGTAGAAAACAACTGTAAACGTGAATGATAAATTTTGTATTTTCTATGTGTTGTGTTATCTATTCTGTTATCAAGACATTATGTATGCAAATTGGATATAACAAGTCTGTCCATCTTTAAGGTTATCAACCTATTCTATTCCCACTCCACTGCTTAATAAAATCAATGAACTAGAGGAATCGAGCTGTCCCTTGCATCCTTCAATGATTGATCATGCAGTTTTTCAAGTTTGGGCAGAGTTGTGGTCACAAAAACGAGCACAACACGACACTTAATAAAAAGATTATAAAATCTAATTCATTCTAAAAAAAGTAAATATTCCTAAAACATGTTTTGATTGTTCATGTTATCTTAAAAAAAAAAAAAGCTGCACTTGCACAATGATGATAAGTTATCTACCTGACCTATTGCACATAGGTACCAAATCTGTCTATGGGAAAATTCCACAAAGGAGTCGAGTCTTTCAGTATTTTTCCATGAGACACGCGGCTGCCTTAGTCGGACTCCAGCAGAAAGTCAATATGTTCTGGGGGCAGGGGGCAGGGCCCAGTCCCCCTGACACAGCAGGCAGTGCAGGTGAGTGGCGGTGGCTTTCTCTCTTAGACACATGCACCAGCAGCGCAGCATGGCAAACACTCGCTCCACGTGGAGCCGATGGTCCTCCTCGAACTGCTCCAGCATTGCAGAGGGGATGTCCAGCGCAAGTCTGCCAATCTCTCGCTATGATTTGCCGATGGCTCGAGCCCCTGTCATTAGCTGCTGTTCCTTCACTAATAGGTGGACTATGAAATGAGACCAAGGCAGATAAATACTGGATTCTCTGGCTCGTGTATAAATGCTTTGACTGCAGCATCACCCACCACTGTTGCAGATCTTTTTGGCTGAGACGGAGTCTTGGGGATCAGGAGCTGCTTGTCTCTTACTCGATGTTTCTTTTTTGTCGTCTAAATATATCAAAAATTAATCTAAATATCCGAAATAGTCTGCTGACAGTGCCATCTTTGTGCTACCTGAGGATGCTGTGTTGACAGGCAGATCCTTCATAAAGTGAAGCATGGGGAAAGCTTCCTGCAGGGCCTCATCATTCAGCAGCCTGATCAGACCCTGTGACGCTTCAGGCCCCCTCTGAATGATGTGAACCAGCAGCTCTGTCACTTTTCACTGGGAGTACAATAAGCTTTCGCCTGCTGGTAGCCACGATGGGGCAGCAGGCAGCATGAGTCAGTGGGCTGCAGGACAAAGTCAGACTCTGCGCTGAGGATCTCAATGAGCCTGGCCTTTTGGCTTCTGAGTAGCTGGCACAGACTCTTCAGCCATGATGTCATTTAATTTCAATTCTATGGCAATAAACTTTGGAATGATGGTAATGCTCAAATGTGAAATGATGGCAAAGCAAATACTGAACGACTCTGTGACACTTCAGCCAAACACACTTTGTTTTATGTTTCCACGTGAGTTATTATGTCTGCAAAGTGATTAGCCCTGTGAGCGGTTAGCTCTTTCCAATTACTTCAGTTTAATTTCTCACATGAGGTCCAATCTCAGGTATTCGATGAGGGCAACAGGACTTACAGAAGTTCCCTGAGGACGCCATTCCGGTCATCCAAAAGAAATGATGACGGCTTTTAGATGGATCACGTGTGAAAATGCAAATTACAAACTTGGTCACAACATTCCCCAGTGTTAAATGTTGGGGGGTTCTTTGCTCATCTGTCCAGTTTTCCCAGTGCAGATAGTGCACTGACTGCCAAAACAGCAAATAGCGTCAATCTGTGCTGTATCTGTACTACTACTCATAGGTTTTGTATTATTGAAAAAAAAAAAAAAAAAAAAAAATATGAATGCATTTTCTTTACACGGTAAAACATGACGGCAACTTACTTTGAATGAATGGGTTTAAATGTGAATTTTCAGTTCTAGAAAAGGGAAGCGCATTCCATTCCTGCAACAAACTTTATTAACGGATTAAAAAAACTTTCCCACAGGGCTTTTACGTCTTGCTTTAAAATCAGGAAATTGCAAAATGCAATCGATAAAAATAAACAGAGATATTTATTTTCTTTTTTATTCAACATAAGAATTATTATAAATAAAGGATTAAAACAAATATATATTTACCCTGATTACTCGAAAGCCCACTTTTCTTGTGAATCAACGTCTTCTTCTTTGGTGGGTTTTTCGGGTAGCAAGTCGCGCGTAAAGACGCATGACCGCCACTATGTGTTTGTTACGTGGCATTGCATTTCCAGCATTAGGCAACGTGTCGACAGTTTAAAGGTGATATTTGAAGAGCAGCAGGTAGTATTTGATTAACTTTAGCTATGGCTATACGTAAATACGTTATATACTTGTACTGGTACTGAAAATTGATATATGGTAAAATAAATGCACTACACTCAAAACTAACCCTGGTAATTGAAGAGGAAACATTTAATGTTATTGTTAAAACCCTGAGTTGTCAAAGCTTCAGCCTTAATCAGCTAATAATTTAGGCCGTGTGTGTGTAATGATAAAATTCTAGCTTGCTCATAACTCCTATGACTCAGCTTGTGACTCCTCATATGATTATCGTATGACTCCCCATGTACTTATCTTGTATGACCATTACATTACATAGTCACCATAGCTGCTGACTATGTGTTAGTGTATATTGTTTCAAGCATAGTCATTTATTAGGTCATCGACAGCCTGCTGAGTCATTATGAGCAGTTAAACAACTAATATTCTGTTAATAACTATGTGTGCATTATGTATGTCAAACACCATTTAAAACAGCAGACGGTTCATAGAAAGCTTGAACAAATAATGTGTTTAAGATATGCAAAGTTAGAGCTCTCTGTGTGCAACTGGACTGTAAGGTTTCCTTGAAGACGTTTCACCTTCTCTCCAGAAGGCTTCTTCAGTTCTAAACTTGCTGGGGGCAAGACCTTGTGGACCACTGGCATGCTAATGATCGATTGACCTCCTTATGTTATCTGGGGCCTCTGTGCTCCATGTCCTTGAGGGATGAGAAACAGACACCGTTTAATCCAGGACAGTATAGAACAAGCCTGATTGTATGCTTTGTTATGCGGTGGGTCTCTCAGGAGTACAAAAAGCAGGCTGTCAGCGGCAGACAGGAGCAGAGAGCGTCGTCCCAAGTTCGGAGAAGTAAGACAGGTTCGGGCTGAGCGTTCGATTGCTTCAGAGACCGAAGGCGGCTGCTACGACGAACTCTGCTCCAGTCGACTGACCTTTGTGGGTTTTGATTCACCACCACATTTGGCCTCGTGCCTTTTTATTCTTCTGATTGCATTTGGCTGATGTATTTTTCTTCAATAAATTATGGGCCCCTTTTGAAAAAGACAACCTCTGGTGCACTGCGTCACTTTTTTGACACGAACATGTGGCAGGTGCCTTCTGTTTTTCCACCCAGCCAAGATGTAGGAAAAAAATCCTGCAACCTAATGAAATAGTAAACTGCAAAAGCAGTGTCTCTATATCTCAATTAGATAACTAGAAAAATATCATCTAATCAAAAACAATGATGCTATGATGAAACAGAAAATCTTCTGACAAGACATCGTCTGAGATTTACAGATGCAAAACATCTCACAGAAGCATGCAATGTGTGGTGGAGCTATTAAGATGTGGAACAATTTGTCCAACTTTTTAACCAAGGACAAACAACAAAATGAGAGGAAAGTAAACGATCCACCTTATTCATGCTCATGCATTTAATTAGCGAATGTGTTATTCCCCTCGTGCTTGAACGCACTGCCTGCCATAATTAGACAAGAGCCGGTGTCCGCAGACTTATTTAATCAAAATTCACAGTAGATGGATAAAAGGTGACATTGTTGTTGCTGCTGATAGTTTTAGCCTACAACCTGAGATGCCCTTAGGCATTGTGCATGAGTGCATGTGTGTGCTGCTTCAATATGATATTACTGTTCATGTGCACAACTGCATTAAAGGCTTTTCACGACAGTGATTCACATCTTTTAAGAGCATGTTTTATCGATTATTATTTTTTTGTTGACAACAAATAAACAAATTGCTTTTTACACATTGAATCCTTGGCCAGAAGGGGGTGTAATAGACCAGCAGCTGTGGGGCCAACAGGCCTCACCTGGCCGTGACCTACACTTTTTATAGTCTCATTTGTTTTAACTAAACGGCTTCGCTGCCTGGGTGCACTCCTCTAGATGTATAAACAATAAAATGTTGTTCAGACTATGGATGCAGAATGCTGCAGACATGGAAATAAATATTTGATTGTTTGGCTTGTGCAGATAAAGAAGGGCTGCATGAATACCAAACAGAAGTGTGTGTACATGCACAGAAATGTTTGTGATGTAAACTACAGAAGGGTTCATTTCAGTGTATTGCTTTGGAGAAAAGACTCTTAGAGGACGGGAAGGGCGAGAGACCGCCAGTCACATGCCTCCTTACTCCATTTACCTGGCTTTAGCTGTGGGAAATGACAAATCAATATCTTATTCCTCTACTCATATTTGCTTTATGTGAGAGGAAAAGCCTCTGGAGCGAATTTCATCCACACACTGTATACAATCTGAGTCTCTGTGTATACACGCTGTCTGAATAAATCCACTTTCTCTCTGCATACAGTTGGTGGAAAAAGGAAAAGGAATCCATATTTACTGTGATTGTTTATTCTTATCTATCAACGTAAGATTGCTATGCAACATGGGAATGTACAATTAATCCGCCTTTCTAAAGGCATTTTTGTCCTATTAATATATAGATTCAGGCATTTTTGACACCCTGGATGAATTTCAGCTATAAATGCTGTGTCATTTTTTTTATTGTCCACTTTGTCACCTTGTGTTATCACCACAGCACAAGTGGAGTCTGTGTAGGATATGAAAATGAACTTAGCGTGCTGCTGATAAAGCACGATCCCACTCACACCCTGGTGCTCCTCAGGCCACATTGCACTCTCTGTCAAGTGGTAAACCCCATTTGTATGTGTGTGCTAGTACTGGCTGCTATAATAGCTTGGACGCTCTGCAGTGCTGATGGAGAATAACGCAGTTTCCTCCAGAGTGGCTCTGGCTTTATTCCACAGACCTCTGCACCTGGAAAATTAGAATTTTCAAGATGAGTGTGTGCGTGTGCACGTGTGTGCGTGCACGTGCTTTTTGCGTGTATGTTGTCCAAAGGGAGCCAGAGCAGCAGTTTCTCCTCGTCATGCTTTAACAGATAAATTAGATTCACGTGGAAAATTACAGCTATGGGAAATAGCGCTTGCTGACAGCCTTCAGCACCCTGAGCCATGAGGGACAAAAGGCATCCGGGGTGGCCTTTCAACGGATCAAGCATCGCTTTGTTCACGCTTAAACAATACCTGAGCACATCACAATCACATCTGAAGACACAAACATGATCATAAACTCTGGGTGTAACCTCTGATGGATGAGTGAAGAAGATATTTTATGAACAGGAAACTATTCCGGTGCTGAAGATTTTTAAAGTTTTGCGTGAAGGTATCATCTTTGTAGAATATGTAGCTTGTTAAGCCGACTGTGGCTCAGCCGGTCGCAGCCTGCACACAGAGGCCTTTAAGATGTGACATCCTTTTGGCTCCGTACCTCCCCAAGGGGCTGCAGCCAGGGGACAGCCTGGCCTTTGAGTCAGGCTGACATGTCTGTTTGTTTAACATGAATTATATATGAAAGGCCAGAATGACAGAGGAAACGAGAGCGAGAGCAGGGCAGGAGACCAGAGGGAGACGGGATAAGAGACAGATGAGGAAGAGGCTGCGGCTTGGATCAGCAGAGTGGACGATGACTGCATTAGTGCTCAGACACGTGTAAAAGTGTGTGTGTGTGTGTGTGTGTGTGTGTGTGTGTGTGTGTGTGTGTGTGCTACACAGGACTGAAGGCACAGAAGTATTAAGTTCACAGAAGAATTTAGTAAGGAAGGCTAAGCACCTGTGTTTGTGTGTGCATGCATGTGTGTGTGTGTCCAGACAGGCAGGTGTCGGCATGCTATAGCTCCTGTAATCCAATCTTTGTGTTTAATCAAGCGAAGTCAATGATATTTGTTTGACCCAGAATCACAAATCACAGAGCGGCATGCATAAATAATAGAGTGGAATCCCTTGGACCAGGTCTCATCAGCATCATCTCATTAGGCGCTGCACTGGAGAAGGCAGGCGGCAGTGACCCCTAGGGGGAGCTCTCATCATTCTAAAGGGGCTTTCATGCTCACTGGCTCAGCAGCAGCTGCTGCAGACTATCATTTCAGTCATACTTTGGTTGAAGGAAAGGGCTCCGAGACGAGTCTCCAAGCGGGAAAAAGAAAACATCAAGCTGACCAACAGTCTGCCGGCGCTGGGGAGCGGTGCGCCCTGAACTCTGTGACCTCAGTGCAAATATGAGTCTGTCGTATTTATTGAGGGACATCGCTGGTAAACTATTGATCCATGTAAGGGCCACTCCTGCTGACATCCACAGATGCATTTAGGGTCCATGTGGATTTACAGCGACATGGACAATAGTTTTAACACCGGACTAAAACATATAGTTACAGGAGCAAAAGTCAGACAGAATCATCCCGTTGACAAATGCCTACATATTTTTCTACATAAAAAAAACAAATAAACAAACAAACAAAAAAACAAACAAACCCCAAAACCGATATCTTTAACAATTTAATTAAAAATCAATGGTAAATATATAGAGACAATTTAGCTTTTTGGAATTATTGGATGAAATGGAACCAATGCTGTAAACCACATAGATATTTGTCACAGCTGTTCTTATGGAATAAAGGAAGCTTAAATCTTTACCCTCAAAGGTTAAAGGTGTTGTTTGAGGCTCAGTTTTTGTTTTGTGGGCAAAGTTTTTCTGAAACATGCTATATAGCCTCTTTATGCTTAACACCACAGCTTTTTAGGCACTGAGAGGTAAAAAAACAACCATTCAAGTTAATTTTTGAGCTCTGATGAAAAAAGTTGGCAGTGGAATTTAGTTAAACTGCAGTTTTCATGTTGGATTTGCAATTATTTTGCAGGAAAACTGGGATTTATTGAACCAGCAGATGAAATTTTCCTTCTACGCCCTATTTTGACATGCGAGTGTGTGTGCGTGAGTGCGAAAGTGTTCTTGGGTACATCCAAAACTTCGGGGTGTCAGTGTTTCTGCGATTTCATTTGTCACCCTTCCTGCTGTTTCCTCAGTCACTCTGTGCGGTTGCGCTCGTGCGTGTTGACGTCGACAATCACTGATCACAGTCAGGAAGCGGTTGTGATTCACATTTGGGGTCTGCGTCAATCCTGAGGGAGAGAAGGTCTCCTCACTGATTAAAGAGGGAAACAATAGGAGCAAGTGTTGTTGCTGTTGTTTGTCCAGCTGGTACTTATTTACTGATAGGAAGACTGCTTCTGTTTGTAAGAAACAGCCATTAAAAGGTAAGGAAGTGATGCCATGAAGGATCTTTCTGTGTTCTGTGTTCTTCCTTTGTTTATTGCATTGCAGCAAGTTTTTTTTTGTCATTGTCGTAACTTGCACAGTCACAAGTTTGCAAGCTGTGCACAACTGAGCAAGAAAGACAATAAACTGACTCAACAGGGAGCTCAATAAATGAGAATTGTGCACCTACTGCTAATAAAAATGAGCAAAATGAGGAGAAGTGCTATCATTCAAACCTGTCTTAAGGTTTTGCATAAATAGCAAATGCCATTTATGCAAGTGTTTTTATTTCCTTTTATATCCTTGTTTTATGTGAAAATGCATCCCAGCAGACTGGCCTGCTGTAGCCACAGATTGCACCGCTCCTCTTGTGGCTCCGGCAGGGGAGAATTCTGCAGTGTGTGGTGTAGCTCTGGTCTTTAAGATGCCCCGAGTCAGCAAAACCTGCACATCTGGACGTGCTGATCAGACCGGCCCTGTGGTTGGCGCAACGACAATAACTGAACGTTAATTAAAAAGCCATTCATTGCAATGAGAGGGCCAATTAAAGGCCTAATATTTGATAAGGCCCTCACTTCACTCTGCAGTGGGCCCACCTGGGAAGTATTTATTAAATGTTAATGGGGCCTGTAATTAATATCCAGAGCGGATTAACTTGCAACTGAGTATTATTCATAGGAACGCTGGGACAGAGAGGAGCATAAATGAGATGGAGATATGTAACTCTGCATACTGAACACAAGGGGCCATTAAGTAGGTGTGTCATCAATCCTGAGTCTCACCGCAGCGGAGCATGACAATTTCTGGTTTTTCCACACGTAGCGAGTGTCGTGGAAATCTTGCGATTACTCGGTGCAGTTAGAGTTCTCTAAATATAGCAGCCGGCTGGGTCTTGACTGTGTGTCTCTCTATAACGCCTTTTAATAAAGCAGCCTTGCTGTCTCTGAAGAGAGCAGATTTTTACTCAACATGTGCCAAACAGTAAAAAATGTCAAAGTTCTGTTATGGAGGCTCACCCGATAATAGGTCAGGTTTAGATATTTCACAGCTTTTCCCTTTTTTATTGAAAGTTTAGTGTCTAGTGTGGATCATTCTTATCATATTTGCTTTACATCATAAAATCTCCGTTAGCATTATTCAGCTGAGGCGCAGTTTGGATGTTTTATGGCCTTTCAGCTCCTTGTGCAAATGTCAGCTCACTTATCGCCTTTATGGAATACTTACCTCACTAATGACGTTCGGCTAAAGTTATTTCTGGAGAACTACATTCATGCACGCTCACCTGACGTCCAAGGGTCATTCCGCTGACCCAAATGTTCCTGTGGTGAAGGCTGGGGGAAGAACAGCGCAAACAGATGGCTAACGAACCGTCCTTGTAGGCCGGGACGACGTCACTGCAGCTACGCCCCAGACTGAAAGTCCTCCTCTGCCAAGGCGTGACCTTTCCCTGTCTGGCTCTGCGGTATTTCCACACGTTCTCATGTTGAGTGTGTACATTCGTACAGCGTTTGAGTCGCGGCGTGAACTCTGAGGTGTCCCCTGACCAAGCTTAGCCGGTTGAGTCGATGAGGAGAGGGAACATTTTGTACTTTTACGCTAACCGCCTTGATTGGAACCAGCAGCAGCCTACATGCTTTGGCTGGTTCTCACTCTGTGCGACTTGCTCTCTGTCTGAAAACAAAACCGTGTCCTCATTCTCACCGAGTGGCACAAAAACTTGGGAGAGAAACTCGCTGTGTTGCTCTGCTTCAACAACACAGAAACAGGCCAAGCTGATCTAGATTTTGTCTGCAAGACTGATTTCCTCCCTTGAACAGGCCTTTTTTGCCACCTCCTTTCTTTTGCAAATATGCCGGCTTTGTTTGCTACTGTGAGCTGATTTAATGTCTGCTCATGCCTCTCTTCATTTGCTTCTCAGCACGATGAGCTGCTTTAATTTTGACCTTGTTTAAGGCTGCGGTGGGGGCCGTGGAATGTTTCTACATCAGTTATTGTTACTTTGTTGGAGTTACAAAGTCAAAGAGGAGGGAAAACCTGTCACAGTGCTAAAGATGCAGAAGGTAATGATCTCCCAGGGTCTGAGGCTGCATTAAGGCCTGTGGCTAAACATTTAGCTTCCACTTCCACTTTATTATTGATAAATAAAGCTGGAAAATAAATACGTTTTAATGACTCCTGGTGAGAGGAAAGTGTTGAGAGACTCGTGCCAGATGTCTAAAAGTGATAAAACAAAGCTGCAGGATACAGTCCTTTTTGACACACACACACACACACACACACACACGCACAGACACCCTCACTATTATAATATGATCTGTTTGCTACTGTTTTTAAATTGCACACGTGGGTTTGCCACGGTTTACATGAATGCATGTTGCCTGTGTGTCAGTGCATGTTTGTATCGGCATCTTGCATGGATGATGTTGACAGGACAAACCGTGCAAGGTGAGAACTGACATTAATATCATGAATAATGCGCGTGGCTCCACCTTTTATTTAAATGCTCCATTAATAATAAAAAGACAGGACACGCCACGCATGGCTGCGCCTTCATTGTCAACTCTCACACTGTACTGTTTACAGCATGTAAGCTCATCCGTGCAGTCATCGAGAAAGGCGTTGCAGCCTGAAAGTAAGATTAAACACAAATTGTTGCATTTAAATAAACTGGTGAAAGTAGATTCTGGATGCCAGAATGTTCTCGGAATATGAGGCTGCAAACAACAGTCTCAGCAGCAGCAAAGCAGGCAGTGTGTTCCAGCCCTGCCTGTGAGCACATTCAGAGGATGCTTGCAGTAAATAGTGGTCTTTTCAATAATAGATTTGTGTGTGTGTGTGTGTGTGTACTCTTGTATATGCTACATATTGAGTACAAATATGTATTCTACTGCCAGAGTGAGGACATTTTGGCTGATTCTCACATCTTTAAAGAAAGAAAGATAGGATGTGTTTGTTGGTGTGTGTTTTGTGTGTGTGTGTGTGTGTGCATAAGCCAATGTGTAGTGAGAAAAAAGCAGTAATGAAGAAGGTATAAAGGTGAAAATAACTTGGCCCACATGTAAATGCTGTGTATGTGTGTGGATGTGTGTGGGTGTGGGTGTGTGTGTCACAGCCACACTCTCCAGTAAATTAGTGACAGACAGACAAAGCAGTATGTTCAGCCTTTACAGCAGAGCAGCGGCAGGGCAACGATGGATGACTGGGGTTCGGGGGGACTATTAATGGATCTATAGGGCAGGAGGGCGAATGTGAGGAAATCAGCAGGAAAAGGCTGTTGAACAGCGCTCAGATCAATACTAATAACCACACACAGTGAATGACTTCCTCTCATCTCTAATAACTCAGGCTGAAGAGCAGAGAGGGGAACGTAGGGGCCGAGGCAGAAAACATACTGCTGTCGAGTTTATGCTTGTCCGATTTGGCCTCTTTGTTGGTCCCTTGGACTTTTTCTTTGTTTTTCTTTCTGATGTGGAGGTGAGAGGATCCACTTCATCTCAATGGGAATGTGCTTCCCATCTCTGCCTACTGCAGCCCTCGTGGAAGCGTGTGTGTGCACGCGTTCCAATCTGAGGTGAATTAGATTGGTCTAAAAGCATCTCTCAATAAGAGGCTGTTAAATGTGTTTGCTGTGATGGCCTGCCATTTTATATTTCTTTAATGAAGTTATAGGAGAGTAGAAAATGGTCAGTCACACACACTAACCTTGACTGTGTGCCTCGTATCAACTGAAGCTGCATTGCACACACAGGGAAATCCACTTTTCTATTCTTGATATTCTTTATTCCTTTTACTGACTGTTTCTGATCTGCACACCACTGAACTTACCAAACATGGTAGCAAAGCGGTAACGCATCCTAGCTTATTTTAAAGTAACAATATCGTTTTAAGACAGGCCTGGAAGCTTTGGGGAAACTTCAACACCTTGTTCAAACTCAAATGCATTCACACACTCAGGACTTAAATCCTCCCTGTGAGAGAAAAACGGGTGGAATAAAAGCGTGTGATGCGAGACCTCGGACAGAGACACTTCAGTGCTGCACGCCGCCTGACAAACACAACAATGACTCTCATTTGGTCTTTTTCTTGGCCAAATCTGAGAGACAAAAGCAATAAATGCCTCTGCGCCGCACGTCTGTCCCATATGGTTGTTAGAAGATCCTCTTCACATCAGTTGCAACGCAGCAACGCGCGTGCGCATGCTTGTGTGGGGCACAGAACGTGGGCATGTTGTGATTCTCAGATGGCTCATTCTCTGGAATACAGAGGCGGATTTTCGAACAAATTTTTCGAAACTTACCATCCTGCTGGAGCAAATGTCGCCTTGCAGCCCTGCCCCGCAGCCTGCGGAATTGTTCCTGCAACCACAGACTTGTGCTTATTTTCACATTTTCTCCTCTCATTCCACTTTGCTTGGTATTGATCTTTGTCCACGTCGAAGCAAAGGCACCACAAATGCTAACAACATGAGCTGTTTCCATTTTAACTGGCTCCGAGAGAAATGCTGAAATGCTTTAAGGCATTCTTGTCAGAAATAAAGCCCTAGATTACTCCACATGCTGTTTGTGTTTATAACACACACAACCCTGAATGTCGTGTTTTTTGCTTCAAAAGAAGATGTGTGTACTTACAGGCGTGATATAGAACAAACCAGGCCTCCTTGCTCCTAAACACCACCTCTCATGAGACAACATCTAACCATACGACTCAATATAGCTCCACCAACTTCTCCCAAGTCAGTCATAAAGAACTGGTTCAAATGGAGTGGAGCATGTGAGGATTCCTTATTGATCAGCTCTGATGACTTATATTATTTCGACCATCTCAGTGACACACGTTTAGATGTCATCAGTGCAATCTTCTATGAGATCTATGCTAATCAATAGCCTTATCTATAGGTTTTCTCTCGGGCTATCTTCTAGCTTATTAACCAACAATGATACATATCACTATTGACCCATCCTAATCCATTATTCAGTCCTAACGCTGGGACCTTGGCTGCATATTTCAAAGCCTCAGTTTGACCAGTATCTATTTTTTATTCTTTTCTTGCCCTTCCTGTCTCTGCTTCTCTGCCTGAATATCGATCTAGCCAGAACAACAGTACTTTTGACTTTATCTCACTTAATCCTGTTATTTGCGAGAAGCTTTGCGTGATTTATAAGCAACTAAATTTCTTTGAGCGGAGAAATGAGATGGAAAATGTTAACAATCCCGATACGGTTGCTTGCTTATATTTAAATTTGTTGATGAGTTGTGTGAATATTCTCATCTCTTTGTAGGCAGGTGTCTCATTAAACTTAATTATAAGGATGTTTAAGTCAGGATCATAGTCATTAGAAGAGAAGCTTCTGCAGCATGTTGCATTTTAAAAACATGCAAGAAATAAGTTTTTCCTTAAATAAACCAAATAAGACCACATTTTGAAATAAAGCAAGAAATCTGAACTTGTATCATAAGTAAAAAACATCACAATTATAGCCTTTTTTTTTTTGCTAAATTCTCCTAACTGGCACTGGCAGTTGATTTTTTTACATTAGTTAATGAAGCCCTTCAACATTAACGTGACACTTGAGCCTGATTACCCATAGATTTGCAGTAATTACTGCGTCATGTCAAACCAAAGCTTGACGGTAAATCGGTGCCTCCAGTGGGAGCTGTGGCGGAGGACACACAGCGAAATTCCATCCATCCATCCATCCATTTTCTATACCTGCTTTATCCAACTTTGGGTCACAGGGATCTACTGGAGCCTATCCCAGCTGTCAAGGGGCGAGAGCCAGGGTACACCCTGGATAGGTCACCAGCCTATCGCAGGGCTAACACAGAGACAGACACCAGGGCCATTAACATGCCAATGGTCCACAGGGCTATATTTTCAAGCTCTGCCCCAGCAAACTTAGAACTGAAGAAGCTCTCTGGAGAGAGGGCGAAACGTTTTCAAAGAAACCTTTCAGTCCAGTTGACACAGAGAGATCTATTCTGGATAACTATGACCTGGATCTACACAGACAACAAGCACTCACACTCACGGTCAATTTAGATTGCTCAATTCACCTAACAAGCATGTTTTTTGGACAGTGGGAGGAAGCAGTGAAATTCCAGTTTCAGTAATTATCCCTGTGGAACACGCCAGCGTAACGGCCAGACAGGATCCTGTGAAATTTCAGTTCAATAATTAGAAAAGTAAATATTAAAAGTGTATTTGTTGGTATTAAAGTGCATGACAGGTTTATTTTGCGGTAGAGTTAAAGTCAATGCGTTCTGGGCAGCCTTTGAGTGCATTTGTGAGTCTGCAGCATGTGTGAGGTCAAGTTCATGCAGGAGATACAGCCGTCTGACTCTGATGGGTGTGTTTGGCTACGTGTGCGAGTGTTCGCACACACGTGACGTGGGTGTGGACGTGGAAACTAATAGTGAATTATTAACATCATAATTCAGCCTGGCAGGACAACTAATCACTGAGACATCAGATAGACCAGCCAGGGGGGTGATGGATGGAGGCGGTGCGTGCGTGCGCTTGTGGTGCGCACGTCTGAACCCTGCATTTGTGATAGATGGGCTGTGTGGGGGTCCTTTCACACTGCAATGTCTCCTAATCAGTCTTAATGATAAGCTCCATCGATAAGGTGCATCGATGAGTACGGGATTGGGGTCGTGGGGCGTGGCACCACGGCTCCCTCAAACAGGAAATACACCCCCCTGATATCCCTTCTGCTCCGGATATATATATATATATATATATATATACCATATTGCCAAAAGTATTTGCTCACCTGCCTTGACTCCCATATGAATTTAAGTGACATCCCAGTCCTAATCCATAGGGTTCAATATGACGTTGGTCCACCCTTTGCAGCTATAACAGCTTCAACTCTTCTGGGAAGGCTGTCCACAAGGCTTAGGAGTGTGTTTATGGGAATTTTTGACCATTCTTCCAGAAGCATATTTGTGATGTCACACACTGATGTTGGATGAGAAGGCCTGGCTCTCAGTCTCCGCTCCAATTCATCCCAAAGGTGTTCCATTGGGTTGAGGTCAGGCCAGTCAAGTTCATCCACACCAGTCAAGTTCATCCACACCAGACTCTGTCATCCATGTCTTTATGGACCTTGCTTTGTGCACTGGTGCACAGTCATGTTGGAAGAGGAAGGGGCCAGCTCCAAACTGTTCCCACAAAGTTGGGAGCATGGAATTGTCCAAAATGTCTGGGTATGCTGAAGCATTCAGAGTTCCTTTCATTGGAACTAAGGGACCAAGCCGGGCTCCTGAAAAATAACCCCACAGCAAACTTTACACTTGGCACAATGCAGTCCAACAAGTATCGTTCTCCTGGCAACCGCCAAACCCAGACTCGTCCCTCAGATTGCCAGATGGAGAAGCGCGATTCGTCACTCCAGAGAAGGCGTCTTCACTGCTCTAGAATCCAGTGGCGGTGTGCTTTACACCACTGCATCCGATGCTTGGCATTGCACTTGGTGATGTATGGCTTGGGTGCAGCTGCATGGCCATGGAAACCCATTCCACGAAGTGCTCTGCTCACTGGTTTTGAGCTAATCTGAAGGCCACATGAATTTTGGTTCAATAGTCGTTTACATGGCCTACCACTTTGTGGCTGAGTTGCTGTCGTTCCCAAACACTTCCACGTTCTTATACTACAGCTGACAGTTGACTGTGGAATATTAAGAGCGAGGAAATTTCATGGCTGGATTTGTTGCACAGGTGGCATCCTATCACAGCTCCACGCTGGAATTCACTGTGAGAGCAACCCATTCTTTCACAAATGTTTGTGAAAACAGTCTGCATGCCTAGGTGCTTGATTTTATACACCTGTGGCCATGGAAGTGATTGGAACACCTGATACAGATAGATAGATAGATAGATAGATAGATAGATAGATAGATAGATAGTGGCAGTTGATTACATTGCGTTTAGGCTGCAGTGCTGTCGGTATGACAGCTATTTAGTGGGTTCATTCCTCAGTCAGTATCAAGGGCCACCACGACAGAGGAGCAGACAAACTGAATTAGTGTTAGTTTTCATGATCCGTGTCCGGCGAGCGGCAACATAACCCCGATCTCATTAACAACACTAATTGTGAAGTTGTCCTCTCTCTTTTTTCTTATCTTCTCTTCCATACCACAGCGGGGATAGAGGCCCAGCTCAGCTCTCCTCCTGTCTATCTCTAGATATTTACTTCCTGTCTCCTGATGGCATTAACATTAGGGACAGCTCCGTATCTACTTGTGACATGGTTGGTGCAGCAGCAAACAGGGAGATTTATAGCATTCTAAATGCAAAATGACAGATTTTCCAGTTTTTAACAAGTTGGCCTCTTAGCTTGTAATTTCTGTCATCTCCTCTCCCCTTTTTAACATATATTATTATTATTTAGATCCTGCATTGTTCTAAAACAAGCCATGGACGTATGATACAAAATATCAAAGATTTGCTACAGCATCTGGCACCTTTAGATGGTTGCAGCTTATCCTTGAAATCCACTTTCATGGCCCGATTTTACATTAAATACTTTCTTTGCCACATTGTCGAGCGATCACCATTGGTCACATGCTGACTTCAATTTTGAAACCTTTCAGTTTTACAAGTGTGTTCGTACGTGCGATGTCCCTGTTTCAGCTGGCTGGCTCTCTGCATATAGGACACGCGAGCATCAGCCTTGTTTTGATTATTGGTTTCCTCTGCGGTCCTGCTGTGAGTAATGACCAAGACTTTTAATGGGGTCCTCCTGGTGCCCTGCTATTAATTAAAGCTTGATTGGAAGAATAAATTAATCTAGCTGTGTTGTGCCCGATCAATAGCCCATATGAGGGCTCCATTTAGCACCACGCGCTAACAGCTCTGCATGCGATCTGTGTGTGCTACAGGAGTTAGGGGAGTCAAACGGGCCTCATAAGCTTGCAAGTGATTTTAACCCTTATTAATCCTAACAACCTCATCAAAGAGTTTGTGAGAATGTGTGTTCCTGTACTTGCTACATATTGAGTATCAAAATCTGCATTCCACTGGCAAAGTGAGGACATTTTAGGGAAGTGAGGATATTTTGGCTGGTCCTCACAACTTCAAAGGCCTGTTTGAGAGTTCAGGCTTGGTTTTAAGGTTGGGGTTAGACTTATGATTTTCAGTTTCTTATGTGCACAAGCTGAACAAGTGTTGAGGAGCTTCATTAAATTTGCCGATATTCAGTAATAAAATCAGTTGGGACGAGTCCTTGATTAAATTTGGATATTCGGAAATTCTACAGCAACCAACTTTCAGGCCTGAATAAGAACATTTGTTTGCAGGAATACATATTTCTGTGGTCATTGCTATACTTCATATTCTCCTCTGTTGTCCTCGTCAGTCAGAATACTTTACTGCCCAGTAACCCAGAAAGGTTCCACCACCAGCGTCTGTCTTTCAGAGGTTTAAATTTTTAGCCTTTTAACTAGACAGTTATAGCACTTGTCTATAAATAAATCTATTTAGGAATACTGAGGATACCTGATGCTCCTCCAAAGCTGTGATTGATCCTCTTGTTCTCTGTGCCGTTCCATCTTGTAATTCATTTCCTGCTACTTGTGGACCAGTTCAAGATCAAACAAATCTGCAAAAGTGCATGTTTGTTTTAGTCTTCATTAAAGCCTTACAAAAGCTGCCAAAATGAGTGAAAATAAATGTCCACAAACATTAACTGTTCATTACTTAGCGTGCGAAGAATTGCAACGTGTGAATGCTTCCTGGGCCGTATATTATAGGGGTGACGCACAGCCATAAATCTGCAAACCATAAATAACTAGCTCCCTCACTGACTGGCTTCTAATGGCCTGCAGGGCCGTTTCAGAGGGATTGTTCTTCATGGTTTGTTTTTTAAAAGGGAATTTCCAGAATTGATAGATGTAATATAACAGAGGGTGTGTTGGTCGAAATATACCACAGAAGTAGAGACCTGTGAAAGTGCACGTGGTAGGTGACAAAAAAGAAAATAGGATCATAAAAATGGAATGTATATTTGCTTCGAGGTGACAGATGTCTAGATTATCTGTACTTTTCTTTAATATCAGCAGAGTTTGGGGTTTAGTTTAAAATATATTTTTCAAGGTCTTGAATGGCCATCTGCTCCGGGGATTCTTACAAGAACCAGTAAATCAAGACAAGAGTTTGTGTCATACTCACAACATTAAAAGTGACTGTTGCTGTGGACTTTACATATACTGCAGCACATGAATGTATACGTATATAGCATCATAATGTATATACATCATACTGTTCATGAGTGTGTTGTAGGGCTTCTTTCTATAACTGTATCATTTCATTTTTATAATTAGATGCATAAGCAAATGTCATTACCATATTTTTAACACTGACATTTCTGCTTTGAAATGGGTCATTCCCTCTAGTAACTCCCTTTCCTTTAAACTCTACTACATTTTACAGTAAAAGAAGCAACTGTGCAGTTATTTTAAACAAGTGTGCCTGAACGGTTCTCTGTGCAGTTTTTCTGCTTTTGCCATCACTTTTAGCCCCTTTTCATTACATGTGAATGTATGTAAAAGTGTGCTGCTTCCCTCACTTTTATGGAAAGCGGTTGCTTTATTTCCCATGCCTCATTATTTGAGACCACATGAGAAATGGGTCTATGATTCCGATTAATAGCGTTAGCCAGAGTTCATTGTTTCCGCCAGTCAGCCGAACAACTTCATATCAGTCCCGCTAATGTGTTTGAAACGCCGGCGCCGAGCGTTTAATAATATTGTGGTTAGAGAAACCATTTGTTCTCATTTGAGCAGTGAGGCTCATTTGATTGGATGAAAGAGTTCTCCACCTCACCAGTTTGACTGGAACTGTGGGGAATACCAGGCAAATGAAGGGCTGACACAACAGCAATCCCACCTTCGCAGGGCAGCTCGTGCTGGGTTAAAGGAATGAGATTTACATAAAACAGATTTTTTTTTTCCCTATGTGTATTTTTGAGTTTGGGCTAAATGATATTTCTCATCTGCTGCTCTGGGTAGTCTGATGGTGGGTTTTCTGGTGGGGGAGGCTGCAGACCTCCGTCACAGCTGTGAGCACAGACGCGCTTGAACAATAAGTGAAGGTGGCAGCGAAGGAGCTAATCGGCCAAACACCGCCGGCCACGACGGGACACCGGTGACCCTTAATCATCAGGCCGCTGCAAATTAATTACCACATTCATCTACCTACGGCAAATTAATTATCACAGTCAATCAGCAGGAATTAAATTGGATCTTAAAATAGCCCCACGGTCAACAGGCAATCGGCACCTTTGCTGCGCCGAGCGTGGGGCAGAAGGGTCGCAGGTCAAGCACACCTGCACAACACCCCAAACAAACAACCGAACCCCGCCCTCGCCGCCTCCACGCAGACTAAAACTTACAGATCTGAGGACAGTAAAAGTCACTCAGACAGGCTGAGTTCATCTGACCTGCGGATCTGAAACCGGGTGGATGAAGAGTGAAGGTCAGAGGATAGAGTTTTCAACTTTATATCCTGTCTTTAATGACCGAATGATGTGGGGAATTTAAAATAAAGAGTCCATTTAGGAACCCTGATACATGTTTTTTAGGCATATGAATAATAAATGATCAATGATGTGGTCTGGTCTCCATTCAGTTGCCACTCCTTTTGCTTTATACTTTATACTATAAAAAAAAAGATTATAAGCTTGAGGCGCTTACTCAAGCTGGTAACAGCATTTGTGAAATTCTAACTCAAATATACAGTAAAATACATACATTTCCTGGGGAAAGCTGTAAAAATTCCCCATTGCATGCTCTTACATCACTGGAACTATTTCCTGATGCACCATGTTTGACTCTGCTGAAATGTGAATCACCAGCAACCAGAAAATAACAGCAAGCAGGGTCAGTTAATGTTATCTGCACTGACAGCTAACGTTCACAGGTTCCATGGGAGGAAGCACACAAGGTGAAGGAAAAAAAAATCGGTTGTCCAACTCAGCATTTCTGAAGTTTTTCTGCAGGAGAAAAAAAACATTTTTTTTAAAAGTCAGCGTTTTACGACAGGCACAATGACCAGCCAGTTAAACATCTCGCATCGGTTCTCCCTCCCTCCAGCATAATTGAAAATATCACTGCGTTGGGCTTGATTTTTAAACTCATTTCAAGCTCAGCTAAGAGTAACTAACATTAAACTGGGCTCGAAACAGTAATCTGTAAGAAAAAAAGCCCAAGTGGAATTTTTGACACTTGTCGTGCGGTCTCCTGAAATGACCTGGTACGCTGACAGATGAGACACTGCCTGATGGAGGTGCCAGATCTTTGGCTCTGTGATTCTGTATACTCCTACTCTTCACCATCCCAGATGCCCGTGTGTAAAGAACCTCCTCCACTTCCCATGACGCTGTTTTCTCTCCTCCTCCTTCTACCCCGTGTTGCTGGGACTGCTTTTTTTTTGAGTCTTTGTGACAATCTGAGTCACTTTTGATTGTCTGGCTCTGCCGATCTGGAAACTGAGACGCTCTGGGGCTACGGCTTAGTGATATTTTGTGAAATCCATGCAAGGAGGATCCATGGCTTAATTTCTAAACACACGCAGGAGTCATGCAACAGTGTAAAAATCCAGTCATTCAAAGTCGGACTTTTGGTATTTGTGTAGGTTTAGCTATTTTTGGCACTGTGCGTTATGGTTCCAGGACGAAAAGGAGCACCTTATTGTGTTTAGGGTCCCCTGATGGCTTTTGGCCGTCATCTAGCCATGCTCCAATACCACAGTCTGATTGGTCTCAAACTGTCCTGACAGAAAATCCATCTCTGTGTGCATGTTTGCTCGTGTGTGTGGGGGGGGTTGTGTGTGTAGTGAGAGAGAGAAGGATGCATCTGGATGACAGCTAAATTGAATGCCAGGGCCAACAAGGCCACGGGATCACAATGAGAGAGATGAGGACAAGACATCGCAGGGAGTGGAAGAGAAATGCTGGCGCTGAGCCCAGTGGTGACACATGGACAGACAGTTAGTGGGTGTGTGTGTGTGTAATTGATTGAGTTTTAATATGTCCCTAGATGAAGAGTCTGTGGTATTAGAAGAAAGAAAGGGGGGAGATGCTGGGAGGCTGTTTCCATGGTGAGATGGTCCCGGCGCGTGTTTTACACTTCCCTGATGTATGCACAGAAAAGTGGGGCAATAAGAAACTACAGAAATGGAACTGGCCAGATTCAGAGAGCTGGGATGCAAAACTGAGGGAGCTTGACGGGTGAAGGGACAGCAGAAGGTGGGCGTAAACAGGAAGGTTCAAGGGAAACAAAGGCTACCCCGTGTGTTTGAGAGGAAGTGAATGGTCATGTGGGTAAATATGTGGCTGATGCCCCTAACTATTACAGCATATTAGCCAGGGGTTGATGTATAGATTGTTGTCAAGGATATGAAGTTTAGATAGGCCGCAGTCTGGGTTAGATAGAGTTTGTGTAATGTAATCCAGTCACATATCACTCGCCATCATCCGGAGAGGGTGGGGCTAATTCGATTGCCCCCTTCCACACCTCTGAGAATGGACTGAGGTTATAAAGGATGGACTCTTTTAGGAGTGAGTGCATGAGGAAAATCTATCAGTCAATCCAAATGGCATTTTCATTCTGATTGTGGGTGGTTAAGTCAAATGGAGTTGCATTCTGAGAAAGCCCAATGATCAGTTTATTTTATCTTTGACGTCCAGATTGATGCTGTGGCTGAGCTTCATTCTTTGATTGAAATGAAAGAATTGTTTCCCTCCTGTTTAAGTTTAAGTGGTTTTGCCTTTAATTTAACTTCCTGCTTCAGACTAAAACTCTAAGGAAGAAACTGGGAGGTCATATGCTAAAGGAAGCTAACGGCTAACACTGTGAGGAATGCACAATATACAAAGCTATAAACCTCACTCCTTTTTTTCTGATACTTCGTGCTGGCTTTGACTTCAGTTTTTTGGTTTTGTTTCTGCAGGTGCATGCCAGCCCAACAACTGTGAAATTCAATTCTGTATTTCCTTGCAGAAACTTTTGGGGTTCAGAGAGAAACAAGAAAACTTGGGGGGGGGGAATCTTTGCCAGATTTTATATCGTATGTGTGTATCAAATACACACACGCGAAAGAAAGAGATGCCTTCTAGAAGTCCTGGTGCGATTGCATCTTCTGCAGCATCTTTGGCTCTCAAAGTCATTCTTGCATCTCTCTCTTCCCTTCATAACTATTCCCTGGACACATACTGTATCTCACCTAGGTTTGACCTGAATGCACTTTTTTTACCCTCCCTTCATGATAATTCGATTATTTCCCCCCTTTCCTATTATTCCTCAGCCCCCACTCTTCGATTTTCTTCCTCCAATCTCTCCTCATCAGCGCAGTGAAGGAGAAATCTCTATATGATGACTGTATGGGGGCCATCTGCTTTCACAATAACTCGACTTTATTGTAACACCATAAAATGGAAAATGGACTAAGGAGGGCGTACAGTGCCGAGTGCCTAGAGTGTCTCTTACTATCCATTTCCCTGCTTCAGTTAAGTGTGAGTGTGTGTGTGTGTTTTATGTTAGTATTGCAATAAGACAAAGTTACATCAGCTTGAGAGTGCCCCTCTGTCTCTGTCCATTTCTTCCTCCAATCCATGAAACTCGGAGTGGCCACTGAATTCTTAACGTAGGCGCAGACTTGAGGCCCCAAATGTCACTCAGGGATTCCCACGTTGCAGACAGCTGTAAGCACAAAGGCGTGCATGCTCGCGCTTCCAGTGTTCTCAAATGCCACTCTCTTTTGTAGGGGTATATTAACAGACTGCAGTGTGGCAGAACACTTCAACGTGTATCCGCTCCTCTGATGGTCTGACACTTGTGAAAAGTGATCCACTCGTGGTGTAGAGCACAGGCGTCTGATGGGTGCTCTCCAGCGCGTTTTGCCGTTATTCAAAAGAAACGACAGGCAGACACCACCGATGGCTTTTACTGTGGAAGGTGTGCGTGGAAGAGAGAGGGAGAGAGGCAGATCCACAGACAGCATGGCAATACACACCAGAGAGAGCAAGAAAACCTTGCATCATTGACATGTTTCCCAAAACATAATCTGACAGCGTGTCCACTTCAGCTGCATATTCCTCTGCAGGAGAAAACCAAACAGACTGGAGGAGGTGTGCTGCTCACAGACGGCAAGTCTCCCAGGATCAGATCCATCAGCTCACTGGCTCCAACCAAGAAAACAATCTACCCTGACTGCACTCCACGTACGAGCAAACACACCATCCGCTGGAGAAGAAGGTTAGGGGAGTTAGTGCAGGGAGCATAGATGCTAAAACGTGATAGGGCGCAGGACAGAGAGGCTCATCTGATTAGAGGACCAGACTAAGAGCTGCGTGTGAATACAGACATACTGCAGCTTTTAAATGTATAAAAGTCTCCTTTAAGAAAATGAATTTAGGCCTGTGCACGTTACACGGAGTAATAAAGCAACTGCGATGAACAGCTGGGGTGCTTCAGTAGTTTGGGGGCAGGAGTATTACACACCTTTAATAGGTGATTCACTGTTCTGCTCCGCCCTCACTCATCGGGCTCACTCCAGCTTTTTAGCCCCGGCAGGATTGTAATGTTTACCAGCTGTGTGGTTGCCCAGCACATCTGGCTTAATGCTATTGATCTGAGCACCTCACCAGTAGAGTCAGACTCTAGTACAAGCTGCAACGGTACATACACAAGGTTAACAACATGAATTATGTGTCAGGGTTTCATTTTTCTTTGTTCCAACGTGGCCGAATACAACATATTTGTTCCAGTGAGTGAGTGCGCGCGCAGGCATGTGTGTGTTTGTGTTATGATGCAAATGTCACACCCTGAAGACAGTAACCTCGCAATTGACTTAGGGGCCACTTATACCGACTTCCTGTCAGAACCCATCGCTTTGGGTGTCACACAGGCAGTACGGCTGTGGGTTTTTGTGTGTAACACGTGTCTGCGCTGTCCCGTTAGAGCCGTGGGGAAGGACACAAACATATGCGCATAAAGAGATGAATGCGTGTTGTGTAACCTGCCATGGCCTGCATGCGCCCACATGCACTGTTTGTGCATGCTGAGCTTCTGGGATTAGTGATGTTGGTTTCCAGCTGTATCAAACAGGGCTAAATTTAAGTACCTTAAACTTTTAATATCTCTGGAATTCAGCCATAACCACTGGGAGAAATCATCATGCAAAGAGCTATTTTGGCAATTTGACTAATCTAAGATTAGTCGAAAAGGTTAAAATCCTGTTTTTGTGTAATCACCGCTAACCACATCCACATATGACCTGTTCAGCCAGTTCAGCGGCTAAATGGAGAGGAAGGACAGGGTGTCATCGAGAGCTGCGCGGATTATTTTCTGTAGAGCAGGCCCTGTGCCGGTCAGTTTTATGGCAAGACAAAGTTATTTACCGGCTGATTTAGATTCCAGCCCTTACCAATGGCTATGAGCTTGGGGCAGTGACTGAAATATTGATATTGAGGATACCATTTATTTCATGCACCGTCAAGTGCTTCATCACATTTGTCACGTTTGCTGGTCTTGGCAGCAATTTCCTTATTCCATCACTCTGTTGGTGCCAAGCCTGCCGCAAGAAGGATAATTTTGATATTTCTGATAGCATTAGCCCCCCTCCCCGCGGGACGGACAGTCTGCTCACATTTGTGCTACTTTACGAAACACAAGTCACATGATGCTTGTGATGAGCCTCATCTGATTGGCTTAGAAAAGCAATGTACGCTGACAATGGCAGCTCGGCAGATGATGCACGAGGAAGACGGATACAGTATGTTTATGACGTTTAGAGCTTCGCTGCAGTCTGACACCAGCTGCTCATCAGTGTTTAGAATTGATTACCAGCTGGTTGTTTCTGCACCGGGTGGCAATCCGTCACATCGGCTAAGTGTTGTTGTCTTCTCGCCTTGTGTCGCCTGTGTGTCTCTCTCTCTCTCTTACACACACACACACACAAACACAGAAGACTCAGAGGTCGTTAGAGAAGTAATGGGAACCAGTGTGAACTGCAGTGTCCCAGGTTGGGTAGTTTGTAATGCAGCACCAACTGTTTTTGGCCCCCACTTCGAACCAGTCCCAGGAATGGATGTATTCAATTACCAGCTTCTTAGGCCCATTGACCGCAGCCAACTTGAGGACAAAACTACAGCTGATATTTCACAAGCCGCACAGCAGAGGTGGGGAGTTTTCATTGTAGTTTCATTGTAGTCACTGCTTTTTGGGCCTGGTTTTAGCCACGTCAAGGCTCAGCGCTTGTGTTTGGCAGAAAAGGACCTGCAGCTGGAGTCGCTCCAGACACACACAAATGCGGATGTAGCTCATTCACACACACTAATCCGCGCTCTCTTTTCCTCTCTCTCTCTCTCTCTCTGTATTGTTTTCTGACACTGATGCCATACATCCAGCACCCATGTGGGTAGAGGGAAGACGATACCTCATTATTCAATCTGTGCCATGCACCCTTGCAAACTGTACGGTATCTATGATGTGTGCATGTGCGTTAAGAGAAGGGGGGGAGGCTTAAATGTCAGATTCTCTAATTGCTTTCTCGCGCCCCAAGTAAATCTTTTTTCTGCAGCGCCTACGAACGGCGAGCATAAAGATTCTCCTCTTTACTGAAAAGTCCTCCGTTTTGTCGTTTCAGTCCTGCCTTCCTCGCAGAGCAGATGTTGGGTCTCTTCTTCATATCTGGAGTAATTTTCCTTGAGTATGAAGATCACCGTTCTGCTCGGATGACGCTCGAATTGCAGTGAAGGCCATCTAATCAATAGGAACCCGAAGCAAACGCTTAAACATTCATTAATACTTTCACTTCAATATTGATTTTCTTTTTTTTCTCCCTCTCATCTGCTGACTTGTACTATCTGCACAGTCTGTTAGCCAAGAAAGCTGATTATTTAGGCATGAAATATCACTGTATGAGCATGGCAGTGTGATGTGGAGTCCTCCTTAAAGCAGACCAGTCATCACTATCTGATTGGTAAGATAACCTGGACAACTTTGATACAAAGATTTATGGCAAACATCCACTGTTGTAGGTATTTACTGGGAGGATGTGATTTAAAGCTCCTCTACTGGGGTAGTCTTAGCATAGCCTGATTAGTTAGCCGGTCTGATAAAATGAACGTGGTTGTATTCAAAGAAAAATCATTTAATTGGCATTCCAGACATTTAATTCTTTGTCAGACACCATGAAAATGAACCTTTCAGCTGTAAACGTTTAAAAAATTACTTTTGGTCAATCAATCATCATTGAAATGTGTATCTAACCGGTCATTCATTTGATTATTTTAGTTCTATTTCTTGTTTTAAATTCAGAACTACTCCAGAAGTCCTCGTTCCATGTCCCACACTCTTTCACCATATGGTCTCATTTGGGGATTTGAGTTTCTGCTTGATAAGCATCCCACTTTTTTTTTTTAACCAATTGTGACCTCCCTTTATTGTTGTGCCATCTGAGCACAAAACTTCCTGTGTCTCTTTTATATCATTTTGTAATTTTACATGCTTGTTTGGGATTTGGTGATCTGTTGAACCGTTGGCACCGTTTCAGCAATGCTCATATGCCACAGCAGTCATTTCTCTTTAGTTTCTCAGCCGTTATTGCACATTTTCAAGCATGTTAGCCTGTTACATTTGCATTATGTGTATTTATTTAAAATGTGAACACATGCGCACACACACACACACACACACACACCTGTGGTGGAAAGGCATCTGTCCAGCTAAATGCTTAGGCTAGCACTATCTGGCATGAAGATGTTCTCCTTTACTATTTTTTTTTGACTGATTGGCGTAATGAGGCGCTCTGCTTTGGCTAAATGGTCGAAGCCTTTATTTCCCTGGAGTGTTGTCCGACTTCTTTGTAAATGGCAGCCCTGTTTCTCGATTTTATGTGTGTAAAATTACACTGGTATTTCATTTAGCTTCTCATTTAACCCTATCAGTCATCCCATCAACAATGCACAATTGTACAATTCCCGTGACACACACACGCGCGTGCCATAAGTAATTTCAGCGTGTTTATGGAAGCTTTTGGATTGATACGTGGCCAGCCTGCGGCAATAAAAATCGATACCAGAGCACACTAGGGAGGACACGAGGCAAGAGCAGTTTTGCTATCGTTGTGCACACACGGTACACACAGTTGGCCACATACTGGTGAAAACCACAGAAACACACCACAGTCGTGACCAGTGAGTGATCGTTACTCTACTCGGCCCTTAGTGATAAAGCACCCTGACCTCTAATCATTCAGAGAGGAGACACATGAAAGCAATGGTGAACTTTAATGTGACACCTCTATATATTATTTACACAGTGGCCACACACACACACACACACACACACACACACACACACACACACACACATACAGGAAAATGTTATTGATGGTCACACAGCTTCCAGCATGTTTGAGTGTGGTAAGCCAAAGCCTGGCAGAGGCCAGGCAGTCCCCAACGCTGTCGATGGGAGACAGAACCGATGCTTTTGGGGGACTTTTTTTTTTTTTTTTTTTTTTTTTTTTGATGTGGAAATTTGCTTCCTAACTCACAATCTGTCATCTGCAGAGTTCCACAAATCTCTTCCAGCATCATCCTGGGAGGAAGGACGGTGAACAACCTCTTTAATGAGGACAGACTGGCAGCTGTAGTAGTTTAATACGGATAATCACAGCGCAGGGTATGCCGAGTTTTAATCATAATACAAAAAGTGTGTGTGCTAATTGTACCTGCGTATGAACTGCATCTGCCTGAACAATTTTAGATTAGGAAAAAAAGAAGAACCATTCAGGAAGTTTCTGGGTCAGCAGCTCTTTTAATAATGTTTGAGCCTGAGTACTAGACTGAAAAAGAGACAATGAGAGGCAGTTTGTCATGTGAAAATAGAGTTTGCTGTTTCATAAAATGGTCGTCGTGACAGGAGGAGCAGCAAAAATATGCTGGAAAAAAAAAGCAATTAGGAGACAGAGGCCAAAGGAAAAGAAACAATCTATTTTGGACGATTTCAAACAATCATGTCACAACCGTGCCAGGGGACACGAGCTGTCTGTCTCTCCCACGTTGACACGCGTGAGCAAACAAAGACATACACACACATGCAGACACGCACACGGGCACACACACATCTGTGTGAGTTCATGTGAAAGGGATAGTCTGCACCCCACAGACTGTAACCTCTTGAAAACCTTCTCGAAACATTTTAATTAAAGTGTCTCCCACAATTACAGCACGTCCTGGCGTGCTGACCTTCACCCCTCCCATGAAGACCCCTGCCACGCTATGATTCCCCCGCTCACTTGCTCGCTCTCTCTGACTTTCATCTCTATCATGCCATGACACTGTTGTCAGGCCAGAATCTTCTAATTGTACTTTTGTGTGAAAAACAAAAGAAGTTGTCTGATTTGTCAGAATTTTTTTTTCCAATTTTTCCTCCCCTTTGGTGGGGGAGGCTCCCTCAGACATGCTAGCTCACTTTTTACTATATACGCAATCACAAGAAGGTTTGTGAGTTGTCGTATGTCTTCATTTACGCTCTGATATATACTGTGCTGTTGTAAAAAGCAGCATGACCTGGATGTCATTTCAGATGGAATGTGTCGGATTTAAATGTACGTTTTTAGAGCTTCCGCCTGAAAGGACACTTTAGCTGTTTCAGCAGTTTGGTGTAAAAAATGCTTTCCTTTGGTGCCCCTGCAGTGTTTTGATGTGTCGCGGCAACAAAGCGGCATAACTGATCCACGAGTTCTAATATAAATGGATATCTGAGCAATGGAATCAGAATACAGTCAGAGCCGCTAGCGCACGTACGCACACACACACACGCGTGCGCGCACATAAGACAACACACACACACACACATACATACACACACACACACACACACACACACACACACACACACACACACACACACAGAGCAGCTTGCAGCTTGCTGTGGGGTAAAAGATGGGCCGAATGTGTGGGGGCCTTATCTGAAATGGGGAATGATGATGCCAGCCGCGGTGCATGATTGGTGATCTCATTTAGAGCGCGGCCTGTGATTGGTTGTCTTCTTAGCCCGGCTGGCTTCATGCATCACACAGATTCATTTGTTCCTGTGGGTCCTTTCAAGTCGGACTGATCTATCTGTGCCTCCGTCCTGCCTTCGTCTGTCCCTCCATCACTAATCTGTCACGCTCCCTTCATCTTTTCCTTTATCTCGTTGCCCTCGTGGTATTACCCGACTCTTCCCAGCTCTATGTATCCATCTCATAACCATCCTTTTCCGCCGCCTCTACCCGCCGCTGCCTCGTTCACCCTGCTGCTTTTCGCCATTCCCTTCTACTAACTTTTCTCCTCTTCCATCACGCTGTTTTTGTTCATATATCACCAGAATCCCACATTTCCTTTTCTCCGCCTTGTCTTCCCATGTGCTGCCTCTCCTCCTGGTTCTCTGCGGATCTCATTTCTCCTCTACATCCTGATAAAGTGAAGAGATGATTACGTGGGGCAATTTATCAGGGATGTGTTTTACCAGCAGTGGAGGCCACCGCAAGGATAAGGGGGGGTTGAAATACGATTTAGATGGAGATGGGAAATAAAGGCGGGGAAATATGAAGGTGATGTAGGAGAAAAGAGCAAAGTGGACTTTATTTCTTTCATTTTTACAGGCTATTATACAGCAGATATGAGTAAAATGGTTGTAATAAGTATGTCTGTGTAGATTCTCAGTCATCCAGGTCATGGTTATCCAAAGTAGATCTCTCTGTGTCAACTGGACTGAAAGGTTTCCTTGAAAACGTTTCGCCCTCTCTCCAGAGAGCTTCTTCAGTTCTAAGTTTGCTGGGGCAGAGCTTGAAAATATAGCCCTGTGGACCATTGGCATGTTAATGGCCCGGGTGGTCACCTGAGAGTCCTTGGCAGGGTGGTTGGCAGGGTCGTTCATTCAGTTTCAGTTGGGGTGCTTCCCCTTTGTCTGTTGGGTCACATGTTAATGAGTCTCCAGGTCTGGTCAAACAGCGTGAATGTTTGGAATGCTGACGAAGAGAGTGGAGAACTGCATTGTACGTGGGTGACAGAAAGTGCCTTAGTTGTAATAAGTAGCACATTTGTTAGCAAAGTGGAGGGTCTCTCCATTGTTATGTAGCCTGACCTCATCTCTTTCTCTATCACATTGTCTGAAGCCATAATAAACCACAACTCCTGGTTTAAAAGTGAGTACAATACTGGAAGATTTGTGTGTATAAAAAGAAAATGGGCAGAATCACAGGAATTTATTTCTTGAGCACAACTCTGGAACATCATGACTTCTTCAGGAACTCACACCTTCAACCAGCATACTGGTTTACTGGTATGGTCCAGTCTTCCAAGGGCGATGCAGTAATGTTGCCTGGCAAACCATCAACCATCACGACCCGCCTGTCTCCATGGCCTTGCTCGGTCTGTAAAGTGTGAGTATTTTTGCCAATCTGTGTTTGATTCCAGTGTTTCGCTCCCTCTCCTCCCTATCTCCAGCACTTCACATCTCCTTTTTTATCTTGTTACTCTTCCCATATCTCTCCTTCTTGGGCTGTTTAACAGAATCATCTCTGTGCGTCACTTTCTGTTTGCGCAGCCTTTTGTGCTCTTTGAGTTTATCTCCCAGTCAGATTCACACTCATCTATTTTCCCTTCTCTCGCTCTTTTTTTACCATTCCTCTACCTCTTTCCTTCCTGGTTTGTGTCACTCTCCACCACCATTTCATCCCCCCCTCCCAGTTTTAGTCTCTCTCGGGAGCGTTGTTATCAAAAGTGATAGCTCACTCGCTGAAAATAATAAGCAGAGCCTTTTGAAGTCTGTGATAGCTGTTTGACGTCTCTCTGGTGTTCCATGCAGATATTGCCTCCATTTGTGATGGGGATAAACAAAAGATTAAACATATTTTAAGGTCTGTATGTGTGCGCGTGTGTGTGTGTGGTGAGTCAATCCCTCAGGATGCTTTGTGGCCTTCTGTCACCTTGCCAATCATATCAGTTAGGTGTGTTCCGATAACCTTATCTCGGCTGAACTCGGCGTAGCCATAAGGCTACCCCCATCACACGTGGCAAATGAACGAGGCTAGAGAGCAGATAGGGATCAATGCCGCTAAATCAAGGACATGCACTGTGCTGCATCTCCCTGTCTCTGTGTTTCTTATCTATAATGAAAAAGCCATACATTCACAGCTCCACGCCTACCTTATGGTCACGCTCAATCACGGCGTGAAAATGTTAGCTCGGGGGAGAAAAAGGGGGAAAACATGCTTTTTTCCCTCTCCACTTTTTCGACTATTGCTCATAGTAGGTGAGAACAAAAGTGACAAGAAGGGATGTGGGGATTTTTGTTGCCCAAATCTAAAGTTTCCTTGCCTGCAACCAGTGCCGCGGTGGGAATTATGCACCGCTATTCTTTTTGTAGTAATCCAATAAAAGATTTATCTCATAATCTGAGCCACAAGCTCTGTCGCTGCAGCATTATCGTACCAAAAATATCCATATGTGAGAGAGAAATGACCTAACATATCTGTCATCACAACAGCCACTTCAACAGAATATTTACCTGTGAGCTGTTTGTGCAGATTGCCATATATTTTCTACAAATAAGCAAAAGTTGGGCTAAAAGTCAGTTTTATGCTCTTGATGTTGACATGTTTGAAGATCTGACTTTAATACGGTTACGGAGTGGGGGCGGTGCAGAGGAGGCGTGTGGGTGGGGGATGAGTGAGGTTAATGTGCACGGAGTGTCTCAAAGCTTTCTTGGTTTGACTCATAGGTTGGCTGAGATCAGACAGAATGGGAGATTGCAGGTTTAACCCTCAGCTATTAGGATACGTCTGCTCTCGCTCCTTTTGCAGCACTCCCTTTTTCTTTCTGTATTCATCATTGCTTCTCTCAGTGCTTTTCCCCCCTCTTTTCTTATGCATGCATATGTTGTACTAAAAGTTTCCTTCTCTGGCGAACCCTTTTTACCCCTCCTAATCTATTCCCTTCTTCTCTTTTTATCCTTGCTTCGTCTTGCCTGTCCATTACTTCAGCTGTGCAGTGAAATTCGGTGACTTTCTTCAGCCGTCCTCTCCCACCACTGCAGTCTGTCTTTATATGGCCATATCATATTTGGTGAGACAGGTAGGGGGTGGAAGAAAGCAGCCAATATCTTTGCCTCGGTCTCCTTGGACTCATTCTTTGTGTGTGTATGTGTGCGTGCGTGCGTGGATGTGCACGTGTTCCGGAGAGAGAGCGAGGGAGACAGAGAGAGAGAGACAGCCTCAAGCCACAGTGACACATAAAAACTCTCAGGATATTTCCATTTTCTAAAATTGCATTGCCTTGAAATGCAAACATATTCTGGTGGATCCCCTCTTACAGGTATGCTGCTCACTCTGCTGTATTTCCCTGCAGGATTAAACAAATAAATTAAAAACAATAAGGGGCATTCATCTCCTCAGAGGTTGTTTTTGCAGCATTAATTTTAAATATTGATTGCATATTTAGCACCGTGTGATTTTTACACACGTCTTATTTGTTGCTTATCCTGGAGGACGATCCGATGATTTAAAATGCCCTTTGACCTCCGTGGTTGATACACCAATGTGGAGTTAGTCATTGTCATGTTTTTGCAGAGCTGAAAGTTGTAGCTAACAGGGACAGCATACAGTAGCAGTACCGGTGTGGTAGAGCCAGACAAATGGTCCAGAGATGGAGGAAACAAGACACAAATGCAACAAAACAGCTGCAAAACTGTCTCGTCTTCATGCCTACATGATGTTGACACCCCCCCGACGTCAACAGTTGAGTATGAAAATAGGTGGATCCACTAATTCTCTCATTTTCCACTGATTAGGTTTACCCCTGAGACAGCACAACTAATTAACTGTCAGCCCAGGACAAAGAGGAACAGAGGTATACCATACACTAATTACATACCGTCTCACACACAGACACAGACACACACACACACACTCACACAAACACTTAGACTCAAAAGGCAATGTGTTAATGGTGACACTTGACAACTCAATAAACCAATTGTTTATCTGCTGCCCGCGCTCTCCCTCGCTCCAGTTTTCATTGATTGTTTCTATAATTATTAACTTTATCTAAAGCTGCGATTAGGTGCCATGTAGCTTCCAGCAAATCCCGATTTGATGCATTTGCATGCTTAAACCATTATTAAGATTGATACGCAGGAAAAAAAATTAGTAATATCCAAGTAATATCCAATCATAGTTAACTCTAATTCTAACTATTATTCCCTCAAACTGAGTAATATTCATAGACTTATAATTCATTGAAAGGCACATTTAGAAAGAAAGAAAGAAAGAAAGAAAGAAAGAAAGAAAGAAAGAAAGAAAGAAAGAAAGAAAGAAAGGCAAGTGTCTGTGTGTTTGTGTGTGTGCGTGCATGACTGTTTCTGCAAGCAGAAACTGCAGATGTTCTTCAAGTTGTTTAGCCATTAGTAGAATATTCCAGCAATCAATAATCAATTAGAGAAACTGGCTTCTTCTCTAGAAAGATGTCCATGCATATCAAAGAAAAAAAATCACCTCCATATGCAAATGTCTATGAATTTTTCAGTGTTATTTAGGCTTCAAGGTGGAGTCAGCTCTTTGACAGGGTAAAAACCCTGATGTGTGCACCATGTCTCTATGTGACTTCAAGCTTCAGGATGTGCACCGTGACCTGTCATGGAAGATAGACCCTGACGGGCTTGTTAAGAAGGCAGAGCAAACTGTCCATTTCCTGAAGGAAGTTGAAGAAAAGCCCCTCTCTGCATCACTCTGGGGATCGCGCGCAGCTCTTCTGCAGACTGGAAAAGGCTTCAGAATATCCTCTCAGCTGAGCAAAGGATCATTAGCTGCCCTCTGCCGTTCCTAGAGGCTCATGCAACCCCAGGTGGTCCCGTCACCAACATTAGCTGTTTGACCTGCTGACCCCTGGAAGATGCCAGAAAACCCTGAAATCACAGACAAACCAGCGTGAAACAGCTTCTGCTGCCGTACTGGTACGACGCTCAAGAGCCCTGAAAAACCAAAGTAATTTCAGACATTCTCCTCTACATGCAAATATTTTAGTTCTTAATTATTCTTTTAAATATATTTCTTAGAATTAATCCACCCATGACTCTGTTAAGGGAAAAGTGATAAAAGATGGATGGATGGATAGATGGATGGATGGATGGATGGATGGATGATCATTACATTAAATATACCAAATCAAAGAGAAAAAGGAGTCAAATTGTGAGATTTAATTTGAGCTAGTTTGATAGGGGGAAGTAGAGTCCACAACTTTTATGAATTAAAGTATGATATGGAAATGTAAAGCGATGACAAATAAGTGAAGGTATAATTAAAAAGTGAATTTCTAAAACATAGAACTTACACAGTTTCAAAACTGATAATCCATCAAAAGTGATTTAAGAATTAAAGAAAAGTCCAAAAATGTCCTCATTTTCCAAGTTAAACACACCGTCCTTTACATAATTAACATTTTGGTGTATTTGAGATGAAAATTGGCAGTTTTCAAACTCTCAACTCTAATGCATCAGAATTGCTGGAAGAATAAATTATTTAATTCCCGGCAAGTTTCTAGGGGTCAACAAATGTTCAGTTCCCAGCATGAACCATGAAGTTTAGCCAGGAAAGGAAAGTTTGGAACACAGCGAAACATTACCCTTCACCTATTTACACGTCTCATTGCTGCATTTTGTTTAGCAAACCTCACGTACACACTTATTTCCTTTCTCAGCCGTGGCTTTTCTTCCATCACTGCGGTTCAGATGTTTGCCTTGTCAGTCTGATGAGTGGATGCCTAATGAAGATGCTGATCTTTCTGTAGAATCCTAATTTAACAGATAGCAGGCGTTTACAATTCAGTGCTTCTGAAAACAAAAAAATCATGTTCCGGGCGTCTGTGAGGATGCTTTTGCCTCCATTATCTTCTCCAGCATTTGTCCGGTGCACTAGACAGAGCCTAAACAGTCTAATCCATCAGAGCGCTCAATAGGTTAGGTGCCAGTAAACACGCTCTCTCAGGCTGCTATCAGCGCCATCGATCTCTCTATCGATACCTGAAACCGTAAAGTCACCGCGCTCCCATCATGTCCATCAATGACTCATCAGTCAATTTAAAACTCTCTGGTGCAAATAAGCCCTGAGTGCACTGTGGACAGTTACTGCCTGGAAAAACGTGCTCATACAGGTGCGTGCCAGCAGCACCCACTGATGCTCGATCTGGAAGATGAACGAGGCCCATTGATGGGAGTTTCACCTGTCAGGGACTCAGTCCGCCGTCTCCAATCAATCATAATTTATCTCATTGATAAAGTGTCTCTGCAAAAGGAGAGGACTGATAATCCCAAAAACGTCCACGTGTCCACGCGCCTTTCACAGCTCTGAACTGGAAAGTGCACCCAGACTGGTACTAACAGCTGTACGATGATCGTCTGCAAACATGAAACCCTCCCCTTTTTCTTCCTCTGGATGTGAGTTCAGGTCAATCCCTCAAATCCGCCTTTCATTTCACATCAAGACGGGCTTGTTTTTTGCTCTTTCGTGCTTCTGCTGCCCCGGTGAGGGAGAAATGTCTCTGCCTAACGGCCAGGTGAGGAGGAGACTGGAGAGGTGACATTTGGGCACCAGAGGCTATTTGTGGTGACATTTTCACACCTCTGCTCATCTTTAACGCCAGATCTCAGCCTCATTTGTCACTCGCTTTCCTAACAAGCTTGTTACCACTTGGCGCTGCAGGATGTGCTGTCCCCCCAACAAGTGTTTGTGTGTGTTTGTGTGGTGGTGTGTGTTTGTCTGTATTTCTGATGAAAAGAGAACGCCTAGTCTGATTTTAGTTTAGTTTTAGTATTTAGTATTTTTTTGTATTAGTATTTAGTATTTAGTGTTTTAGTATCTATCTATCTATCTATCTATCTATCTATCTATCTATCTATCTATCTATCTATCTATCTATCTATCTATCTATCTATCTATCTATCTATCATCTACAAGGATTACAAATGGTAAAAAGAAACCTGAGAACAAGAATGATGTGGGGAAAAAAATGTCTGAGAACTGTTTGGAGTGATAAACTTCGATTGATGCCTCTGCTAGACGCCATTCCACTGAATCTGTGCTCTACTCTGCTAAATCCCCCCCATGGTCCACCAGTTTGACAGTGACTTCTGTGCCATCCAGATGGTCATTTGTTGTGAAAACTGCTACGCTGTCAATCTGCAGACGACGGAAAAATATGAACCACCGCTTGTTGCAGTGTTGAAAATCTTTGTTTCCCATTGGAACCTGACAATAATAATTAATCAGTTCATCTGGAAACCATACATTGACACAATTTCTCATCTGCTAATCTGATTGGGATTTGTCTCTTTATCACCCACACTGATCATAATCCGGTGAATATTCCACATAAACCCATTCAGCAGGTCTTCTACTGCCTTTGCACGCACCCATTTCAGAACCAGAATCTTGGTTTTAAATATCTTCAAAGCTCGTATACACGTTTAAGGCAAATAAACAGCTCTGTCTAATCCATATAGAACATCGTTTAACTTTCACTGTCTCACTGCCTCAGCATTTCACTAATTCACAAGTGTTATGCAGTCTAATTTGAAATTAAATGCATTTAATTTGATTCTGAATATTAACTCTTGACACACAAAAAAAAATTCTCTAAAAACAAATTATTGCAAGCTATTTTTTTCACATGATTACAAAATAATCTACAGTAGAGTATGCAGTACTGGCAACATCAAGTATTTCATTTAAAAAAGCTGTCACGGCAGTGTGGGTTTATCTTTTATTGAAAATATAATTTGTTTACACCGCCGTGGTATCTATATGAAATCATGGTGGAAATACTTTAATTAGCAATTATTGGACTTGGGCGTAAGCTGCCCAAGTCCATTCCTTATCATCTGCTTTTTAACTTAATGGGAAACTGCTGAACTTACGCTGCGGCGTGCTAATGTTAGCAGCAAAACGGTTCATTTGTGTGATGTGATATATGCATGTGTCTTCTCACAGATATTCTGCTGTGCTATGATATTATTTTTTTTTGCTCATGCTTCTCTCATGGGTGTGTCTCCACAGCTGTGGATCTGAGTCTCAGTCTGACAAACCGCTTCTGTCGTTCGTGTGTGGAGCTACTGTTCACCCTCTCCTGATGTATCTATGCTCAGGTGTGATCTGGAGAAATCAGACTTAAAGACTAAAGCTGACATTAAGAGTACACACGCAGACACACACTCACGGCTGAGTGCTTTAATGAGTCCCGTCATTATACGACACGGTTAAACTCCCTTTGTTCAGCGACTGATTTTCTCTCCTTCATGCTACGGAACAGTGTGGAGAGTCACACCTCTTGAGTGAATGGTAATTAATTTTTAACTAAGGATATTAATTGAACTCTCTCTCTCTCTTTCTCGCTCTCCTGGAAAGTGTTAGAAATATATATATATATATATATATATATATATATATATATTTATTCTGTACTTAAAGGGATAGTTCACTCAATAAGAAATTCTACTCACATCTACACACCATTTGTCGAATGAGGAGTTTTAGATTTTTAGAGATAAACAGGGTTAATCGCTCGTTCATGTGCAGAAAAGAGCACTAACGTTCATCAGAAGTGGAATTTCAAGTGAAATTGTGGCCTACAGGCTCTTGTGGCAGTAGCAGCACGGAGGAATACGTCGTGTAGAACAGCACTCCTGTTGTGTTGGTTTGGGCTGTAATTCTGCATTCTCAGGCTACAAACGTTTTGTGAGCTCAGAAACTTCACCCTCACCTCCACTGACACTGTGGAAGGATGACAATGGCTCAACTACACCTTAAATATGCCTCAAGGACGAACTTGAAGATGAATACAGTCATATATGTGCTCTGAAGCTCGAAGGGAGGACTTGCAGTGGTTTGAAATGCATAATATGAAAGAGGAGATTGGAAGTGCAGCACAATACAACTGGTGAACTTTAAATTCATTTCAGTGTCCTTTGGGCAAAATCTCCTCTTCAACGGTCAGTCTCTGCAGCCCTAGTGTGTTCTTTCCTCTCAGATTCATCTCAGACTGTCCACGTACAACCGTCACTCTCGTAAACTTATCAAAAATATTGATCCATGCAGAGGAACATCAGGGATAAAAACGAGTGAAGCCAATTCTTTAAGCTGCCTGGGCTGCCTTCGGGCTGATGAAGATAACAGAGAGAGAGAGAGAGAGAGAGACTGAGAGAGAGGCTGAATCAGTGAGAGAATAAGATGATGAATGAGTGACCTTGCCTAAAGAGCTACACGTCCCTCCAGTGCGGCTTGATGGAGAGGTTTGTGTTGGGCCCTGCTGTGTTTGTGTGTTTATCTCTGTGTGTCTGCATCTGTTCCGTTGTGCTCATGCACTTAAGCGCTGCACATACTCTCGCATCTGTGAGCATCCTTCATGTAGTGTGGTCGGATTGAAGGCAAATTGATCCACCAGGGAAAGGAGACACAAATCTGTGGCACATTGACTTTCTAAAAATATTCACTTCTTCTCTAAACGCTTTCCCAAAACAGTTCAAGCAGGAGATGAAAACAATGGCTGATCCCCACCAAAAGTGCTCTCAGTATGTGTGAGAGTGATGCCCGTGCGTAGCTCTACGTAGGTGCTGCACATGTGCACTGCACCCGGGTGTCTGCAGTGCATCGGATTAGTCTTAACTAACATGAGGCGCCTCTCCTCCCCGCTGAGTTCTGCAGATGCCAGCTGGAGGAACAAGACTTTATTACTCCGTCGAAATGTCAGCGTGCAGTCGTGCGTGTCTGCGCGAGTGTGGGAGAGACACCAGGAGAAGATGAAGGGCAACTTAATAATATATCGATTCATCATCATGAATTCATCAAACTGCCCATCTTTTCAGCCGCCAGTCAGGCTAAAAAGGGGCGTGTTTAAGGCTGACGTGCTTTCACCTGTGCACATGTGACTGAGTGCACAGAACTCCCCTCTTTCTTTTTTTTTTTTTTTTTAGTTTTTTGCCACAACAAAGGTTATCTCATGCCGCTTTGCATTTACAGCAGGTCTGTAGCAAACATGTTTATTTGCAGAGACACATTTCCCCATGAAGCAGGTTTTAGCTGGTGTCACATCCGCTTTGTGGGTGCCCTGTGACGGCCCTGCGCAGTCCAGTGGAGTGCAACATGAAGAATCACAATGAAAAAGATGTTAGATTAAAGAAACAGGCCCACATTCAGCCTTGCATAACTGTTGCAGGAAGCAACAATGTGACAAATGTATCAAGATTGATTTTAACATCAGTTTCCTAAATCCTAATAATCCGTCTTCATACAACTGGTAGATAATTTTGTCTTTAGTCATAGGTTCATATTTAATTCTGTTAGCCTCCTTTGCCTCTAGCAGACACATCCCCACCCCCTAAGACACGGTAAATGTGGGTTCCCATCTTCTGTGACAGATGTTTTCCTCTGTGCACAACTTTCATGATACGTTGCACCGATTTTCATTATTTCTTGCCGCCTGAGCCAGCTGTACATCCCCAACCATTCATTGCGTTAACCACGCCCACTCAGCAGACGAGAAAGTTACACTGGCTTGATGTCGAAAACAAGCTCCCTGGGAACTCCCGCGACAAAAATGACATCAGTTTTGATATACAAGAGGACTACTTCTAGGCCCAGATGATGGTGATTTCATCTCCTCTTTGACAACTTTGGATGGTTGGAGAGCAGCTGCTGACCCCGCTGCGAGTCATTAGAGGCAGCTGGCCCACGGGGGGGCCTCCAGGCCGCTACCCCACACTGAAAATGGCGGATCGGGGTTAAACTGGCTGAAAGAGGATCTCCCCAGTACTGTGTCAACCCTTCCAGAGGTTCAAAAAAGGTGAGTCTGCATCAGTCGTTTGGTGAGATGAAACATCTAAAAAAAGCAGTTTTTTCCCCCACTGCTACCACTTAACACAGTGAATAAGAACCCACATGGATGGGTCTGAATTGGGATTATCTCTCCATTTTTGGCCTGATGGCTCGGTCCTAATCGTGTTTCAGAGCAGTGTCAACTCTCTGGATCGCATTGTAGAGGGCAAAGAGCCCACTGAGAGCCCCGCCAACAGGGAGCTGCAGTAGTTTTAGCACAGAGTTGGCAAGAACTTTGACACGGAACTGTGCTTTTTGTGAAAAAAATAGATCGATAAGTGTTGTTCACAGTAAATTGGCATGATGGCTCTGTGGCGCTGATGGTCTTACAAGACAATGTGCAGTCTGGAGTGGTTTTTGCAGTCGGTGGGGGGTGAAACAAGAGGCACATCCCACGAAGCAGCATCAAACCATTTAACCAGACTGGAGGTGAACTATGGCGTACAGCAAATCGATATGCATAAATCTTTCAGAGAAAAAGAGAAGCGAGCTACACTTTAGCCTTCATGTCAGATCAGGTTGAAGCAGGGGAGTGTTTGATGTGATCAGAGCAGCAACAAAGCATAAAGCATGAGAGGGGATGACAGGGTGGACATGATATCGCATGAAAAGTGGCCACAAAGATCACTGATAAGGAATAAGCCCACAGAGACTCTGGCGAATGGATCCAGTGTTGTGAAACAACAGTATTGCACGTTCGCCATGGTGATCCATAAGCAGAAAGGCCTCGAGGTATCCAGGAAGCTGAAACACAGCTGGTTAGTAGCCTGCAGTGTGGAGAGGAAACTAGGGAGAGAAATAAAGTAGCTTTGAGCTCGGCTCCGCAGAGTCCCAGTGTGACTTCCAGGAGTGCAGTCTTTATGGAATGAGCTGCCCCGAAGCCAAACTGATGGAGCTCAGGAGAGTGTAGGTCTTTATGCAAGCAACACTAGTCAGGTTTAAAAAAAACGTAAAAATAGTGAAGAAGGTGTGTCTGTTTATCTCCGTGTGAAATCCCTGAACTCTTTTAAGCTTTAAATGTTACACTTTTGCTTAGTCTTACTCAGCTGAACTTGCCATTAAGATGACACTTGTGAAGAGAGCCAATAAGAATATTTAGTATTTTCATTTCGAAGAGAGAGATATGACTTTGAAACTGCTGCTTTGTAAGTGTTTCAGTGCGTGTGTGTGTGTGTGTGTGTGAGTGAGAGAGCGTATCAAAATCTTCATTCTATTAGAAAAGTAAGGACATTTCTGCGAAGTGGGTCCTTTTTTGCTGTTCCTCACAAATTCAAAGGACCATATAAGGGTAAATTCAAAGGACCATATAAGGGTAAATACATAGTTTTTAAGTTGAGATTAGGGTTGTGTTTTGGTTAGGGTAAGGGTACGATTAGTTGGATAGTTGAGGTGGTTTAGGGTTAGGGTAGGGAGCTGGGAAATCTATTATATCTATAAAAGTCCCCAGAAATATAGAAAAATGGGGATGTGTTTGGATATCAGCTGGGCAAACACAGATTCTTGCATGTATAATGAGTTAGTGATTGAGTTGATATGCAGATCCACGTGTGCGAGTTTGAGATCAGCTAACAAAGTATTCATGGACGGGACTTCAGGCAGAGGTTATGGCCACCACAGCTGAAGATAAGCCACTAATAGGCCTGTTAGTCGGGGTCACAGAGGTTCCCTACACACAAAACCCACATTACATGCCAGAGGTTGCACATTACCCGCAGCTTACAGAGGTCCACAGGTTAATGCCATAAAATAGAGACTGAAACCTAATGGCAGCTCACTGGCTGCACATTAATATGTTATCCCCCGCAGAGTGAGGCAATTACTCGACAGTTATGGTCAGCGTGTCAAGTCCGAACAGCAAGAAGCTGCAGTTTGTGCCGGTAATGAACTGGTGTTGCTTCGTTTAAATGAGCTCTGGTGTTATTAATAACAGCTTGGTAGAATTGTTGAGTTGTTCATATAACAATAAAATTAACAAAAATGCTTGAATGAATGTCTTCAACTCACCGTTACAATGCAGAAAGACATAAGAAATGTTGCTGATAAGATATTGCTAGTGCAACAGAGTAATGGTAGGGACTTAGAAATGATGACGCCTGCAGTGTTTATGGCAGGTGGCTTTTATGAATAATCTCATAAGAGGGGAAAACAATTAAACAGTCAGCACAGAGGAAGATAAATTGTGTCAGACATTAAAAAACAATTAACTTTAAAACATTTAAATTAGCAAAAACAAATAAAAATGCCATGCACAAGTGACGATCTTGTCGTTTAGTTAAACAGGTTTTGGGACCTCTTGCCCGTTCCAGGAGTGTTCTCATTAAATATCTAAAAAGATGTTGGGCTAAACATTTAACCACAAGCTGAACCTTTTTTTTTTTTTTTAAATCGAGCAGCATTAGTGGAGCTAATGCTTTAAGCTGCTATATGGATTTGGTGCATTTGGCCATTGCCCATTAGACGTCTGCTGAATGCTGATCTTTTGTACAAAGATGATTTAATTTTGCACAAGAAGCTTACAGTAACCTCCTGCTAAGTGCTGAAATTCATGTTTTTTAACCAGGAGTTGTTTTCGTCATACAGTTGTGCACCCTGAAATGATCTGTCTACCCTAACCAACAAGTCCACGCGCTGGCTCATCATCTCAACATCATTCTAACAGCCATGGCAGAATTATTTATTGATTCTAGGTCTGTTGCCACGCTCAAAAATTATGAGCTACAACCATTTTATGGCTCTGGAAACATTTCTCTGGGGACAGCCATGCTCAGACCTCCCTGGTACAGGCTGAGCCCTTTAAATCTATATCTGAGATGACACCACTGGCGAAATTATTGCCTGTGTAAGGCAGCGGCGGCCTGCCAGCCTCACCCTGCCCGGATCAGCTTCACCTTCTGTGTGTGTGTGTGCGCACGCGTGCGCGTGTCTGCAGATGTGTTGGGTTGCTCTTTACAATGTTTAGCAGGAAGAGAGAGGTAGGAAGCTCACTTGTATCTAACGTTTTAATTAACTTAAATGTTGAACGTGTGAAATTTAATATGAGAAATTAGAAGATGTTAATTTCCTGCTTTAGTGCACTGGCATGAATAAACTTAATTAATTCAGAGCACAGAGTCTCAGAGCTTAACTCTCCTGAGGAAGGAGCCGGTGCTCATATGCAGTGCGAAAGGCTGAGGATGAGAGGCAAATACTGGGATTTACTACAAGCTATTACCTCTGCTCATATTCGGTGTGATCGGCTCCATTGTCGGCTTTTTATTTATCAGAACATATGGGCTGGTAATGGCTGGAATCTTATGCTATGGTGAAGAGAAAGGATTTATTTCGACTATACTTGACGCCAACAAATTCTCCAGCACATTTTAATTATTAATTTGTGTTATAATTTGACATAGTGATGATTTAAAATCAGATGTCAAAATGTTTACAGTTCCATGGCTGCTGCATGTGCGTCTTTACAGATAATTAGCTGCAGAGCACACGTGTATGTTTGTCTGTTTGAAGTATGAAACGCGCATCTCCAGATTAGGCCGTCATTAGGAAAATCCTCCGTGGTCAGTGAGAGTGTTTCCTCCCGATAAGGCAGCGCTGTCCTAATTTCAGTCAGCGAAAATAACAATAAAGAGAAATGCTGTGGAGCATACGCCGGCTGGGAACCGCGCCGCCCTGAGACTTTATTAGAGTTCCAATATAAACCGCCACTGTGGGAATTGGCTTCTCATAGTAAAGGATGGAGTCTGATCAACAAATACTGATCTGGAAGGGCTTGCTTTGGCACTGGATTACACAGTGTGCTGTGATTACATCTCCTCTCTCCATCAGGGCTGTAAAAGGTCCTTTATCAGCCTGAGGAAATGACGCAAAAACCAGTATAAATAGTGTGGATTGTGACTAGTCCCCTCAGAAAGTAACTGAATTTATTCACAAACGGCTGCTCCAGAAACATAATTAGTTATTGGGGGAATTGGAATTTGCATGACCTTTTCTTCACTTCTCTTCTTCATGCACGCATGCTGGACTCTGCCTGGTTTCCAGTCTGGGACAAGAATTAAAACAACTCTTAAAAAACAAACATGAAACTTATTTGTTGTCATTGAATTTGTTACCCCGAGATGCTGCACACCAGTGCTTAAAAGTGTCAGAAGACCACCAAAATGCACCTCCTGTATATGTATACAGTAAGAACGAGGCATCGCTGCAGAGATAAGTAGAAGCATTTGTAAAAAGGTAAAAATGCATCTTAAATTCTGCGAGTGTGTATCTGCTGTCGGTTGCTGTGCTGCGTGTGATGATGAGCCATGGAGGGGTTTTATCCTGCTTTTGTCTCAGGCAGCGAAGGCCTCGTCCCTGGGCTGTTCACAGCCTCGGTTCTTAGATGGAAAGGGCTCAGGAAAGAGTATGCAATGCAGAAAAGATAACAAGAAAGAAACAAAAACATGCAGAAAAGCCATCAGACGTTAATAATGTCATGGTGTGGTGTCCTGAAGATGAGGGGGCAGACATGCCAAGACCCCGATGAAGCCTAGAATTGAATCCAAAAACGAATGGTGTGGGCGTGAAACAAACAGACTGAGCACAATCTTAACTTTCCTCCTCGCCTTCTTTCATTGAACGTTTGCTGTTCACAATGAAAATTGACGGCATTACAGAGGCTGATATGACAGCTGCATTTGTTCCTGTTTCATTACGGAACACCAGAGATGCTAAAAGCATCTCTGAAAGCAAACACAAAGTCAGGATCTGAATCTGACATTGCTTTGAAAGGCTGACAATTGAATTTCAGTTACAAAAGAACAACAGTTGGGTGTTTAAACACACGAGCCCTAAAATGTGGAAAATCCTGCTTGGTAAAATGGCTATTGGCAAATATTTAGACATGAGTTGGTGGTTTTTGCAGTTATCGAACCCAGAGAAATGCACACGCACACGCGCACACACACACACACACACACACACACACACACACACACTCTCTTCTTAACTTTTTTTTATTGATCCCTTCAGATCAAAATACCTTCAGAAACCTGTTTATTAGGAACTAATGCTCCGTATTGGATTTCTAGTTTGTTTTCCGTAACATTTGACTTTTGCCCTCAAGTATCACTGACAAAGACTTTGGATGATGTAATAAAACTCTCTCTGATCAGAGCTGCAGGGATTCTGGAGGACGCAAGAATAGGTCAGATCCTTTAGCCACCCACTGGAGAGAAAGAGAAAAACTGCATGGCACATGGTGTGTGTGTGTGTGTGTGTGTGTGTGTGTGTGTGTGTAAGAAGCCTTCAGCCCTGGTGGTTGGTTGGAAGCCTGGAGTTGTTTGGTGATGGATGAATGACGAGAGAGCTATTTTTTTTCTTGTTGTGGTGGAGGAGGTGAAGAGAGAAGAAGTGGAGGAGCAGGGCAGTGAAGGCCTGTGGAGTCGATATCCAGGTTCCCCCATAGCTAAAGTACTTGTCTAAACTCATATACACTGGGCTGCCCTTGTTCCTGCTTGCCTTCTTTATTTAGGTGTGAAAGAAAAGCACACAACAAAAGGTGCAAGAGTGATGTAAACACGGCTGATGCTCATGATTCTCAGCAGCATTTACAGCATCAAAAACTGTTTCCTGCATCTGAGAGCTCAAATGTTTTATTTTGACGGCAGCGAACGATGATTGATGGACCACTTCAGATTTAGATTTTGTGTAAATGTAACACTTTATGTTTTAAAAAACTGTAAAGGCAAATAATATCTGTCACCAGTCTGTGTGTACATGGAGCTACTGCAGCTCCACCACTTACTTTAATTGGGCACTAGATCAACGCTAAAACACACTCCTGATAGTCTAAATTACAGTCATCTATACGCGATCTCCGCTGCGGATGCTTTCATACTGTGAGGATAACAGAATATAAATGTCTTTGGCATCCGGCTGTTGAACGATTTACTTTATATACCAAACCTTGATCTGTAAGCAAAGCTCCCCACAGAGTTGGGGAATATAAAATGAGATTTCACCTGCTGTCATGCAGTGGGGGGTAGCGCTCCAGAGACAATGCGAATGTTCACTTTCAACTCTGCTGTTCTGAACATAAAGGCTGTTGAGAGCTAATGATTTTTAAAATTTCGTGCAGTTCTTGCTTGTTGTAGCGTCATAGTTCGGTTCTAACCCTGGTCACTCCCTGGCCTCCATCAGGAGAAGCCCCTCCCTCAAAAAAGAAAAAAAAAAAGACAGTTCATTCATTACTGAGTCAGCACTGAGAGAAATCCCAAGAACGGATCAGTAGAGCGAGAGACAAATGAAAAAATAAAAGGAAAAGTATTGTCGATTGATCAGGAAAATGACTCTATTATGCTGTGAAGCGTTGTTTTTCCCAAAGCTGGGTATTCTGGTTGAGGAGCTCCCATGTCTCTGCCCTCTGGTGGAAATTACACATCCCTTTTGTTCTGACTTGATTAAATACAATTCTTCAAGCAGTCGCATGTTCTTGCTTCTCTGCACTGCATTTAATGATTTCAACACAATTTTTCACACACACACACACGCACACGCACAACTGTAAAAGTACTCAAGGCTTAACTGTTGATTCAGCCTGCTGAACTTTCTGCTCTATCGACACTTCGGCTGAGATTAAATAAAGCCTCACTCCTTCCTCCCTTTCTCTCTCTCTCTATCTCTTGCCCCCCCACTCACTCCATTGCCTCCCTCACTTTTTGCTCCCCCCTCACCCTGATCCGCCCTTCCATGACGCGGTTTACGTGCCCCCTCACACATGTGCGGGATTAGTGCCACGCTGCCGCACATTGGTGTGTTTATGCGTATGAATGAAAGCGTGCACGTGTACTTATTCACGGCCCCATGTGTGCAGGAATGCCCGTGGAGATTACCATTTATCTCTCTGCTGATCACGTCCGTGCTGAGGAATCCAGCAGAGGCATAAGAGGAGTGGCACAACAAAATTATGGCAGCAGTGATTACTTGAGCTTGCTCTCCTCTCTCCTGTTTCCATCACAACCCCTCTTCCCCAAATAATTGAAACCAAAAAATCAGATTGCTATTTTCTGAAGGATTGTCAGGAAATAATAGACACATCAGTCTAAAAGCAGTTTTTGCCACACAAAGGTCTTTAATACTGGCTTGAAACAGCAAGTATGAGCTTGTCCATTGCATCCAAGTTGTTGTATAAATACTGTAATTTTTTTTGGCAGCTTGCATCCATTTGTGTAGCACTGGTGGGGTCAAACCCTCAGTAACTGCTTTCTGTAATTTCACTGGTGCATGGCATCGCACACGCATCCATCTGGTGCACTTTCGAGGCAAATTTAGTTTAGGCTAAAGGAAGATTTTATAGGGAACACTGATAAAAATGCAAAATGGAGGTGCTGTGTTACTTTTGAGCTGGATTTTAGCACAACTGGTTTGCTGTTTATGCAGATATGACCGGTCTAAATAATTCTGTTACATTTTTGACATAAATATCATTATCACTGGTTGAATGCATCTTTTTAAGCTTTTAACTGAACTGAAATGAGCTGTGGTTAAACCCACTCAAATATTCTGTCGCTCTTGTCTTTGTTGTTTCCAGTGCTGGAGACGGGTTACAAGGGCAAACTCAAGAGTGTACCATCATCAGACACTGCTGCTAATGGGTCCTGAAGAAAAACAAACAAAAAAAGCAAATCCATCTGTGAAAAGATAAGAAAACACGTTAGTCACTGATGATAAAGTACAAGAAAAGCTCAGATGTAGCAGCAAAATTCACTTTACCAGCTATCAGATCAGCCCTTTAGCTATGATTAACGTCTGTTAATTGATTCAGTTATTTGTTAAAAGCTGCAAATTCCGCTGGGGGCCACTGATCTCTGTGCTCCGCATCTTCACTCATTCCTCCTCCGTGATAAAGACCTCTGTCTGAGCCGGTTTACGGGAAGCTGAAAGTCTGTGGGCTCAGGTTAAGCATGGAGAGGATTTGCTGCCTCTCTCTGTCGAGCTCTTGGGTTAGACCGGGTTATCGGAGCATTAGGAAGGGTGAAAAATGACTTTGCTGGTGGGTGTCATCATGGAAAATTGGAGGAGTGGCAAAAAGGAAGCAGAAACAGAAAAAAATGGAAATTTACATTCAAATGGGAAACAATAAGACGAAACTGCCCGGACTGACGAAAAAAAGTAAAATAAATGTCCATGGATGACAAAAGATGTCAAAACTGAATCTTTTCATCTAAATGATAGATTTCACAGCATCTTGAGGATCGGTATGTTTGGAGCAACAGATGAGTGGAGAGCCGAAAAACTAAGGAGGTGCAGATGAGGCCTGTCAGGCTAAATTCTGCTTGAAAGGAGACGTGAGAAAAGTTTTGGAATTTTTTAAAAAACCTTTTAGGTAAGGTTGGCTGGTCTTAGATTCAAAATACGACAAACAATTCAGATAAAATAAGATGGACGGGTCAACTTTTTTGTTTGACCGAGCCTTTCAAACGTTGTTGTGCTGGGTGTTGTGCTCCTCTCTTTCTCACTGTGATGACCTCCTTTGTGTGGAAAAGGTGTGAAATTAAACATTTGCCCCACGACGAAGACCGCTGAGGGTCTTCCCCTCTGCTGCTCTTTCCCTCCGCCTTGCAGAGCTGTGCGTCTTTAAACGCTAACACGGGGCGAACCTCTGCAGCCTTCCCGACATGCGGAGCAGCCATGTGTAAAAAGAGCTGTGTTTGCTCCAGACTTCAGCCGCTTCACCACAGGGCTGTATAGTAATCTGTATGCTTGGCCTTCCTGTGACCTCCAGCGCCATCCTCAGTCTCCACAAGCTTCTTTAACCCTTTAATTTTCAGAAAGTGGCTCCTTTATTAAGATAAAAATGTCTTTTTTTCATTTTCAGTAGGAAAAAGCCTTAATAATTTCACCTTTGTTACATTTCTCCATCTCTATTCTGTATGCAGATGTTTTATACCAAATATGCTCCTTTCTAATTGAATCGACATGAAATGTCGCTTTAAGTTAGAGTACAGTGAAATCTTTCTCTGAACAGTCTTTGTACTGTGGCTTATGGCAGATTGCGGTGAGTTACAGGGACTCGCAGTGGCCAACAGCTCTCCTGCTACACAAGTAAACACTTCCTGAGTTCAGCCTCAGTTTGGTTCAGGTCCCTGGTTTCCCATTAGGAATGTTTACTTAGTGTTAGTGCAGTTACAAACGTGTGTGTGTGTGTGTGTGTGTGTTTGTTAATGCCTACTGTAGATGTGTGTTCACAGAATAGCAAGGCCACAGCACCGCTGAAGAGTCCACAAGCATTCTTCCTGAAAACAATTTTCAAAAAATATTCTAAAAGAGGCTCTGCATAGCTCTGGGAACACACGACAATCAACCCTCATATAATTACTGATGTTGGTGAAAGTTTGAGGGATTTTAGAAATGTGATTCTTTGTTTTCTTGATTTATAAACCCAAAAAGTGTAATTTTGTTTGTTCAGGGGTGAAATAAATCAAACAAATGGCCACAGGCCTTGATTTTTTTTAAAGGAATGATACTTTCAACAACCTTTATCTGAGATTTTTTGGTTTTCGAATGCAGCTTTTTAAATTGACATCATCTCTCAGGGATGCCATGGCTGCTTTTAAGTTCCCCGTTTTAGCGAGAGTCTGAGTGAGCTTCACTTTGGAGAGGAAGCAGAAGAAGAAGAGAAACTACAAGAAGAGGACTCACATCGAGGTCCGGGCTCTCCGGAGCGTCTCTGCGAAGGAAGAGCTTCAGCAAGGTTTCCAGACAAAGGGTATCGTTAAAGAACAGCTTGACTGATTTACTGATTTCGGTTCACGTAGGATGAAAACACATCATATACTCACTTCATCGCTTCTTATTCCAAACACATGCTTTTCCATTGGTAGCTTTTCTTCATTCACACTGAAGGATGTGACACCCTTTAGCGAGGTCAAGCTTCCAGAGGGCATGGAGGGAAACCCACTCCGGCAGGTGCAAATGAGGGTAAAATAGTCCACCTTTGGATCAGTCCCAAAAGTCTGAAGCCGGGTACATGAGTGCCGTCCCTCCCGGGCCGATGCTCCAGCAGTGCGATCGCGTTTTATCTGCATCTCGCAAATCTGCCTCCATTCTTCCACAGCACAAATGTTTTTTTGTGCTGACGGCTCATAAACGATGCCTCAGAATAACCACTTGCCTTCACATTATTCTTGCTTAACTGCTTCCTCAATTTTCCTCAAAGAAAAAAAGAAGCAGAATTACATTTGTGGCATATTTTACACAAAGAGGCAGATAAAAAAACAAACAAATATCGAGGTGACAACCTGGAGATGAGTGAAAGAGGAGAGAAGTGGGCTAACAAGCGTTGCAGACGGAACCTGAAAATAGCTTGTTGTTCATTTGGCAGGTTTACCCCCCCCACCCCCCACCCCCATCTTTCATCAGCGGTGGTCCGAAAGCTCACAAATACACACAAACGCTGCCGAAGCGTGAATAATTTATCAGTAACACTGAGATAAATAATCTCATTTGCATTAGCCACCATTGGTTTAAAAATGGGCGGTTTGTTCCGTCCGCATGTTCATCATCATCCCCCCCCCCATGCACCCGTACCGCCCACCCCTCCCTCCCCCGTGCCACCTTCACCCTCTCTTACACCTCTTAGTCCTTCAACTCATCATTCCCACATTCTGTCTATCCACAAACTGCTTCCTCCCCGGGGCATTTCTGTGTTCCATTACTGCTCACCCTGCCCATGACAGCTGCTATTAACCTTGGAGAGGTGTGTGTGTGTGTGTGTGTGTGTGTGCATGCATTAAAGAGAGAGAGAGAGGGAGACAGAGATGAGACAGTTATCTGTCTGTTGGTACTATACTGTATGCATACATTTGTGTGTGTTTGTGTGTGTGCGTGTGCGTGCGTGCGTGAACAGGTGGTCCATGTTGGAACAGCTCTCAGTATTGATGGTTGATTTGCAATTAAAGGGGTTGGGGTCCTGGACTCACTCACACCTGCAGACTTTGTTCCACACTAACAGCTCTTCATCCCCTCACTTTTCTGTCCTCTATTGATTCCTAATCACACATATGCACACACTCATGCACACACACGCCCTTCTCCTTTTCAGTTTTTTTCACTTATAGGTCTCTGTCTTTCTCTCCTTTCACGCTCCCACACTTTCCACTCCAGCCGACTCCCCATAATGAAACTGTTAATGGTCTGCCATTCGTTTCCACTCTTTGCAGAGTGAGGTGATGCAGCAAGGGCTAATGGTCCTGTGTGTGTGTGTGTATGTATGTATGTGTGTGTATGTGTCCTAGAAGGCATTACAAATATGAAAATAGTCCTATCATCACTCTGCGGGTCCTAACTTTTTCCCATCATTTCACAGTCTACAGGTCCTTTAAATAACTAATATCTTGCTACTCGTTTTATTTAATACTGGGAGATAAATCAAGGTCGATATAAAATGTGAGTGTGGCGTGGGTGCATCTGCGTGTGTGTCTGTTCGTCGTGACGGGGAATCCTTGGGGAGAGCAGAAAGATGGAATAATGCATGTTTTGAATATTATTACGGTGCAGAATGTAGATGCAATATTGGGAGGCGTTCAGGTGCTGATGGGACTCGGTAATGGCATCAGTGCCTGGGACTGGACACATACACTCGCGCACATGCACACACACCGACTTCCACAAGTCATTGACAAGCACAAATGACTTAGATGAATGGTCTTGCAAAACATGGTGGATATACAGGTGTTTCATTATCTTGAGACTCTTTCTGTTTTCTTGTTTGATGATCAATCTGCGCCCCCACCGCTGTGTATACCTGAACCTATACGTGCGCGCGCGTGTGTGTGTGTAACACTTCATACTGGTTTTGATTACCAATGATGTGCAGTGTAATGAGGTGCCATCAAAATCAGATTAATTTGAAGTCAGGCATCTTTGCGCCAGATGCTCCCTGCCGGCTCCTCTTCCTTCCTCCCTCCCGACTGACCGACCGAACACACACTCACACACTCGGTATTGATCCCGGGGGAGGATATGCGGTCCTTTGTCTGGCGTCTCATCTCTAGTGTATATGCATAACTGTGTCAGCCCCTGTGAAGGTAAACATAACTCCATCTCTGTGACCAAATCAATACTTCTGCTTATTCTGTCTGGACACGCTGAAACTCCCATTAAAGCCAACAAAGCACAAACCTGTTGTGAGATTTATATTATTTACTTATTCCCAAATCATTACTGCATAGTGGAGATACTGGGGTATACGCTATCCTACTGGTTATTCACTCATCTTTGTAAAGATCTGAAACCATGTTGTGTTTAGAGGCCGTGGTTGCTTGGATGTGTCACAAATTAAATTCATATTCTGGGTAACATCAGAGCTTCTGTCGCTCGCAAACTTGCTTAGAAAAACATTGAGGCCCTGTGTTTGATTAATCCGGGCTAAACGGGCTGCTATCAGCCAGCGTGAGTTCTGAAAGCGTGCACGTTTGGTGGCCAGCGAGGGTGTTGGTTTTCTTTTTGTGTTGCAGACGCTCGACTAATCCTGTTTTTTTTGTTCATTGGTTGCAATTTCTCTCCATTACTCTGTAGAACAGATTAACGCCTTTATTGTAACCTGGCGCAGTCCCAATTAGTTCATGACTAAAGCAGTACTAAATACATAACTAGTGTAAACCCAAACCCAGGACGTTACTGGCGCATTTTGATAAATAATGAATGTTCATTTGGGTGCTTTGGGAGTCTGTCTGTTGTGATTCCTCCCAGTCTTCTGCAGCTTCTCAGCATTCAGCTGTGATATAGTGCCAACTCAGTGAAAGGAAAGGTCAGCGGCTGTTGTCAGGTAAACCCTTATTGGAATTTATGGCAGGAGTCTGGCACAGAGGTGCTGGTGGATGTGGCGAGGAGGCGGGCTCAGCCCTGGCTCCTTGACCAGGTTACTACACGCTTTAGCCTACACTACACTACAGGTTACTACACGCTTTAGCCCGCTTTCACAACACACACAAAGATGACAAACGCCTGCCATGTTAATGCAGGGACTGTTTTTTTTTAAAAATTCCAGTCTTTATACTTTTTGTCAATACATCTTAGCAAGCCGCTAATGTGACCTTGAGCTGCAGTCAGCTAGCTGGGCCCAGTTCTTTATTATCCTTTCTCGCTTCTCCTGCCTTTCCCTTTAAATCAGAGGGGAAGCTCATGATTCTGTGTGCGGACATGGCTTTTTTCAATTTTCCGCTCACGTGTCTTTGAACATCTATGTTCACGCATGAGTAACATCCTCCGACCACTAGCCTCTGTGTATAATAAGGCTTGCATGCACATCTGGATCATTCTTAAACTTCAGGGCAGTGTATGTGATGGGATGGTCCACAGGGCAGAAGTACCCCCCCCCACACACACACACGCACACAGGTGCTGTGAGCCCACAGGAGGGTGAATTTCTTCTCCCCCCACCAGTGACCCAGAGGTCCCCTCAAAGATAAAAAATGGAGATGGCTAGCGCGTCAAAATTACAGCGGGATGATTAGACAGCGCCACTAACCTCCGCAGTGTTATTAAAGAACCGCTCTGACTGACACTTTCGCTCACTTCACTGAGACAAGAGGAAGATGGAAGCGGGTGATTACCGAGCCCTGGCTGGAACGACGGAACGGATGAGGTGGACTTTTTGAATTATCTTCTTTTCATATCATTTTATCAGCGGGAGAGCAGGAAAATCATCCCTCAATATATCACAGCACTCTTATTTCTTACAATATTTGTGTCTAATTCTGCAGAAAAATGATTTGGGCCCTGCTGGACCTGCTGGATCCTTTTTTTCATGGCTTCGATGAGCTGTTATTAGCGCTGGAAATGCCTCACTTGCGAGCACCAGTTACACTTTTCTGATGGCTCACAGTAAAGATTGACTCCCAGTGATGTAATAGGCTAATGGGGGAGAGAACATTTCTTAATCACTTCCTTTATTGGATGGGACTGGCAGCAGTGTTGGGGTGACATTTGCCTGGTGCTGTCTCTCGGATGGAACGAGTTTGTCTATCACCTGATGAGATAAATTTCACTCTGTCGCCTTGATTTGTGACCAGCGGTTTTTTTTTCTGGGTAAATCCGGCTTTAATTAATGAATGCATGTTTTATTTTTCTATCATAAGGGACCTACGAGTGAGTATACGCTTCTGCGCGCGTGTCACCCTCAACACCAACAATAAATTAATGAGTCAAGTTGAAAATGTCAAAGCAGGTCCCAGATCGCTCTGCCATGCGCACACTGTCAGCAGCAAGCGATTAACTGATTAGAGGTTCTTACACACACACACACACACACACTGTTTTCCATTTCTCTTATTTTAAAAAAGGTCATTCTTGTCTCTCTCTCTCTCTCTCTCTCTCTCTCTCTCTCTCCCTCTCTCATCTTGGTGATTCACTACCATGCTCCATCCAGCCCTGATTATGGCATCGGGTAGGCCGTCATCTACTTCATATACATGTTATTACCTTCAGGCCTTGTGGATTATTTACTCGTATGCAGAAATGTCCCCTCCTCCTGCAATCAGATTGACTTCGTGATTCTGTATCCATTGGTACTTCCCATCCTGTATATATATATTCTAGCAATGTTTGTCTGCGTGTGTGTTGTTTGTGTGTGTGTGTGTTTTCCAGAACACTTGCTTTATGGGTTCTCTTGTGGATGTACCCAATAATGCAGACCTGTCAGAGTTGATGTGGCCAATGAAGCTTGCAGCAATTAGTCATCTAGACAGACAAGCCACACTTAATTATCTTCCGCACAGCGCTCTGAATAACCATACGGTTTCTCTCTTGCTTCTTCCTGTTTGTTTTTCTCTCCCTGTAACTCATATACACACAGTGTAACAGTACGGACATCTGCGTTGCATAAGCGTTGCATTATTACAGTCCCAAATGTTGCATTATTTCAGTCCCAAAATGCATTTGATGTATTTTTCATGGTCAAAAAACACAATAGAGTCGGAAGAAAGTAAGATTAAATACCGTGATAAATATACCGTGCTGCTGTAACATAAAGGTAACATTTCTTCAGCTAGCATAGCAACTAGCACAAGCCAACGTATGCAGATTTTTTTCCTTCTCTTGATGGTTTGAATGAATGAGAAGTTTTGCAGTTTGAACATTTTAAAGCGTGAAGATTTTGTTTTTTGGTATATGTGTGGGGACACTGTTGTGTCACCTGGTTTAGCATCTGCAGCTAAAGCAGCTTTTTAATCTCATTCATGTTGTTAGCAATTGATTCTGGCAGGAGATTTCTTTCAAGAGAAAAGGCCAAACCCTGGTTCTGTGTTTCCTTTTTAGATATTAAAAGAGGCAGCAGCAGTTCCTTTAATTGTTATCTATCGCCCTCTGACAGAGGCAAGTGGTTGTTTAAATAAATCTTTTTAACTGAAACAGACTTTTTAAAATCCTTACTGAATGTTGGCTGATAACAGGCCGCAAAAAGGCCGACCTAATAAAGAATAGGTTATCTACGGCAGACAGACGACGTGCAGAAACAATGCTAATACCTCAGGTGCGCATGCACAGCAGAGCCTGAACATTTTAGACTTTGGACATTCAGCTAAAACTGTGACGCACTGCAGAATGTGTTTATTCGCCATGTGCTCGCGGTACCGGCTTCACGCAGCTTGATTTAGCACCGCTGAGTCGAACCCAAATGTTTTTGCCTCCGTCCACCTTGTAGCCTAAAAGCTCTTGTAATGATCCCGTAAGTCTTACAGAGCTTTTTTTATTAAAGCCTGTTTGCTGGTGTGTGATGCTCCACAACCACCAGGCTGGTGCCTGCAGATTTTATGAGGCTTCTGATTTACACTCTTTAATATGAAGAGACCATCCTGGGAGTTTTGGCTCCACTAACAGCTTGCTCGCCTAGGTTGTGCACTGATAAATGTGTCACCTGAACCTTACTAATGTACATTATTGTGGGTGCACGTGTGCATTAAGATGCCCTCTTAATGAGCTTGATTTACAGCCTTGGTTCTCAACATGTGGCACAATCATCATCTCCCTGATCCAGCCCTCCATCACCTGTCAGTCAGAACACTGATGTTCTGAGTCACATGACTTGCTCGGCTGGCTCCTCGTGCTCGATCGAGCTGGATTAGGCAGATGACGATCGCTGGCCAGCGTCTCCCCGGTGCTCGCGGCCTCATTTAGCGCCGTCCGCCAAAGCATCCACTTCCTTACTGAGACGTTATTAACGGTTCATCGCCCATCTAACACCTAACAGTGCTGACAGGAAGATGCTCTTTGACTGAAACCCGTCCTGACAGCACGTCTAAATATGCCAGTGACGGTAAGCGAGAGGGAGGGGAGCAGGGAGGGGCGATGCTCTTTAACTGTTTCAGGGATATTTACTGGGAAAATGGCTGGGAGATCTGGACGCGTTTCAGCGAGGCTTTGCTAATGGCAGAGATGTGAGAGTAAAGTATCACACTGGAAACGGATCAGACGTGTGAGCACCTCAGCAAAAGCGCCAATTCTTACTGGGGCACATGAGAATAGGCGCTAATCTGCTGCCTCTGCATGAGATCTCTGGACAATAGGTTGGGAGGAATCATCACTCAGATGCCGTAGTTATAAAATGAGGGGGTTGTGGTCATATTTATAGTGAAAGGGTGTGTTGTTGTGTCACGACTGTTTGCAGCTCTTCTCCCCTCTGACTGTGAAAAGTCCGGTTAACTCAGTCAGACCTCAGGCTCCACTAGAGTGCTGCTACATGCGGTTTAATGATGGCTCACAGTCAGTTCTAGCTCAACTCAACCTCCAATGAGTGTGTGTGTGTGTGTGTGTGTGTGTGTGTGTGTGTGTGTGTGTGTGTGCGCACCACAGTGCTGAGATCAAAGTTTAACTGCATGGGGCAAAATGTCAAAGGCAAATTTTGGTAGGTGAAACGGTGCCAGCTTCTCTCAGCTGTTGCTATGGAAACAGCACTACTGGTCCTGGTCTACACCTCAGCAGTTCTGTCGCTGTTATTAACGTTATCAACGTCATAAAAAAAAAACCCAACCAGAGAGAAATGCATTGTAATTATAGAGTAAGTTAAAAGAAAACCAATCATTTTTTGGATCTATTGGTCACGTTTTTGACAGAAAACACTCATATTCTTACATTTCCTCGACAGGAGGCATATGGAAATTGGACTTGTGAAGCAGCAATCTTTTAAATGGACAGCAATAAAATCACCAAACCAACTAAAACATTTTCTTATCTGAACTGATGTTCTTAAAGCGAAACGCGCTCTTTAGATACCAGAGCTGCCAAGCACAAAGTCAGCACCTTTCATCCGATAGCCATTTAAAGTTGTTTCTCCTCTCAAATCTTTAGTTCGTATCACAGGGAAAGAATGCAATCAGAGTGATGGTTACGATGTTTTGAGGACGTGTGTCCTATGCAGACAACACGGTCTTTTGATGATCCCCGCCGACTCGTTTGTGCTGCGGCTTTGGTGGACGAGCTAACCGTGTAGCAGCAGGTTTGTTGCGATGGCGGGTTTGAGCAGATCACCTGGTGACCTGAGCAGAGGGAGGGTTTGGTTTCTCTACTGTTGTTTCGATGGTTCCACTGTTTTCCTTTCCTGCTTTCTTGTGTCGCGCCAGCAGCAGACAGCATTTTGTCTTCATTATATCATATATCATATGTTACCTTTACATCTGGCATTTAAGTGACTGTATTTTCTTCCTTTATTGGCTTCTGTGCACCTGCTTCAGAATGCAACCAGGAGCCCCATAAACAGTCTTCTTTGCTGCTGTTGTTTACGCAGCAGCAGGAATGATCCTTTCAGTTATTTCCTCGGCAGGGAGGAATCCTGAACAGATAAAATTGAGCGGAATGTGTCTGGATATACTGTATTTAATTGTCGTGTATTTACCCGTACTCTGGTTATGCATTCAATAAGCAATAACACAGCATTTGCATCTTTTAATTTTATAATAGATGTATTTTCTCGAAGGACAAATTACTCAAAGGCCGCCACTCTTTAAGCCCTGTAATAATTTTATTTTGGCAGCGATAAATTCAGCTGTTACTGCGCAGGCCTACCAAAGGCTGCATGTTCTGCTTGCAACCTGAAGTAAACCACGAAGGAGCGCTGGCACGTGTCCGTATCCATGTCTGGATGCCTAAATCAGTCTTGCAGCGAGACTTCAGCGAGATCTCCAGGGCCACATATCTGCTAAAGTCTCCGGGGCTCCGCCTTTGCATCCACGAGCGGCGCGTCGGCAACAAACAATTCTATTTGCCCTCCCCAGACACAGCTTCTCTCATTGCAACATAAAAGGGGGAAGATTATTTCTTCTATTTCCAGGGAAATAGATTTTATATCAGTTTTGCGTTTGTAAATCAAACCCCGGTTTTCCAGAAAGCCGGGGCTATTGCTCTTATCTCCTTGACTGTATTTGTAAAAGCTCAACAATATAGGTTACAACTTCTCGCATTTCCTACCTGCCTGCGCGCTATTCCTGTTAGCGCTGATCTCAGTTCCAACAGATCAATTCAAAAGGAAGGATAAAAGAACGTGAATATAGTCATTTAATCCAAACGCCTGTTCCCCTGCTTGCAGGTTTAAGTCAGTTTTCAGGTGCAAATCAATGCTTAATGAATTTAGTGCTTTTATCCATAGCAAAAGTGTTGGATTTATTCAAGAGTAGTGACTTGTCTTTTTTTTTATCGGGTCATCTTGAGCTTGAAGAAAGAGACAAACACAGTAAGCAGCGGGTGTAAATCAGGGAGGCTGATGAAGACTGGGGCGGCTGGATTGAAATCTGCAGGCTTTAAGTCATTTATGAGATCTGCAAAACCAAATTTGATTACCCGGACCTCCTTCGCCGCCGCCCTCACTCCTTCTTCCTTTTCATTCTTCATCGGATCTGTCACTCAGGCCTGAAATATTCATGTCTGGCTCTGAAAAATAAATGCAGCTGCCAAAAGGAGCAGAAGTTGAAGGCAGAGAAGTTAGTCATTTTGCACAGCGCTCTTAAGGCCAACATGACAGAGGGCTTCGAGTCAAGCAGTTGCTCCAGGGGAATGTGCACGGTGTGAGGGGATATTGTGTAACATATAAACACACGTGTGTGTGTGTGTGTGTGTGTGTGTTTTCATGTCACAACATGAGGACGTCATTGTGTTTAAAGACAAATTAACTGAGATAAAACAACAGATTTATCCTCAGGTCACCGTTCTGTGGAAAGCGAAAGGTCATATTAGTCATATTTGACCTGTTGATAGAGACTCTTAGAGGGTTATTACACACTCAGACAACAGAGCAGAACAACAGAGACAAGGTCAGGGCAGACCAGCCAGACTTATGGACCTCTCCCTCCACGTCCGCCTGATCCTTCTGTTTAATTGGCTGCAGTTTCTCAGCTCTAGCTCTTCACAAAGTGCATTTGCTATCGATCCTCTTACTTGCTTCCCATCTACTGCCTGCGTCTCCGTGAGTCGACCTGACGCATGCCTGCGTTTGAAAACAACACCAGATCGCGTTCATCCTGCCTCTTGTTGCAATCTTATGTAAAAAAAAAAAACATTGTTACACTTTTGTGGGCCTCATTTTAAGTTTAATTGTGATGTGCTTTACTTTGGTTTTGTGTATTTCTATAGCTAAAAATCTACTTCACACTACTCACATCAACATTCTTACTAATTAACTATTAGAACAGAATGGTTCTTAAATAATGCTTACGGAATTATCCAATTATATTCCAAAAGGGATTGTTATAATTAACTATAGTACAAATATTTAGTATATCAGATAGTCGGGTCACGTCAGACTTTGGGTAAATGTGGTGATACCGTAGATTACGCAGGACCCTGCTGATGACCTTTTGACCCTTCAAACTCCAGTTTGGAGTCCTCGCTGCTTTGCCAACGAGCCTGTTGATATGACCATAAAAATCTGATCATAATGTGATTTGTGAAGTTATCAGATTATTAAAATGTTCATATAAGCAGCATAAAGTGCTATGATTTATAAGAACAGCAGTTAACTGATTATGAGAAATCAGATTTACTCATCTAGTTGTCTCTATTCTCTTTGTCTTCGTGCATGTATAAACAGTAATCTGATTTATTTTCACATCATCATGAACTCATGAGACAAACATGGCCTGCAACAGGGGATTCTTATGTCCCTACATACGTTTATTTTTGATTATCTCATTTTTAAAGTGCAGATGTGCTGATCACAGTAATGTGATTCCTCCCAGTTATCGGATTTTCACGGTCATGTATTGGTGCTCACCGTCTGAGGTGGCCTGTAAAGGTTGCATTTTGCATTTTGCATCTGAAAACTCCTCGAATCTGGCGCTGGCTGATGTCACAGATGAGATCACACGTGTTTAGTTCACACCATCACACACACGCAGCCAGTAAACGACGACTGTGCACAACACGCAGCTCTTATGACAGGCTGTTGACTCGTGCTCCACCACAGTTACAACATCAACACATCCGGAACAAGATGTCAGGGTTGGCAATCCCGCTGTTAGACGTGCGGACGCTCAAACACGCGTGCAGTTTACGTCTGTCCCACAGGTAGCTAATGCGCAAAAACACTGCTTCCAACTTGCTGGGCTGTTAATCATAAATGAACTCCTGCATCACTGACAAATCAGTCTTATCTCACAGGGGAGGGCCTGAGAGCGTACCCGGGTGCACGCGCACACACATCCACAGACACACACACATGCACGCAGAGGAGTGTGTATGAACAAGCATGTGCTCACACCCACATGCATTTTATTAGTCTAATCTCACTGGAAAGATCATGATCTGACTAGCAAACAGAGAATTAATCAGAGCAGGGGGCTGCCCCCCCATCTCAATCTTCACTTATTTATCTCTCTCATGTCCCTCTCCTCCTCCTCTCATTTTCTCTTTTTTTCCCCTCCCTCTTGTTTCTTCTTGTGGGGAACAAGAAACCAACAGCTGCACACTGAGCGGTTGGTGCAGCACACCCAGCAGGCTGGTGGGCTCGGTGGTACTCTTTGCTGGGTTTGTAGTAAACATTTTTTGGAGTCTGGTGATATTGTTTAAAAAAACAAACAATAAAAAAGGCATAAACAGAGACAGATGCACGCGCAAACACTGCAGCGACAGATCTGAGCATGGACAAACATCCGTGTCTGCTCAGCTGTCTGCTCTTGCAGGTCTGCAGTTGTTGTGGGTTTCGTGAGATAGAAAATAATCAGGAAATGGGATCGATTTAAAGGTGAAGTCTAATAGTTTGTATGTAGTGGGAGCCCTGCATGCTTTCAGTCTGTGTGAGCTGTCAGTGATGATAACAAACAGCCTTTTGACTCCTGGAGGCCCCTTCAGCTGCATCTGAAACGCTTCCACGATTCACAACGCGGCAGAAGCGCACAATGGCACCCTGTCCCCCCAACGCCCACCGCTGTATCAAACCCTTTTCCCTTGGCCCTCTGACTGGCTGCTTTGTACCCCGGCAGATATACGGCTCTCGGCTGCCCTGCAGTGCTCTGGAGAAATGAGATACAAATGCCACAGTATCTGCGGTATCGCAGCGGCGCCGTGGCCCTCGGCGATAAAACAGCAGCAACGCAGCGATCGGGATTAAACAGCGAATACGATTCTAAACACACAGCAGCGCTGAATGCTATGCGTGTATTCTAAATTGTGCATTTAACCTGACACAAGGTTTTTAATTCATTTGGCCTCCAGGCTAATCTGCTCACTAATTTTGTTGGTGCCGTTACGGGGTTAAAGCTTCAAAGCTTAATATGAGCCATTAGGGAAACAGGTCAGTCTTATTTATTTCCCTACCTTGTCATGTAGCGCAAAGCGGCTTTTAATCTCCGATCTAAACATGGAAGATACATAAATGTTGTTACGTCACTGTGCATCCAGCACAGTAGTGTAGTTAATTTGGCCGGCTAATGCAGTACTCCAGCACAGTGATAAGAAAGTGTAATCTTCTTAGGTGTGGCAAAAGCTTAATCAATATTAACATATTCCTCGGCTCCCTCTCCATTGAATAATTGATATCCCCACACAGTCTTGCTGAGAATGAAATAAGATGTAGGAGTATTAAAATAACTTCCCCGAGATAAAAGAAAATTGATTAAAAAAAGATGGCTGAAAATTAAAGAGAAGGAAAGGGAGCCCAAGGGTTTGGACTTTGCATACAAATGAAGAAAGGGGGTGGGGGGGTGGGGGGAAAAGGAACTTTAGGCAAGTTATGAGCCCAATTATCTAAGTGCAGTCGTCGCACACACAGCTGACTGGGTTTTTACTGAACCAATCAGAGCGGTTAATCTGAGGAATCTGCTGCAGCCTCACCAATCCCCGACCCCCTTGTACAACACGCTCTTATTAATCAATGGTTGTTCATCTGTAATTTCTGCATGATTACCTTTTTGATTAAAACTTGCAGCAGAGGTGTCGCCGGGCTCGACTGACAGGGTCACGCTCGTCTCTCGCCGCCGGATGTGGATTTCTTGGGTTCCGTGTGGGCTCCAGGCAACATGACGGAGCACTTCCTTCACTCCCTTTCATTAACCTCCCATCCACAAATTCCGATTCATGTTCGCTCTCATTGAGGCGCAAATGTGCAGCAGATGGTCCATATTTGCCGTTGGTTTGGCAGGATGAGATGGTTTTAAGTCAAAGTCAACTTTATTTATCAAATATGCTATACATGCTCAACCTACAGCATAAATGAAATTTCAGTCCTCTTGGACCCATGGTGCTGCACCGTAATAAATAAATAAAACTACTAGAACTAAACTAAACTACTATAACTAAACTAAATAAAAAAACTACAAGTAACAATATGAACTGTCTTTGAGCCTGCTGGTTTTGGCCCAGAGATTCTGCAGTCTCCTCCCTGACGGCAGCAGGCTGAAGAGACTGTGAGATGGGTGGGTGGGGTCACCTGCAATCCTTTGCAGGTGAGGCGGGTGTTGTAAATGTCCAGTAGGGAGGGAAATCTATTTTTCTATTTTAACGTGTGGGCAAATCTATTTTTCATGATGTAAATTAAACATAAGTGTTTGGGTCACAACATATTACCTATTAAATTACATCCCCTAAGCAGATGTAATGGAGTACAATAAATTTAAGTGTGTGAAAGCACTGATAATGGCACTGATGGGATATGAACATAAACTTGAAACCAACCAACCCACCTCAAGGTCGCCGTGCCGGCGACCCAGGAAGGACAAGCGTTTGTGAAGACTTGAGCATCACGTCTGACAGCGACGTTTTATCAGCAGGGAGAAAACTGACAGGTCAAAATGAGATGTCAACAAGACGAGGCCGGGCGCAGAATGGAGGCAAGAGCAGAAAACCGCGTGCAAAACAATCCAGCTAACCCGAGCGAGAAGAATCCCGGCTCCTCAGGCTGGTAGAGGACGTCGGAGAAGGAGCCCGAGATGTTTGTGCATGCGGAACAAATCCATCCCTCCATCTTCATTCGACAGGCAGGTGACGTGCTGTGAGGTGAGCTCGCTCTGTGATCAATGCCTTCGATCCACACACGCCGACAGTCACGATCGCGCTCTCAGACAGACCCTTCACGATTTACTGCAGAGGTTTTACACACTCGCACACACAAACACACCACTGAATTAAACACACAATGTCGATCAACCCCATCACAAATGTAACTAGCCATCAGTCACAATGAGCTCTTAAACTTCACTGGAATAAAAAAAAAAAAAAAAAAAAAAAAAAAAAAAAAAAAGACATATGAAAAATATAAGAAGGGCCCGCCAGAGGCGACATCCCAATTAAACTAAATCGTTTTAACGGCGTGTTCCTTTAATCGCAGACATTACGATTGGGAGAAATTCATTGAGAGAAAATGGAAAATTGCAGCCATTTGTGACTTGATTTAGCGCCTTTTCTTAATCATACAGAGACCCATTAACTGCCTGTTTTAATCGGAGGGGGTCACATACATGCTGCTCTGTGACCATCGGAGGGGGTCTCACACACACACGCTGGCTGGCCGATACAGTTTCATTGCTATTTTTTTTCCATAAACCTTCTGTGTGAATACGGATGCGGAATCTCCGTGCCTCCCCTCTTCCCTCCTGTTCTTCACTCTTGGTCCTATTTTCTCTCTGTCTCTCTCTCTCGCTTGGCCAGCTGTCAGCTGAAACACGCCAACGCTGGGTAGCTGTCAGTCACCCTGCAGAGCTGAGGGCTGATGGCTTTTCAGGACAAAGTCAATACAAAGTTAAAAAAACACTATTATTCAGCAAGTTTGTGGCTGTTTAGTACACTTTTAGTGTACAGCATATTTAAGAGGAAACACACGTAACTACAATAAGGTCAGATCACCAGAACTTAATAATCTGTTCCTGGGCCCATTATCACATATCCTTAAAATGTCAATGAAATCTGTATAACATTAATAACATTTAAAGGAGCAGTATTCTAGTTTCAAACGTTGCACTGAATCTACCTACTAAGTTGTTTGAAACTGTACTCAGACCTTTAAAAGCCAGAGGAGGTCAAGCACTCCACCTTAAAAGAGTGTAGTGTGTCAAAATATATAAAATAATAGTCCTCTAATAGTTCATCATTCAGAGTCCACGTCTGACTCAGCTGGTGATAAATCGGCTGTTGGGTTGTTGGAGACACACTTCTTCAGGAACAAATTTTCTTTTAAACCTCAGATTCTCATATTTTCCACCATTCTGTGTGTGTGTGTGTGTGTGTGTGTGTTTCCCGTAACACAATGTACTCTAGCCCCAAGCCATTTGCCTGGAGTAAAGAGAAAAGATGATGGTTTTCCATTGTGAGATGAATGAAACTGGAAATGGTTCCTTGACTGAACGTGAGACACTCTTTTGTGCGTACGGCAGAAGAACTGCGGATGTCTTTCACTGTAAAGGGGCGCACTGCATAAATTCCGTAGTACAACCAGTGAAGACGACGTTGCATGTGATATTTGTGTCACGTTGAACCTACGCAGGCACCAGCAGCCTCCCTCTTCCGCCCCTTTAAGTTGGCAGATATAAAATATGAAAGAGGCCGGCATGTAATGCTAATTAGATTGTCTCTTACATTGTCATGGATATGATGAGCTTCTATATACAGACTTCATAAACTATATATAAATCCCACTGTTGTTGTGTCAGGAAAGATAAAGTCTTTTAGTGAAAACCTCACCATGGTGAAGTCTGAGCCCACAAGAATGTTGTCAGCTAATGATGTTCCCGTCAACGTGTGAAATCAGACTTTACAGCCAGACCTCATCAGACGCGCTCAGCCTTCTGGCCCTCAAAGTAAAGCAGCACTGGGTCCGCCGCCATCGTTCACACCCTTGGACTCTTAAAAACTGGGACGTGACGTGGGGAAGAGAAAATGAAATGTAGACGTGAGGTCTTGCATTTAAGGCTGCAGCTTTTACCGCTTTTAATGTTTCTGTTTCCACCCTCACTGTCCTGCAGGGGAGCATCATTCTGCCCGCTCGTGCTGTTAAAGGCAATGCGAGCAGAATTTCTGCACCTGTGGTCAAAGACAGGTTCACGAATTAAAGAGTAGACTCGTGCACATCTGAGCCGGTCACCTGAGAGCAGGTGAGGGCTGATAGTGCACAGACACACATCCAGTACCAGTGTTTCATATACTGTATGTGATTGAAAATACAATAAATAAATAAAGAAATGTGTATTACCGATGTCTTACCCGCTCTACAGCTATTTTGGACCGTGTCCTGCTGCCTGAGTAGCCGTGCACTGCAGCTAACTACCTCCAAAAGAAAAAAAAAAAAAAACAACAGTGAGAGAGCCTCGTCTTCCTCGTCTGGTCCATCTGAGGCAGCGGCAGACAGGAGGAGAGGTGAAGCAGGAAATGTTTGAAAGCACAGGAAACGCCGCTAAAACATTTTCCATTGCCAGACCCCACACCATCATCTCCAGCGTCACCCACCTACACACACACGCATGCACTGAAACATTTATAACAGCGTGCCTGTCTGCCGATGGCCCCGTCTGTGAATTATTTACTAGCAGAAATACAGGAACAATCTAATTGAAATGAAGAGACATCTATTGGGGATCTTATAAAGGCTTTTCAGAACCAGTCGGATCACGTTGTCGTCTGTTGTTTTACATTCTCAAAGCTCGCTGGCTGCAGCTGGCCACAGTTAGCATCATTAATGAGTTGTCCTCTCTGGATGAAGGTCTGAAATGCTTCCACAGAATATTTCAATAAAAATGACCGTTAAAGTTGTGTGATAAAATAATAATAATAATAATAATAAACATCCCATTGTACACGTCATAAAATCACGTTTGACTCTACTATATAGAACAAACAAGGAAAATTGATTTTAGATTTTAGATTCTTTATATATTTGTCAGCAAACTGTCCACAGAAGAATTCTTATTCTGAAATTAAAAAAAAAACCACACAGACATCCTGAAGTGCTGCTTCACTAGACTGTAATGGAATTCCTTATAAGTGACTGCTGACTGGAGGCTTGGGAAATGGATGGCTGGAGAGACGGATGGGTGGATAAAGAGGAAAAAAATGAGCTGAGAAGGTACTAGAGGAAAAATGGTGGAGTGTTTCTTTCACGTGTGTGTGTGTTTGAAAAATTGCAGGCTGCGCTTCGGCACTGGATTGATTGGATTTGCATGCTTCTGTGCAAGGGCGTGTTCGTCTGATGCCATCAATATTATGTGTGACAAAGAGGTACAAAGGTCCAGTTTCTGCTGATCTCCCATCTGGCTCACAACCCCTGAAAGGTTCCTGGAGCCATTTTCCCTTTTCAACTTGTGTTTTAGAAGAGGGACAAGAGGACACTGTAAATTACCCCTCCATTCTTCCCCCTTAATTATGCAAATCAGCTTCATTGTCTGACTCTGAAGTGTTGTGGAATATATTCACTAATCTGCATGTGGAGCTGAGCGAGTGTTCGTGCAGAGGTGGTGAATTCCTGTTTTTCAAAAAAGAAGTTCCAAATCTGCGTACCAATCCTTTGAGTTAGTAACTTGGTGTCGGCAGAGATAAAGAATAAGAGACATTTAAAAAGCCTGAATCTTCACACATGTGAACGTAAATGTACACAAAGCTGTGCCAATGTGGAACAGTTTGGAAAATACCTCCGTTCCTGTCTGAACAGCTGTAATTGTTCACCGTTCACCGGCCTTGTTCCTGCACTTTGAGTGGGAGGGGCCCACTCACTGACAAGTAGGCCTCACACAAGAACGCACTTCAATTAACAAGTGCACTAGTTACTGTTCTCAACATAATAGGCTTCTACAGCATTTAAATTTACTCTTTAGTGGGATTTTTTCCTGGTTTGTGTTGTAGGTTTTGTTGGCTTCATCAGTCCGTGACCTCCAGCTCTCGCTGGACCGGTTCGCAACCGAGTGCGAAGCGGCCGGGATGAAAATCAGCTCCTCCCAGTCTGAGGCCATGGTTCTCAGCCGGAAAAAGGTGCCTTCTCCGGGTCGGGGAGGAGATCCTCCCCCAAGTGGAGGAGTTCAAGTACCTTGGGGTCTTGTTCACGGGAAGAATGGAGCGGGAGATCGACAGGCGGATTGGTGCGGCGTCTGCAGTAATGCGGACTCTGCACCGGTCCGTTGTGGTGAAGAGAGAGCTGAGCCGAAAGGCAAAGTTCTCGATTTACCGGTCGATCTTCGTTCCTACCCTCACCTATGGTCATGAGCTCTGGGTAGTGACCGAAAGAACGAGATCGCGGGTACAAGCGGCCGAAATGAGTTTCCTCCGCAGGGTGGCTGGGCTCTCCCTTAGAGATAGGGTGAGAAGCTCTGCCATCCGGGAGGAGCTCAGAGTAGAGCCGCTGCTCCTCCGCATTGAGAGGAGTCAGATGAGGTGGCTCGGGCACCTAGTTAGGATGCCTCCCGGACGCCTCTCTGGTGAGGTGTTCAGGGCACGTCCTTCCGGTAGGAGGCCCCCGGGAAGACCCAGGACACGCTGGAGGGACTATGTCTCTCGGCTGGCCTGGGAACGTCTCGAGATCCCCCCGGAAGAGCTGGACGAAGTAGCTGGGGAGAGGGAAGTCTGGGCTTCCCTGCTTAGGCTGCTGCCCCCGCGACCTGACCCCGGATAAGCGGAAGAAGATGGATGGATGGATGGTGTTGTAGGTTCCCTGTGTTTGTCCATTAGAATCAACAAGACCAAATATCACACCGATATCTAATCACTGGGGAGCAAAGTTGTGCAGGAGTTGACAGATGAGGTAAAATATGAAAGTTAAGGCAGGTAAAGGTGGGGTGTCGCCCCCAGTCATCACAGACAGCAACTAAACGAGCGAGGACGGAGGTATGGTAGGAATATCACATCTTTGCTGTCTGTGCATTTCAGCACAGAAATGCTCCTTGGTGGAGTCCTGGAATAGAAACTCTCTTGGGTTTTGGACTGTGTGTGACTCAAATTATGCAAAAGAAGTCGTTAACTTAATAAACAGAGTCTGTAAATAATTCCACAAGGACAACATTTGCTTGTTTTCCCTCTCTCTCTTTCTCTCTCGGCGTCCATTGTCTCTCTGTCTATTTCTTCTCTCCGCTGAGGTCTTTGGTCTCACTGATGAGCATCTGCATTTCAGGGGAAGCATCTGAAGCTGAGAGAGGAAAACATCCGCAGCGTCTCGGTGGCAGAATAAACAGCTGATGGCGGAGCGAAGGAGCTCAGAGGGTGTAATGAGAAGGCTGTAGCAGCGTGACCCAGATCTAGTTTCAAGACCCACTAAGCTGCCTCGCAAAAAACTGACAATAGCAATCATCAATAACAATTCTTGTTAATTGCAGTGTGAGTGTGCATATGTGTGTGTGTGTCACCTCCACTTGTCATTCGTCCTCCTATCTCTTCCATGTTCTGTCATTCTGTTTTTCAACCTGGCATCATCCTGCCCGCACAACCGCGGTGCTCTATGCTAAATGTCAACAGCTGAATATTCATTAGTGCGGCGACACCCTCCCCTCTCTGTCTCGCTTAATCTCATCCAGGACAGACATTTTTTCATCCCTCTTCCTGCACAGACAGATTAGAATATGCCAAATTACCAATACTGGATCGGTTATAGTCCCCTACAATATGTATGTGTTCATTTACATCCAACTAATGGTGAAAATATAACGGCAGCGGACAGAAATGGCAAACAATCTCACATGACGCACTATTGCCCAATCTTTTAGCTGGGAGCTGAAGTATTGTGACCCTGCTAAAGGCCCACTCCGCAGCTGTGGTGGGTGATATTTTTAGATGAGGGTCGTCCTCTCCTCTCTTATCTTCTCCTCTTTGCTTCATGGGCTTCTGTCTCTGGACGGACCATACTAACAGTTGGATGTTGCAGAAGTGACAAGACCCCACAGGGGGGTGAACAGACTAACACACACACGCGCGCGGGTGCACACACTGGTGTAGATCACTCCAATCCTGATGGTGTCACTCACATGAAAAGAAACATGAAAGGGCCTTTTTCTTTTGAATGAGTGATTAAGGTTGAGCAGATAAGATGACCTCTCATCACACACGCGTGACATGATGTCATGGTGTGTGTGTGCATGTGTGCGTGTCCCCCTGTTTAAGGCAGACGGCCTTTGGGGATCAGTGCATCACAGTTTTTTGTTTTTTTTTTGCAGGCTGTTCACCTTGCACACACACACGCAACCTAAAAAACATCTTTTTTGCTGCATGTAAATACAAATGTTTCAAAACAAACAAGCGCCATTGGCAAATGAGCCCGCTGTGTTTTCTGTTGCTATGCAAATAAAATCTGTTTTAACTTGATTTTAACTGAGAGTTGAAAAGCGGAAAAGAACAGTCCTCACATTTCGAGGAAGACAGCAAGATTCATGTTGCACAAGGGAACAATTAGTTCAGACAGCTGTTCATTTTCTGATCTGTATCACCTCAAACTGTGCAGGAACACTGTTCGCACATGATCCATCCCTCTGGAAACATAGCATTAGCTTTAATAATCGTGCCTTTCAACCATGCGCGACTAAAGCCTAATTTTGATTATGTTAATGACATGGACGTCCTTTTAATTTTCTCCACCGTGCAGATGACTGGTAAGTATTGAGTGACTGTGAAAGAATATCATAACATATGTTGTTGACTGGGAGAGAATTTGCCAAGTGTGTTTTATTTGTGTCACCTAGCTAGCTTTATGGACCCGCACCAGCTAAGGCCTCTGCAGCCATTCTGGCTGGAGTCAACCTGTGCACGATGCTGAAGGAACTCCTCCAACATGTCAGAGAATAAAATCGTTATTTATCCCACTGGCAGAAGCAGTAGGAGGCATTTTTTACAGCAAGCGTGCTAACCTTACCACCGTGACACTGCACTGTTTGCCAAGAAATAAACAGTAAAAATTCATGTTTCTCTGACTTTTTAAGTGATCGTGCCCTTTATTTAATTGGTTATTTTTTAAAGAAGAAATATCCGTTGAAGTTCTTCAGATTTTCATAAAATGTTGAGAGGCTAATTGCCTCCACATAAACAGAGGTTACGTGAACAATTGTTACCAATGAAAACCAGTATTAGCTGGTGTGCTAAGCTTTAGCCACTGGATGTCATCTTCTCAATTTGTTTGAAGCTGACATAAATGATGTAAATAACCTTGAGTCTGTGTCTCAAAAAAGCAAAACCCAGTGTTAATTACCTGACGAGCCAGTCATGGGAAGACACTGCACCTTGTGCTATATCAAAAAAAAGCAAAAGAAAATTGACTTTCAGACCTCCACTGTGTGACTTGCTCAAATTCACGTCTCCTTTCAGAAATGTACTCAGCAAAAGACAGAGCAGAGAAAATGTGAAAAGAACACTTTCACCTCCTCATGTGTCCCACAACCAGAAAGTTAAAGTCATGCATCTGTTGCATGGAGCGTACGGTGCCGCCGTGCCGTGTTGCTGCTTCTTTCCATGTGTCACTTCACCCTGATCCCTACCCAGCTGGTGATGAGTGAGCATCTGAGGTTGCCTATCTCATTGTTTGGTTGCCTGGAGCATCTGCTCTGGCATCTGTTGTTCGCCGCGACCACTTCATGGCCGTCGCTTAGCAGACATCAGCTGACTAATCTCTTCATCGTCTGGATATCCACAGTACACTCGTAAACGAGGAGATTAACACTGGACGGCGTGGCAATGTTCCTTACCACTGTGATATGGAGATACAGTTAGTTCTGCACCCGATGCTGCATCATCATCAGCCGTGTTCAGAGAGAATGTCATCATGATTCAGCTGGGCAAGCACCTTAACAACAGTGGACGAGAACGCACATTTCCTTGAGTAAATGTTGCAAATTATCTGTTCTGCGCCCCCTGGCCTTGTGGACAGACAGAATCTGTGTGGAATCAGGCAGTAATGACAGGTTGAGGCGACCAGGACATGCTTTGAATAGGAGACTAACCAAATCAGAAAAGCCCTCCACAGTCCAGCCCACTTGTTTCATCTCTTTGCTGCATTATCAGGTTCACGGGAGACACTTCCTGTCACTCAGCATCAGTGCTGTCATCAACAGCACGATACCGTTCGTTCCTTTTATTCCAGTTACAACGCACGCCTGTTCTATATTTAAATGTACATCAGCCTCATCTTAGTGTACAGCTAAACACGACAGCGGGAGGAGCGCTCAGCTCTCCAGGGCCCTTCATCTTCAGCAGGTTTCTCATTTAGTTGTCAAGCTTGATGACTGGAGCCTATAACAGGACTGAAGAATTGGAGGATTTTACACATAATTTGATTAGGGGAGATCTCTGTGTCGCGGCGGCAGCACACGGTGCATGGGATGCAGGCCTTTTCGGAAGGCACAAGTCATGTTTCTGTGATTGTTTGGCGTCGATCCATTACACCGTTGTCAGTGCAGAAGTGCTGCGGTACAGTCGGAGCACCCGCAGGTTCCAGCACGATACTCGAGGCTGTGGACGAAGACCTGAGGAAATGTGTTCTGACAAGGCACCATTTTTATTTGATGTGATGTGGCCGAGTGGAACATCTTCTGTGGGTGTTGTGTCCTCCTTCTTCCAACTGCAAGGAAGCAATATGTCAGGATACATTTAAATAAAGTAACAAGTTCCAAGTAACGAATAAGGAAATTAATATAAAATGAGGTTGGTGGTCAACTGTAATATAACATTTGCTGGCTTTAATCATGCTAGTTTTAATTAGAAATCAGGGATCACCAGCTTTCCAATAGCTAAAACTACCAGCCCAACTTCTTCATGACTTTAAATTTTTAATTTAATATTAATGTTACTTCCAGGTTCGTGCACTTGTTTGTGCCAGCATGTGTCAAAGATCCAGAGGTTTATCTCTTCCTTTGAAAGGTTTTATTCATTTCATATAATACTGACACATGTACTCAATAGTGGTTAACAGGCATTTAAAAACACAGATATTAAAACCACCAGAGCTTTGATTTAATTTTAGCCCCGTTGATTCCATGGAAGAGTTTGTACACGTTTACATGTTTCAATATACTGTAACATCTACTAGTTATTAGTCTACTCTCACCCCTGAAAGGATTATTGACTTTTGTTGGAAAGAAAAGCTTCCTTCCATTAAAAAAAAATTGTAAAGGACATAAAATATTTATAATTACGGGAAGTCTGGAAAAAAAACTTTCAGCTCAGAGATTGTTGAAACATTGAATGTTTTTTCATAACTAGCAAAATCAAGCTTAAATGTGCCGCCCAGGCGAGTTTTATTACGATCGGAATGGGTTTGGAATTCGGAATAGTCAAAAATCCAGATGCCTCTTTAATCTCAGTATGCGCGGAGAACACAATGAAGCCATAGAAGAGAGGAAAAATATAGATTGCAAAGGAAATCTATTGAGTCCAGCCTTGTTACGGTAACTGTCTCACTCTGCAGGTTGTTGTTTGTGGTAGCAGTAAAGGATTATGGGTGATGTAGTCCTCTGCAGTAAAGGATCAGGAACACTCGTTTGTGTTAAGAGAAGGTGGTGTCAGAGTCTTTTCTCTTCCATCCCTCAGCGGAACGCCACCGGTTCATCACAGAAGTCTGTCTGAGTGTTTCCTCCTCACTGAAAGGTCCATTGTGCTGATCGAGTAACTCCATTATCGTTTGGCTCTGCTGTGCTTCAGGTTGGCGGGACTATCGGGTCACCTGAAACAGGAAGAGAAGAAGTTGACCACAGACTTGTGATGCAGCCCGAAACAAAGACTTTCATTAACTTGAAACATTTCCCGATGGTTAACCATAACCCTGACCATCATAACTAAACCCCTAACCCTATTTCCTAAAAATGTCCAAAATGTTACAAGTGCAAAGTGAAATTTGGTCAATTTGTAGGATGTACAAGAACACACACACACACACACACATGAATCTGTTTCCAACTGCCAGTTAAGAAACTGAAAGCCAGGCATCATTGGAAAAACAGAGAGAAACGTTTTTTAACGCTTGCAGCATGTATTGTATGTTCTCTGGATGGCTCCGGGCCACCTTTCCCGGCTTGTTCCCATTGCCTCCGGGCATCTTTTCTAGCACCTGATCAAAGAGTCTGCAGGCAGACGTTTGTTGCCTCGCCAGTATAGTGTACAACACCGTTGCAGCGCCGCGCCTGCTGCGCTTAAGGTGTTCCAGGATCCCTTTAGGAGTTCTTCCTCCACGCCTGGTTAAATATGCCTGCCGGTGTCATTTTCACTGCACAATTAGGAAGCTGCTTTGTTTATGTTGTTAAATCTGAGCTTTTGATTGAATATCACATTGATAGAAGAAAAGGATCAGTTTTCTGCAACGTGTTTTGCTCATTAATGGGTGTGAAATATTGCAGCGTCATTGGCGTAAATGACTTCGCCGGGGTTTTTAGCGCTGGGCCTGGCAGCCCAGTCGTGTCCCTTCACTCATCCATATGATATTATTTGGCATTGATCGAGCTGTCATCCATCCCCTCCCTGTCTCCTCCCTCTGCCCTCCTCCTGTCCTCCTTTCCTCTGCTCCCAGCCAGGGACGGATCATCAGAAAGACGGCGTGAGCCAAGCCTTCTCTTGTTTTTTAACCCAGGCACAAACAGCAGCTCCCTGTCAGTCAACGGGCTCCAGTATTTTCCTTTCCGAGTGTTTTCTCACCTATCACCTCCGCTCTCAGTCTTTACTCTTCACTTTTCGTGTTTTTCCCCCTCTTTTCTCCCCACCACCTCCACCTCCTCTTCCTGTTTGCTGCTCTCTGTGTGTCTCTCATTCTCTTCCTCAGTCCATCATCAATTTCAATTTACGAGCGGGTCTTAATGGGACTATAAGAGAACGTTCGATGCTATCGATCTGGATGCCTGCATGTCTTGACCTCGGTATACCACACCAGAGGAGGAGGAAAAATAGCAGTCTTTTCTTCATTGGTACATCACATTCACACAAGTCTGCTCATCCAAATCATTGATCAAACATCTAAATGCAAGAGGCAGAAAATATTTGCAGTCTTTCCAGCTGAGACAAAGTCACTGGTTATTTAGTGAAAAGTTACTAGTTGGTTGTTTTTGAAGGTCTGGGTTTAATCCACATTAGGAAAACAAAGAGAGAAAAGTCCTGGGTGAGAGTAAGAAATGCACCTGGATAATGTGAAAGAAGGTTTGACTGGCACTCAAGGGGGAAAGATCCACTTTGCCGGATGAGAGGTGAGTCAGAGGAGAAGCGAGGAAAAGAATGTTTAATCACCATCTTTGCAGTGAAAGAGCCAGATTGGAGACCAGTATGTCTCCAAGTTCCCTCATCCTTTTTTTATCCAACACTTTTCCCCCTCTGCTGGCCTTGCCTCCAATCAATTATTTAGGCAAAAAAACAAAGGTCTGCTCCAGGACATGAATAATGGAGCGCGAGAAGGTGAAGAGAAGGATGGAGGATGGAAACACAGGCATAAAGTGACATGAGGTACACCCTGCGTAATTCCCCTCTTATGACAGGAAACCCCGAGCCTGCTCAGGTCGCCGCGTCTAACGACACATCTAAAGACACACACAGATACCACAGAGACACTGCATGTGGCGTATTAATCATGTTTTTTTTTTTTTTTTTAACCATTAATCGTGTCTAATCCTCACTTCAGTTGTTGACGGTGATTGTACTGTGTCACTATCTCATCATTATCTGCAGTCTCCGACAACAGAGTCACCTCAGGCACACTTGAATCTGTGTTGTCCTTGGAAATATAGATTCATAATTAGTCCATTCATTCTTCATCAGTACTATTACAGTCTAAGACAAATCATAAATAGTAAGACCAGTGGTCTGTATTATTGTCAGTTGTCCAAAAACCACTACCTTTCCTTTCCAAGCCTTCTCAGAGACACTGGTCATATGTAGAAAAAACTCTTCTTTTCAACCGAGCAAAGCGATGGCAGTCAGCAGATAACTGTGAGTATCCTGGTGAGGTGATGCTACTTCTTTATTTTATTTATTTATTTTTTTGTCTTTGAATGATGTTTTTCCGAACCGCTTAAGTAGGAATGTGTGTTTGTGCATATCTGCCATGTTCCCGTTGGCCCTGGTTTATTTCAGAGACAATTTGATGTGAGTTGGGCAGGAGGAGCTGGAAAGGGATGAAGAAATGAAGCGATGCACAGGAGGAATACAGAGAGAAGCCAGAGGGAGGCAAGACTGGATGGGGATTGAAGGAAATAAGAGATGTGACACGGCGAAGGTGTGGATGGGTCACTCAGCAGTGGTTTTGAGCGTGATTGTGCATTCAAGCCTCAAATGTCTGATGGAAGCAAAAGCAAGGGAGTGATTAATGAGAGACGGGTTGTTGTTGTTTCCTCACAGACCTTTGTGGTCTTGACTTTGTTGCCCGTACTGCAGCTCCATCCTGTGAGGTCTGGAAGAACTTTACACTCCTCCCCCTCCATACAGGGCTGCATCTGACACCACCACTTCTGGGCTACAATGGAGGCTGGAGGAAGAGAGCAAAGCACATATACAGTTCTAAAAGACTCGTTTAGACTTTACACTGCTCCCAGGTGATGCATTTCTGAAAGGTTAACCTCAAATAGAAATAATTTTTACATGAATAATATAACATCAGTGCTGGTGTCACCCCAGTGAGGTGCCACAAAACCATTAATGATTTAATTTAAAGGAAAGCAACCAAATCTCAAACGAGGCCATGTGCATGGATTCATAGATAGATGATTTTAATTACTTATCGGCCCACACGCGTCCCCACCAGTTTCTCATCTTCTGTGCAGAGGAAACATGATTAATATCAACTCATCCTCATTAGCCAAGTGTAAAAAAACATCTTCACCGCTCATCTTTTTGAATCAATGAACATCTTTTCACTCAGATCTTCTCTGGGTGGGGGGAAATGGGCACAAATAGGCAAGTGTGTTCATCAGCATTGTGCTCTAAATTGGTGTAGTAACATTCAAATTGTAGCTATTACTGCTATTTCATCCATCTGTTTTCTGTTATTCTTAAATGTTGATGGAATGTTCACAGCAATTACTGGGATTAATATGAATAAGCTATGTAACCGAGTGAGCGCAGCGGTTGGACATGATTCCCAACCACAAACCACCGACAGAAGACAACAGTCTAGTTCACTATCCACTGCTGTTGTTGTTAGAAGCTGCTCCCTTCTGTGTTAGAGTTAACAGCCTGGCCGGCAGGGCTTGGGTGGATGTCTGCGTTCGTCACAGTTCAGCCAGTCGGCACAAGTCAAAATGTATTTCATCCGAGAAAAGAATATTCAGCGCCACTTTAGAAACCAGACAGATGAAACAGCTTTTTGATTGAAGAGGATGTGTAAGATTGCCATCATGCTATAAGGAATAAACAGAAAGGTTGACTGCAGCAGAGGCTGACGTTACGGTTCAGTCAAGGAAAAAAACATTTATAAAATACCAGCATATATACACACACATACGTACATATGCATGTGTAAACAGTGGTCAACTTAATTAATTGGCAATTCAAATATTTATTTTTGCTCAACTACAGAGTTCTGAATTATCCATTATAGAGAAAGTCTTTGGTCTGATTTGCAGAAGGAATGGCAGATTCCCTCCTGTAGATTTTGCTAACTGTTGGCACGGAAACACATTTGGAAATGTTACCTGAAACAGTAGCTTGATGGTTAAAGCGATACAATCTTGTGTGGGGAGAGATAATTCAGTAAAACACTGAAATGTCTTTGGTAGCAACTGATCAATGTGTCATTTGACCACACTGTCATTTGGGGCAAGAAGGAATCCGCTGAAAGCCCCAGGCATCCAACAACCATGTCTGCTAATGTTCCGGTAGAACACGCAGATGCTAAAGATCCATATCTGAGGCCTATCAGACAGGAAACCCGTGAACTGCTAGCTGCGATGCACGTACCATCAACGCAGGAAGGCATGGCCCTGGTGGTGCCCGCAACCTGACCAGGGAAACAGGAACACTTGACAGTTTGGGATCTCTCCTCGATCTTGTTCTTGTTGCAGCAGCGGTGAGCGGCAATCACCTCACATGTTCCTGCCTTCACGTGCACTGTGGAAAACCAGAGACAGGACTGTCACTATCAGACAGTGACTGGAATAATTAATCAAGTGCAAGAGCGTAGAAACATGAGGACATTAGGAATGCTTTAGGAAGAGATCATTGATTTCCAAGTGATGTTTTACTTCATCATGATAACTTCATCCTGTAAAGAGAAAATGCAGGGTGTACACTTAATAGGTGGTCACCTTCCATAACAGAACCAGTTACCGGGTATTATAAAAGAACTTGTGCACCCTGTCAGAGAGAATAATAGAGTCATCTGAAGGGACAATTTAATGTGATTATCAGATTTTTGTAGACACAAACGATAAATGAGACACTTTTGTGCAGAACTAAAATAAACCATGTACAACAGCTGAATCACTTTTTGATATTTGCACAAAAATCTGCAGACATTTAGAGTGAATACATATCCATCCCACCGATGTTCACATATGAATAAATCTGGAGCTAGAATAATCTGCAGAGAAGATGCTGCCTGGTCTCTCATTGCCAAGTGTGAAATAAAAGATTCAACTGGTAATTAGAAGAAAGACAATCCAGCCATATTTATACTCTAATAATGGATCATCTGCTTTGTCCCGAGCGGGTTTTAACTACGGTGCTAATGATGTTCGGATGTAGCACAGTCCTTCATCTTCAGCTGGGACTCTGGGTGCAAATCTATATGCACTCAAACCTGACAGCCACGTGCTTAATTAACAAAAAGCCCTCCCACCACCATCGCAGGAGTCCCCTGAGTCAGCAACGTGAGCAGGAACAAAGAATCCAGGTTCCATCTGAAGATCTGTACAGTTCTTTTAGAGCAGCCTTTCACTGAGAACGTTAAATGTCAAGGACAAACCATAACCGCTTTGATAAGCTCTGGGTGTTCAATTACAGTCAGACGTACAATGCACACGCTGCAGCTTGTGTTCCCTGAGGTTAGTCCTCTCTGCATTTTGGCTTTTAAGGAAGTTGTTTTTTTAACTGCTTGTGTTATTATAGAAGTACCAACGAGTGCACGACGATGGCAGCTAATGCACCAAAGACTTTGGGTATTTAAAAGGGAGCCCAGCCGAATATAGAAAAAGCAAACGTGTGTTTAACATGGATTTGGCAAGTTCTTAATTTGCCCCGCTAATGTGAAAACACAATGTAGCAATCCCGCAAAGCCCAGTCCAGTAAATGCCAGAGTGACACGTACATTGTAATATCAAATGTACGTGGGTCTTGCTCCCATCATGCTCACGCACCGACAAGTTTACCCCCATTTCTCCCACTCGCAGTCAGACAGCAGTCTCTGTGGTTGGCTCTTCGTCGGTGTGCTCTCATATCTACGGCCAAAACATGTCTAAGACATCTAGACCATTGTTATTTCTGGGCCGTTGACCTTGTGCACCTTCCTTCATGACAAGAACCTCATCACCTCTCATTTTGCGCGTCTTCCTCTCTGCTGACTGCTAATTATGATGCTCTTTAGTGAGTCTTGACAAGATTGTTGACAGATTCACAGCATGGGAAAATGAGCACACGTCTCAACACATGTAACCATGCAACAAAATTGCAGTGGTTTTTATCAATATGCAGTGTTGTTGCCTGCTAACTCACAATTTGCCTTGATCAAACCCATTTCATTACCCTAAGTTAGTTTGTAGCAGCAAGTTGCAACCTGTGTGTGTGTGTGTGTGTGTGTGTGTGTGTGTGTGTGTGTGTGTGTGTGTGTGTGTGTGTGTAAGAGAGACAGAGAGCCAGAGTGAGATAGAGGCTCAGTGGTAGGAATGACAATTAGAAGAGGTACCCTGCTAGGACCATGAGAACACACTTTCTGTCTGTCTGTCTCTCTTTTTCTCTGACAGTCCTTTGAAGTTGTGAGGGCCAGCTAAAATGCCCTCACTTCCCAAAAATGTACTCTTTCCTAGTAGAATGTGGATTTTGGTTGGAGTTTGTGCTCAGTCTGTAGCAAACTCCAACACACATGCCCTCGAACACACACACACACACACACACACACACACACACACAGAAGCAGGTTTTTCAGGGTCAAAGCAATCTGTCCATCTGTCCATCTGTCAGTAACTTGTCATCCTTAGTAAATGGGGTTAAGAGGCACAGCTGTGCTCAGGGAGAAACATGTCATCGTGCTATGGAGGAGGAGGGTATGAACCTTAGAAAGGGAGCGACGGAGGAGTAGAGGGAGGCTGAAGGCATCGTAGAAAGTATATGAAAGAGAACTCAGATTCGAAAATAGTGATTGAGGATAATGGTTTGCTGCCCTGCTGATTTTGCTGTACAAAGCTGACAACAGGGTGTGTGTGTGGGGGGGGTGGGTGGGGTGGGGGTGCTGGTGTGACTAAGTGAGATTGAGAAAAGGAGGGGTCATTTTTGAAATAACAGGACACAAACCGAAGATGGTAGAGCAGCAGCACAGGGAGAGAGAACTCTTAAGAGGAAGGTGATGAAAGCACACAGACGGGAGCAAAGTAAGGAGGATGCAATTTGGGAGCCTTCTGAATTATGGGATACAGCGAGTGCATAAAGCACTTTGAAAGAGAAGTGTTGGATTACTTTCAGTGTGCACTTTTTAGGCTTCAGGTGCATGTTCAAAGGGAGTTCACTGATCGGCCAAAACTGTTGCTGCAACGGTGACGTTTGTCGGCTGTGATGTGCTGATCTTTACGGGGGAAGGAGGTCCATCACAAAAAAAAAAACAGCTTAGTAGCTGCATCGTCCCTTCATCGTTGTGCTGTGTATCATCTGTAAAGCTTCATTCCCCAGCAGTTTTCATCAAAAATGTCATCACAGCAGAAAACGCAGGGGTTCATTTGGATGGCGACTTAGAGGGCCGTTTATACCATGAGGAACATTTTTCTGAGCTCTCTGATCTCCCCTTTTTTTTTTTTTTTTTTACTCGTTATTGTAAACACACGCCATTTTAATAATTTAAACGCTGCAGGTGATGCTGGGATGAAAGTGCATTTGTTATAGTCCAGAAATGATTGACCGTGCCTGCTTTTCACTGAGCGTGTGTAGTCATAAAAATCATGTTACTGTCACGCGTGTCTTCCTTTATCTTGTGTTACTCTTTCCTTGCAGGTGATTGCTTCTCTTCTGGGTTCTGTCTGATTTGTCCTCTCTAAACTTTTGCCTTATTTTTGTACTCAGGCCATTTGATGGTGGTGGTGGGGTGTGTGTGTGTCCAGTTTTTTGTTGTTTTTTTTTGGCATATAAACTCGCTGACACTCCACATTATCTCAGATTTACACAACGGGCTACTTCCGACCAGCCACATGTTAGCAGCGCTGCATTTGTGAGGCGCATTTTAAAATAATCTACTGCTTTTATCCCCACCACAGATTGGTTGAAAACAGCATTTTCTGTCTGGCATTTCATCAATCTGTGAAAACAAGCCTTCACACCACTTAATGTATCCAAGGTGCACATGGACGCACTATATAAATCACGTATTTACTATCTATAAATATTTAAGTGTTTCCCTAAGGCCCACCGTGTTCTTTTAGCATAATTTTCAATATAAAATTAGCTCAGAATGCCTCCTGAGCTAATTAGATTACACTGTATGTTTCACAGTGTATGTGTGCGCCCATCAGTGCATGTACGCCCATGCGTTTGTGTTAATAATTAGATTACATTGGCCTCTGAGATGGCACCATTCGTTATGAATCGTAAACACGGAGCAAATTAAAATTCCGTCTAAGAACCTGCCAAGAAAATTAGTATTGAGAGAAAGGGAGGCTTCCGCGTTCCAGCACCACTGTCTTTTCCCACCGAGCGCTTCCAACAGGACTTTGGCAACACCGTCCATCTCTGCTTTTTACTCTGACCCTATTTCTTCAGTAGTCCAAGGTCAGGACCAGGTAGAATATGCATTTATCTTGTTTATATGTCAGTGCGTATTGGTGTGTGTGTTTAAACATTTATGATGGCTCACAAAATATGATACCCAGGCTCACTTTCCTGTTCTTGGGAGTGAATTTGATAAGAGACCAATGCAACAATAATGATAATTATGTTATTGACCAAAAATCCTGCCGCCGATACACGTTAGCTTTTCTTGCAGAGATGTGGGCTCAAATAACTGAATAATGCATTCAGCCTTTGTGAGACGTCAGTAGAGATGAAAATAAAAGCCCCACAATTTGCATCTGCCTTGAAAAATTGCCAAATAAGAGAAGACCGCAGGCCAAGGCTGCTGCGCGCAGCCCTCACATTCGTTTTCCAGTCGCTGATCTCCCTCAGCTCTGCGTCACCGCGCGAGTCGGCGACCGCGACTGAAATGTGCTCACAGCAACGAGTCTCGTTCACATTGTGACCAAAATAAAAAGCGAGGAGACAGAAACCTCTGGGATGTGGTTCACTAGAACTCGGATTTGGGAAGAAATCTGCGACACGCAGCAGATTCATAAAGACACCTTTTTTTGTTGCCCTCTTATTACCAAACGCCCCCAATATATTTACTCCTCCCTTTACTTTTGACATGTAACAGGCTAATGAGTTGATGATCGTGTCATTAAGGATGTAATGAGCTGCCTACTGAACCCGTCTGTAACACACTCCATCACTGCCCACCACCCATGCTTGTGCTAATCACCCACATGATAATACAGCCTGTGCTGCAGCTCCATACTCCTCCCACCCAAAAAAAAAAAAAAAAACAGCACCTCTGCTTCTGACCGTGGCTGTGCGGCCCAGCCAAGGCAAAGGAATTCTGAGACCGGCACTGTCCGGCCGTGATATCATGCTAGATTTTAGATGGAGCGACTCCCTCATAACACGTGGTGTGTCCTTGTCCCGCCACTGCGGTCACTTCCACATCATGACGGACGGTTTGGTCACGCTTGAGGCAACATCTTCGTGTGGTAAATCGATTATAAATTGTTAATATCCTCTAATGTATTAACATAGCATTACAAGTCAGCATTAACCCTTGGCTGCTGGCGAGTGGGCGGCCATCGTGGATGTAACACCGTGTTAATTGGTGACTGTTGACTGGAGGTGTCTTTTCATGTGCCCTGAGGGAGCGTCCAGGCTTCCTTTTCATCTCTCTCTGTTACAGGAGGGTATTTGCATCATATGTTTTGTTTGGAAGCTCCGGAGCTGCACTAGCTTCCTTTTACTCTTCCAAGTGAAAGGAAGCTGCTGCCTCTGTCTCTGCAGCCGCTGTCTCTTTGTCTCTCTGCCTCTTCTGTCTCTTTCTGGCAGAGCAGCACGGAGACGGAGAGACAATGAACGTTGTCGGCCAGGTTACCTCCACCTCCAGGCTTCCTTCTTGTCAGTCAGCGAGCAGCAGACTGAGGAGGAGATCCATAACGTGGCAGCCTCGCTGATGATGGTTTTATTCTTTTGGAATTCTCTCCCTGTCAAAGGAATAACGACGGACAACCGTAAACGTCAAGCTCTGCGTATTTCACTTTAACAAGCTGCCGTGTACACGTGTCTGTGTCTGTGTGTGTGTGTGTGAGAGAGACTTATAGCTGTTGTTCATTTCACTCTATATCGTAGTGCTGTCACAGATCAAGATAAATGGTTTGCCATCATCCTGTTTACTCTCTTAGAGGACAGTCTCCATGTGTTAGAGCACCAGTCAACCCACAGCACAGCTGCAGACACTATAGAATAATCTCAGTACTCACTAGCTTTGGTCTGAACATGGAAGTCTGATGAGAATCTCAGCACGTCTTTAGAGAGAGTATGTAAACTGCACACAGAAAGGCCCAGGACTGGAATCAAACCCAAAGCCTGATCAGGTGATCACCCCATGATCCTCTAGTGTAACGTCCAGTATACAGTCAGGATGCATTTATGCCGTATATAAGAAATAAAAAAGGCTGCAGACTAAGAATGTTTGTTCAGGATTCAACACCAACAGGGAGAGACCCAATCACAGTTAATATTTAATAACAATGCAGGTTAAATATGGGGGAGGCTGAGTAGGACCCTTAGTTAGCCAAGTCATGGCGATCTTAAGTATTGAAGTTGAAGCGTGCTGGACTTTTCCACATCTTATCCTGAAGAATTCTCTAGAGTTCCTCAACAGTCAAACTATCTTTATGAACCTTAAGAAATTCCAAAGTCCCTGGATGCTTGAATGTATGGCCAAACAGGGTAATTGTCAAGTTATGTGTTTTTTGTGACCACAACTGGGCCCAAACTTGATCAAAAAAACTGCTTGATCAAACGTTGAAAGATGCAAAGGACAACTTGTTTCTTCTCATCCACCAATTTAATTGAGTAATAGGTTAGGAATAGGAAGGAAAAGGATGATAACCTTGGAGATAAACAGAACATACATTTTTTATAAATTTGTATATGATTTGCATGCATAACACTTGATTGTGTAACTATTAGATAATAGCCAATATTGAACAGATAACGCAATCTTCAGTTTATACAGCAAGTAGGAAATGAACTCCTCTACCAAACATTACTACTAATAGAACAAGTATTACTACCAATAGGGACTAGACCAGTATGACCATTAAATATTACACTCAACAGAAATACAGTCTTAATTAATCTTGGCAGATTAATTAACATTAAAAGTTGCTTCATACCAGTTGCGTCTTCTAGTTGATCAGGAGCAGTGGTTGCGTATTTGAAGGGCAGGTCACAGCTACATAATTGTAACTCAGTATGTAGCTTTACATCAAACCTGACTGACCTTTGATTAAGAAACATCAAAAGCTCCTCTGATCTAATTTTTGATCTGTCTGATCGATCTGCTTTGATCTGAATTTTGGGTTTTGACGCAACAGTAATACTAGTTTTTGTTAAGCATGGTCTTTTTTTTCTTACTCTGAAATGTTCTTTAGAAGCTGTACATTTAAAAAGAGAAAAACCTGCTTCATAAAAGTAGGAAAGCACTCAGAGCACAAATCTCCACCAAGCAGCTCATTTCCGCACATATTGCAACTTACACCTGTAGTATAGTATATATAGGTAGTCATAACACAAGATATAGTAGGTTGCTTTATGATCAAAGCCCCTTGGCCTTTGATCTTGGTCTATGACCTTCGAAATATCAAAGGTCACACACGCTGTCACGCAAGTAAAAATGCTTTTAAAGACAAGTGTCATCTCCTTTTGCCTCATAATAAAAGTATTCATTCATGGTGTTCCTGAACCAGCTTACACAGCTGACTGAAACAGACATCTTGACATAAGCTAAGAAAATGTGAAAAACCTTATTTGTACCTTCAGCTAGTGTAGTAGAAAGAGGTGAGAGTAAATCCTGACTGTGTATTTTTATCGAGCTAATTTCTTTGATAAAGATCCTCATTCCCTCTGTTGGCCTTTAAACATTGACAGGTGATCCGGCAGGCTCGGCCACTGATGCCTTAAATCTATTCTTCAGGCCTCCCTTCTGCTGTGTCAGCACTTTCTCACTAAATGCATTAATCAAGACGGATCATTACATGCTTCCTCTCCCCTCTCCGCCTCGCTCCGTCTCTCATCCAATCCCTCACTATCAAATGAAAGGGAACCCCTATTGTCTCTGAGGCTGACTGGCAGCAGCGCCAGAGGTGGAAAGATGAGAAGAGCGAGGGGGGCTGCAGACGAAGGCACAAGAGAAGGAATGAGGGGAGAGAAAAATAAAAACCTCAGGAACCATAAAGCACAGCCTGCTCTGACTGTAAATGGTTTGAGAAATGTGTTGGAGGCATGGTTGGTCTCTGCTAGAGCTCTGTGGGAAGGGGAGTGAAGAAGCACCGTAGTCAAGCCATTAGCACACAGCGGGGGTAAACTCGAGCGCCGGGCTTCTCTGCTGAAACTTTGAGGATCACACTGGAACCATTAAATCAAGGAAAACACCTGCTGGATCCATCATGATTTCCCATTGTCTTGAATACAACAGAAGTGCTTTTAATAAGACATAATGATCTAAAAAAAATTCCATCTGACATTTGTGAAAGGAACTGGTATGGGGACAAAGGCAGACACCGTTGAATCCAGCATTACCCTGTGAATACCAGTTAAAAATAACAGTGGCTGCTGCAGGTTTACCCTTTAGTTGTGCACAGTGGGTGCTGCTTTGTACAGGATTAGGTCTGTATTCATGGACCCAAGGCCCCATCAAACCTTCTCAGTCTTCCCTCATTTCTGTGGAATGTTCAAACACGCACAAACCTAACGTCTTTTTCCTGTTAAAGAGCACTGATTTACGCCGCACTCCTTCTCCAGATGGGCATCAGACCATTTTGATGTGTAATAGCAGGGAACAAAAAATGCGTTTATTCTGCACACAGGGCACCACAAATGCATTTTATTGTGCACCTGTTCTTTGATATATTGGGCACATAAACCAGAAAATATCATATCTTTTTTTTTTCATTTTATGTTACAGTGAAGACTTTTATCTGCAAACCAACTGGAAAGAAATAACACACACACACACATACACACTCACACACACACCTTTGAAAAGTTTCTAAAAGTTTCGGTTCAGTGAGGAAGACCATTTCCAGTCATGCAACAAGCATCAGATCAGTAACTTGATTTGATCTGAGTGGCGGCCAGTTTGATTGATATTGTTTGATATAACAGCAACTTCCTGTCAGACATTTCATTTTCTGTTTAAGGAAATAGCAAAGGACTCTGGCGCGGCGAATAGGTGTTGGCTTGAAGCAGCTTGTATAATTCACTTCAGAGCCACCAGGAGAGATATTAAAGGACTAAGCAGGAGAAAGTCCCACCTTCAAAAGTGCTTTTCTGGATGATAAAATAGATTTTTCTTGACAACCGCTCATGTTATTGTGCAGGTGTCTGTTATTTAATGGCATTTAGCTGATTTAAATATTGATAATGTAGTTCTAAATTAGTAATGAAGCGTTCTCTGACTAATTACTTCACCTTGCACTTCACTACACACACACACATCCTTATAATTCTAACTTTGTGAGGACTTTTATAGGCAGAATGTATTACCCAGCATCTATTCTAACCCTAACCATCCCAACTAACCCCCTAACATGCACGCACACACGCACGCACAGCTGAGAGAGCTAATACCTCTGACTTGGGAGAAATTTCCTACTGTGTTGGTATCTTAAATATGAGCAGAACAACATTTAAAAATAGCTATTAAAGTGATAAAATCTTTCAACTTTAACTGCAGCGTAGGTAACACACAATACACACTTCATGACACCTCTGTGTGAAGGGATGCTAATACAAGCCACGTTAGAACTATTGGTTGCACATGGTTTATTGATTCTTGTAATCAGATCAGTGCCTTTATGTGAACGTACATCGCAGCACAGACCCAGAAAATGAAGTCCAAAAGGAAACACGCTCACACAAGACAGTCTGGCACAGGAGGAGGGAGGGGCAGGTGTAAATACACGGGGAAGGAGCCGGGTCGATCAGGAACAGGTGTAATACGTGAAAGTAATCAGGCTCAGGGAGGGAGGGGGACAGGATGCAGCACATAGATCGTCACACTAGTTTATTTCTGGGACATCGCTCATGGAACAATTGGGGGAGAATCTATTAATCTGAACCAAAATAAGCATAAAAGAGTCAGGGAGGGATTGAATGATTTGTGCTTTAATGCAGCCCACAGAGTATTTACAGTGGTGTTCTGTGAGGATTACTTATGTGAGAGGATTAGTGAAGCTGCATTACTGCCGTTTTATTTAACTCACAACAGCAAAAGACTAAAAATAAAAGCCTCTTAAACCACATTTAGGCAACATGAGAAGCCAGGCCAGACGTTTAGACAAACATGTCAGCAACCTTCTCAAAGAGCTGATCTGGGAGGACACACACATACATACACACACACACGCATACACAGTGTTGATTTATTTCACATAATCTGGTAATCTCCTGAAAGTTGCCCGGTGCAGCATATGCTCAGGAAGGAAACACTCATCTGAGTTTAGGCGCTGGTGTTGGTGCGAGTGCAGCATATGCAGATATAGAGGCTGGATCAACAGAGCAGGAAAACTGGGAGAGAGGAGAGGATTAATGCAAGAGGCCAGGAAAGTGAGAGAACGAGAGCGAGGGAGATTTGCAGAGGCAGCACATTACTGCCCCCTCCCTCTCTCTTTCCTGTCTGTCTCTTTCACACTCACTCTTTTATATGCATCAGCATTGATCACAGTACATCAGCGCAGTAAAGAGTATCCCATCAATCAGTGCACAGCCCTGGAGCTGCTGTAAAGAATGTTAAAACAGTGCACACACGCAGAAGCACAATCCTCCGTGTATGTCAACATTAGCATGACGTTCTGTTACAGTGCAGACTGACGCTGTTCATGCAAACCCAGATGGCTTTTCAAAACCTTGCTCCGGTCTTTATCTATCCAAAACAAGGTCCTAGTATACAAGACCCTAATTACTGCTAAGCCAGATAGAAGCACGTGCTTTGCTGAATAATTACTCTGGACAAACGAACGCATGACTCGGAAGTCTGCCGTTTTTCATACCTATACGTTATATACAGATCCGCTATAGGAAAAGCACGTTCTGTTCATTATTCACATAGCTTTGAGCACACCAGCTCTGCTGGGAATACTCTGGAAAGTGGCTACTCCAGATAAAACAGCATGCAGCAGCAGGCAGGAAGCATGAATATATATAAAAACTTACAGTTCAAGGGGATCTAAAATATTATGGATAATATAATATAAATATAAAATGATAACATAAAAAGATTTTTGCTTAGGTTTGCATGGTAGTATCAAAAGTATGCAAATTAAAATATCTGCATATTAAATGACAATATTAAGTTAGGTATCGTTTTCATTCATTTTCCAGCTCAGTTGTTGCCTTCAGTCAGCCATTAATCAGTCAGACTACAGCCACATATGTCCACGGGCCACGAACCACTCCAGTAGAATTATATCCAGCCCGCAAGATAATTCCATGCCCATTTCAGCATTAACGGTCCATCTGAATATCACATTCTCAACTCCCATGATAAAAATCCCACAATGCATAGCAACATGTCCTCCCTGCCGTGATGTCGAAGCACTCATCAGTGTTCAGCACGAACAGTGTAAAATAGTTCCGTTTAGCTCGCTGATGATTGGGAGCGGGCCCATTTCGCCTAGTTTGCAGAGCTAAGGTTGTTTCTTTGCAACCTAACCTCAATTAACCTCCGGCTTCAGGGACGTGACCGCGCCATCCCGGCCAAGGATGAAGTAAGAAGCCTTTCCAACCAGCCTGCTAACATGCAACTTGAGGTGCTTTTCTTTGTTTCCAAGCAATCAGAAATTGTCTCGACCGTCACCTGCGCAGCTGAGCGTCGCCTGAAAAACAGTGCACGCTTCATATTTTGCTCACACAGTGCTTCGCTTCGCTAACTCTAGACATGCTTGTGTCAAAGCTGTAAATTCAGATGGAGCCAGTAGATGAGATTGGTGTGGAGAAGACTTTTGTACGCACGTATTCCTGGACAGATTAGATCAGGCCTCTGTCTGAAGGTATGCTGATTTGGTCATCCTTGGTTCGTACAAAAGGAAAGAGAGTGGTCATCGTGCAAGTTTTATATAAAATTTCAGTCTGAATTAAAATATGGATAAAAGACGTGCAAGCCAAGAGTGCGTTCCTATGAATACAAAACATAAGCATACAAATATAAGAACAAAACCGCTGCGCCACAAGGAGAATACTTCTGGAGGACAAATTGGAAATTGAATCATAAACTATAAAGAGCCAAGGTTGAGTTCAGCTGGGGAAGAAAAGAGAGACGAGATGGAGGTGGCGAAGAGAAAAGAAAGAGCCAGTGCATTAAATACAAGTAGTCTCCCTCTCTCCTGCCCCTGCAGGAATTCACGCTGTGCTACCTGATTGAAATTTCCTGGTTTAATAGCTGTGAAATAAAGCAAAAGTTTGGGGGGGTGGTGTAAAGCAGAGGGGAAGTGGGAGCAAAGCAGTGAGAGCAGAAACTCGGAGGTAATGGCCAGTGAGTTATGACTTGTGAAATCTGTAATCAAAGGCAATTAGTCAAAGCTTGTTTTTTTGGCTAAAGGTTAATCTCCTAGCAGCCCAGCTCCTGATCGTGGCTTAGCCAGCCGTAGAGAGTCAAAGGGGGCTTAAGGATCCATACAGCTGGATCTATGCAGGCTTGGCTGGAGAGCTAATTGCCAGTGATGAGCACTAATGAATCCAATAAAAGGAGAGGAAGCTTTCCATTTGTGCCAATTTTGAAAAAGACAAGCGCGGACAGCGACCAGAGTACTGCGCCAGTGTGCTGGAAAGCCTTCGGGCTAAACAATGACATATTATGCATTTAACACGTTAAGTGCTTGAAGCTTCATTCTTGAGGCACTTTTGTCTATCTGGTGGTCCAGCGTGTCTCCCTCTGGCTGTCTCCGATACAAGAGTACCCCTACATTACAATCTGGTCATAGTGATGCTGCAGGAAACATCAAACCTGCCTGCGAAGGTGAGGACGGTAGCTGGTCCCATGTACAGTCCAACAGCATAAACTGGATTCAATTTAGCTTTTCTGTAAGTTAACCTAGAGTTTTGTAACCAATCAGGAGTCTGCAGCTAAAAAACACTTTCCGGATGTCCTCACCTTTAAAAGCTTTGTTTTGTTTCACAGTGGGAAACACTTTCAAAGCAGAACGCAAATCGTAATAAATTACTTTTTCTTTAAGCTAGCACCATTAGAATGTCAGATATTTACCTATTTTGTGAAACATTTCAACACATAAAAACAACAAATTTCCCTTAAAATTACATTTATGAGAACGTAGGGACACACTTCATTCTCCTCCCGCTTTGGGTAGCAGTGACAGACCAGAAGCTGCCAGAGAGCTCAGGTAACTAGTTTTGGATATGTTAAATTCTTAGATGATGGCTGATGTGCAGGATAAAAGAGAGTAGAAACATAACTGCAGAGAAAACTATAGATATATACCTTCAAATCACACGGCCATTTTTCTGTAGCCCAATCACACCCTCGCGGTCGGCTCTTGTTTATCTGTCGACCTGATTCCTCGGGCATGGGCCATGAATCACTCAGCCTCCCAGCAGAGTTCATCTCACGGTTTGGCATCACCTTTCTACTTTCAGATATTCATTTTCTGCAGTGGAAAATAACAGCCAAACAGAAAGCGCTTCCTCCGTGATACCAAAGCTATTTCAGCTACTTTGTGATTCCATTGTTGGAGGGTAGAGCAGGAGAGCATGTAGATTCATTAGAAACTGGCTCTCTAAGCTTCTCTCATTACAACCTGTTGGTGAAGATGTTGTGCCTGAACAGGAATAAAGACAACGTTTTTGCTCTGATAGTCTAATAAGGGCCAGAGTGCCTTTAGGTGCTGCTGAATCCATCGTGGTTAAAACAAAACATGTCTTGGCAAGGACACGCTGATTGATGAAGGTTAGGACATGTAAATTTAGGTGTCTGGAATTTGTCAACAACAATCAAAGTCAAACCTCTGAGGAAAGAGAAAGAGAAGTACAAGCTATAAAACAGCAGTAATGATAGTTTTATTAATAATAACAGCAAAATCCCCTGGGATAAAAGACTGTACGGCTTGTATTTCATGCAGAGACACACAGAATAATAATAACAGAACATAGTTCCTGCTGAAAATGAACAAGCATGTTTTATCTGATTAGAAGGGTAAAATGTACAGATGGGGAAATGTGGATAGAAAATACCAAACATTCCTGCAGGAAAAAAAACAGATGTGAACGGTGTCTTTAAAAAACATATCAGGGGGCAGCTGCTGAACACGCTGCCTGTTTGGTTATCTCGTCCTTGGTTGCAGCCGTGCTGATTGTAGGGACAGGTGAAATGGTGGGAAAAAAGCATGATAGCGCAGGCTATTAGCAGGAAAGCCCATGTTTTTGCTCTGAGAACGTGACAATTCAGGTGAATCTGATAATTTTTATATATTTGGTAATCGAGTGTCAGGACGGATCAATTAAGAAATGCACTTTGTTCCGTATGAACAATGGGACAGAGTCAGTTTCAGTTTTCATTAGTAATGTTGCATGTGTTTTTTTTTTTTTTTTTTTTTTTTTTTGCCTTTGTGGGAAATCTCGCCAACTCACACATGCCAGCTCAAACCGCTGCAGGGAGTCAGAACGCAGCATGTGCTCGCTGCTTTATTGACCAGCGAATCAAAACTGATAGAGGATGCAGAGATGTTGGTTCGCATTAAATACTGCACATTTTTAAAGATCTGCTTGCATTTTTCACAGGCCATATGGTGCAGAGTTGTAGCGCGAGCGTGGAAGTGCAGTTTAACCGTGCAGCCGCGTCTAAACAGGGCAGACAGCACGTCTCTGCACTTAAACTTAAAGAGGCATTTTAGCATGTGTGCGTGTACTGTAAGAGTGTGTGTTTGGCGTGTCTTTCCGTGCACATTTACCGGAGGCCTGTCTGCACGTCTGACTGGATGAACATGTTACTCAGAGCTTGTGCGGGAGCAGTTTAGCACCCGCACCTTCGCACTACACATCCTTGTTGTAACATCTCTATGTTCCACTTCCTAGCAGACTGAATGCCTTTCAAAGCCAGTTAAATTCTCCTTAGCCCCTAATCAGATGTGATCTGTGGTGACCGCCGCCTTTAGATCAAGAATCAATGATTCAGCAGTGTGTGGTGAAGTGCTGGGCATAATCACCGTTCAGCTTTCCTCAAAGATCCAAACCCAGCTGTGTCCACAAGCTCATTGCTTAAATATAACCGCCGAAGCCACATTGCCACAAAACCCGAGTCACTCCCTCAGCCTGATAACATCAGGGGGTCTTTTCCTGCTAGCGTATATTTCTTTGAATGAAACGCAAATTTGGGAGCAATATTTGCCATTCTGGTGTATTCCAGAGCGTCAGCCTTGACGCGGCTAACGACGCAATCAATATGTCATTAATGAGAGCATATGGATGCTACGCGTGGCGCAAACAAACAAGGCAAAATATGAGAAAAGAGCCACAATCGTCGGCTTTAAATCGAGAATCATCACTCAGCTAATGATTTTCAAAGCTGTGCACAATGCTCGGCTCTTTCCTGAAAGTCTGGCACATTTTGTTTTATGGTAAAAGAGCATCTGTGGCACCTGCCCGTGTCTCTCCAACATCATTCTGTTCATGGAACTATTCGGCCTTGCCTCCTGGAGAATGGCTGGCAGCCACCAACGGAGGGACTCTCGGATAATCTCGGATTAATCAATAACTTTGCAAATTCAGAACATTTGTTTGAACTCTAGTAAATGCATGTATATTGTAAAGTTGAGCGATGACAGCCAGAATCATACATGAGACATGTGAACCACACAGAAAGTAAAACAGCCTGGAAGCGACTGATTGGTTGATTGGCCTTGTACCTGCAGATCTGTGATCTGGTGTCATCGTGCACTTGTGAGCAAACGCACGTGGAAGGTTAGCAGTTTTCGTGCACGGATGTCTGCCGTGCGCTGCAGAAACAGCAGAAATTATATTAAACCTCCACATGAGAAATGAGCTCGAAAGCACGAAGACACCTCAGGGTTCAATCCTGCTGGTGAGTAACCCACTTGGAACACACGGGACGGGTATCACGCAAGCAGGGATTTCTAATCCATACAGCTCCGTGCACGCTGTCACCGCTGTAACCTGCAGGCATTCTGGAGTGTCGCCACCTCTGTGACTGAAAAGATGTGAATGCCCCTGAACTGAAAGGACCTTTCTCACAGGATTACTCATGCTCTCCTTTCTAATATTAAAGAACTTTTCATGAGTTCTTGGCAACCAGCCCCTGTGGTCTTTGCTTCCGTTTTCAATGTGACGTCTGTGTTGCCTCGGGTGGCGCGCAGCCTATTCACTCTAAATCTACAACACGTGAAAGGAAATTGGAGGTAGCGAGTCCACAGCGAGTAAAACGCAAGGCGACGCAGCACGCAGGCGGGAACATGTAGAGACACCTACCTGTGTGGCTCCTGTGTGCATGTGTGAGCGAGGCCAGACACAGGGACAGTAGTAGACTCCACACACCTACTCCACAAATGCAAGGAGTCCGATCCCGCATTCTGCAAGAGAAACAACAAAGCGCATGAGGAGAGGTGCTCAGTCAGGAAAGCTTCTTGCCAGTTTCTTGAACAGTGCAGGAGCATTAAATCCATCCACATACGTCCACTTTAAATACAGGAAGTACCTGCAGATCTGTGATAAGCTCCTCTGATGTTGATTAATGACATTCATTGGCTTTTTGAGGTGTTTCTTTTTTTTTTTTTCCTGGCTCAGTGTTGTGTGAATTGTCGACCGGCTATGGCTGACCACGTCTAAGTCTCCTCTACATTTCAGAACATGTGCAGAACATAGAAAACTATAAACCTGTGAATGACATAGTGTACAGTATAAACTGGGCATTTTAGTCCTAATTTTTCTCCTATAATTCCCCATGAACAGCCATCTTTAACAAATGGAGTTGGATTACAGTTTTACAAAGATCAGAGGGAAATATAAATGTTTCCCTAAAGGAGAATTTGTTATAATAAACCTAAAGATGCTGCATGTGGAAGTCTGATTAAATGTTCCGTTTTAACTGACCGAGCACCAGATCATAGCATCAAGCTGTCAACTCTGTAGGGTTGTTAGCATAGCACAAATAAAGTGGAAAACCATATTGATAAAAATGTTAATAACTGAATGGAGAGATGGGGCGCACAAATTGTAACAGCTGATGCTGGTGATGCTGTTAACATATATGGGCAGCCTCAGAGACCAAAAACGTAAACAGCAATCTTCTGTGTTAAAAACACTTGAAAAATCCAGATGCAGCCATACACCACAGAGCAGCTTAGGTCAGACACAGAGCTTAGCTGCATGTGGAGGCAGGCGGGGGTTGGAAGTGGGAAACGGTCCACAAAGGCATTCAAATCCAAGAGCACGAGCAGCAAACACACAGTCCAGCAGGCAAGAGAAGTTGGAAAGCAGAAGGCAAATACAAAAACACATTAAGGTAATCACAAGAGGCGGAAAAAGAACAAAGACAAAGCATCTGAACAGGACATGACACAAGAGAAGAAATAAAAAATAAATCAAATGCCTGCAAGTATTGACACCACCTGTATATAGTTTCCCAACTGAATCGACTTGAAAAAGCACAGACAGAATAGAACAGAGAGAATTCTCCAATAAATACACTCCATTTTGAAACCGAGTGTTGAAATGGTTTCCTGGAAGGTGATTCTTCTTTTTTTTTCTTTTTTCAATCTGAGATGGATCTGTCTGGGCTCCTGAGCAGATGCAGGTAAAACCATCCAAACCTTTCAGAATTAGCTCAGTGCAAATGAGATTCTGCACACACCTGAGCTGAGAATGTGCTGATGAACATGCGTGTGTGCGTGTGTGTGTCTGTGAGTGTGTGTGTGAGGGGGTAGTGTGTTAAGCACTGGCTTGACTTCTGAGCTGGATGTGTGACTCATCTCATCTGGCTCCACAGACAGACTTTTCTAGAGCTGGGAGAAATGGATAAGCCAGATGGGCTGAGCCAAGGCTTTCTCTGGTTGGAAAGCGCACGCACACACACACACACACACACACACACACACACACACCTACAGAGAGAGAAAAAAAGAGAGAGAAATTTAAGAAATAGCATTTTCTTCTAGTCTACTCCATAATCCTTGCATCCACACCTATTCCCTGCTTCTGGTGTGTGTGTGTGTGTGTGTGTGTGTGTGTGTGTGTGTGTGTGTGTGTTAGCACTGCAGAGCATACATATTTCCTTTCAGTCATTTCATTAGTTCTTACACAAGTTAACCCAGCAGCGCAGCAATGACAACATTTAAACCACAGAAAAGAGCGAGTGATTGGTTGACTGGACTCTGCAAAAGTCTTCCCGGGACCCTGAGTAAAATGGATCGGGACGATAATTGTTTCCATTGAAAATGAAATAATCACAGTGGCTGCGCCTCTGGGATAATCAGCAACAAGAAGAACGCATACATCACAGCGCCGCCATATAGGAATGTGCTTCTCTGATGATATCGTCTGACGTGATTAGAGGCGAGAAAGAAACATCGGATCCTCTAAACCCAGATGATGTAGTTTTCATTAAGGGAACAGAGAGGAGCAAAACAGAAAGTCAGAGCGAGAGAGCAAGCTCAGAAAACGAGTGGCATCTCTGATGAGTTCTGCAGTCTGTTCCATCCCTTTAATTAGTCCCACTGGAATGCCTCTCCTACTCCATGTGACTGATCAGCTTCCCCTCCATAGCTCCCGTCTGAATCTGCGTGCACGTGGGTGTGTGTTTGCATGAATCTCAGCTAAAGCCAGACAGGCGTCCCATGGGCATGCGAGCATCAAGCTGATGTCCCAGCGGTCAGAGGGAAACGTAGTGGAAATACACGGAAAGGCAAGGAGATTCCATTTCAGTGGATCAGTGTTGTTGGTTACGCCGTGTTCAGCTTGGAGTGGTTTCAGTTTGGGTGTCACCAGATTGACGCACTTTGCTGCTTCGCTACAATATTTTCCAGTGTGGAAATACTGAATTGGTGGCTTTTTGATGTGAAAAGGTTGCTTTGATACCTCTCCATACGTGTTGATGCAGCAGTATGAAGTTACAGATGATGTGATGTCACTGACAAAGGCAGGCGAGCACAGCTGTGGCTTAAAACAGTACTGTTTTTTTTTAAGTTTGCTTCTCCACACTCATTCAACCTTGGAGTTTATTGCAGCTCAGACTGATAGACTGTGAGTGTGTGGCTTGATATCATTATCTAGTCAGCCTGATAAATGTGTAGCGGCTAAATTAGCACAGAGCATGAGATGAATGTGAAGAACAAGCAACACAACAGCATGATGATTCCAACTAATCTGGTCTCGTGTTCAGACTCTCTGTCCCTAATTGGAACTGCAGCCTGATTGCCACCCCCGCCCCCCCCCCCCAATCCTGCCCATGAGTGTGTTCCTGCATGCATGTGTGCAGAGGCCACACATTCCATTTGGCCCCTGCAGACAGGTTCTCTCCATGTGACCTGTATAGAAAGCCTGCAGCTCCAAATTAAGCCCCCATTTTAACAAGCACAGTGGAAACTCTGTGTGTGCCTGTAAAGGCAGAAAGAACAGAGAGAAGAAAATGAGGCCCCTTTTTAGTTCTGTTTCTTTTCCTCTTATCAATTTTTCACTAACTTAACTGTACTCTAAGACTTTGACAGAGTGCACCTCACAGACTCTTGCATTCCCATCTTTCAAATCAGCTTCCTGACAGCTGCTGCCTCGTGCGCATCCCCGGCACATCCCAAAAGCTCCAGTCGACCCCAAGGTGTCACACTTCATCTATATCTCGCCCCGCCTCTCTCTCTCTCTCTCCTCTCTCTCTTTTCCTGTCTGCCGTTTGCTGTGCAAACCTGGAGAACTCTGCACCGCGAGCTTCTATCCTGATGTCACTGCAAATCCGTCCTCCACACAGCACGTAGCCACCAAAACCAAATAACTAACTAAAAAAAAAGCAACCTGGGGTCAGCCACAAAGGCTTTGCATGTGCACACACAGGTAGCTAGGTGTGCATCTGCTGATCCAGGCCGTAACCACGGTGATTTGTTTTAACCTTAATCTTGATTTACAGGAGGTTGCACCATACAGTAGCTATAAACGGGCTTAGCATTGCAAATACAGCAGGAAACACGGCATGACCTTCAGATTTATGGAAACGCGGGGTAGACGGCCGCAAAGAGCCAATTCTCTTTCAGCTTTGGTATTTAAGGAAATATATTAAAAACGAATGCAAAGGAGATGATATCATCAGGTGAAGAAGGGATTATAATCCACGGGAATTAAATCTTGGATGGGATTAGTTATGTGCAAGGTGAGCAGAGTGGAAATCCAACAGCAGGGTTTAGTCCGTGCGGTGGTCGTCCTGTAGAGGAGGAGGGTTTTTTTTTTTTTTTTACTTTCAAGATGGCAGTTTCATAAAAATTAAGGGTAGCATGTTTTATGACGCTAACAGCTAATGCGACACCAGTCTCTCTCCCTTTCCTCCTGAAATGAACACTCTCCACTTCCCCCAAAAATGAACTGATGGCGACATGAGGCGAAATGTCATTGACGAATGACGCGAGGGGTGCGATCTCCGCTGCAAATGATTCGGTCGCGCTGACTCAGATTAAAGATTGAAGTGGGCAAGGAGCGTTATATGCCGTCTGAAACCAACACCTGCTGCAGGAAAAACAAACACGGAGACGAGCACATGCTGCTGCCACTGACGGTGATGTGGCAGCGCTGGCCGATCATCTGCGGTGAGGGACAGGAGGAGGCGGTGATTAATGTTTAGATTTCTGCCTCATCTGCTAAACATTCTGCCATGACAGATGATGCAGCTTCTCTCCCTCTCCTCCTTTCTGTTTTTTTTTTTTTTTTTTTTTTTTTTCCTTATCTCAGATTGGGACGAGGTAAAGATCACTGCACTGGAGCCTCCTCTGGTCTTACGTATCTTGTAAAGTCTGCTGCTCGTGTGGTTCAGACCTATTTTTCTGCCCTGAATGCATAATTCTGTAAATGAAGCATATGCTTTGGTGTTCCCAGCAGATGCGTGTGTAGCGGGTTGACGCTAGCGCACGGCACGGAGAAAGTCGCACGCATCATTAGACAAAAATACCCAACAAAATTATGGATCGTGATCTCTAAGCGAGACGTGTGCGTGAAACTCGGTGAAAGCAGATACTGTGTGGAAAATTAATTATCATGCCTAAATTCTGCCGCCGTGTGAAATGAAACTACAAACAAAAATGCTGAAAATGCTGTGGTGCAGTTGTCAGTATTTATTTGCGCAATCAATCACCCTTAGAATAAAGTCACTGTTTCCATAGTAACACAAGCAATGGTGTGGCATACGAGAGTCAATTATATACAAAAAAATGCTTTTAAGACATATCGAAATAAAAGAGTCATACAGGAAGCTGAGTCGTTTCAAGTAGTCACTAACTACTTGCTGGATCAAAAGAGGCGGAAGAATAAACTGTAGCTTCTACATTTGTCAGCTACAGGATCTATTCTGTTCCGCCTGGTAAAAGTACGCAGGAACTGGTAGGTACTCCTTGTACCATAACAAAACTTATGCTTGTTAGTGCACTGACTATGCCTGCACCCATGCACGTAGGAATGCACGTTTCCTACAAGCTGGGAAAAGTATACTGCTCAAACTTGGCTCGCCTTTTTCATGCCCCCCCACCACACGTTGCTGCTTTCTACTTTCCTATTTCACGTCCCAGACTGGCGCTCATGACTTATGCATGCTGGGTTGTTTTTTTTTTTTTTTTTTCTTCCCGTGCAGGTTATGATGGTGGTGCGGAGGCTACCAGTGGGTGCAATCACCGTATGAGCTGGCGTTGTGTTTACCGCAGATAACTGCGGTGGTGTATAACTTACGATTAACTACAATGACGCAACTGTCATGCAGCTACTAAGGTCAGCACGAGCGACTGTGGTGGAAGATGTAATTACTGCGCGGACGTGCGCGCACACACAAGTCAACAAACACACCTCTAGGGCTGTAAACAGGTAGCTTGCTAATCTCTGTACGACTCCTCCGTCCACTTGCTCGCAGCCAATTCTCACATCTTTTTTTCTAATTTTCTCCACCTCCACACCCCTGCCTGCATTTGCCTCTGAGACTACAGATCTTATCACTACCTCCCCTCCCTCTCCTCAATCTTATGCTGATGTTATTGGAGGTCAGTTGATGCCCTTAGGAAGAGGGCTGATGAATGGATGCATGATCACTGGCTGTAATTACAGTGTCAAATGAACTGTTCGCTACACAGTATGGTAGGTGGGTCGACTTCACTCCTGCCTCTGTGTGTGTGTGTGTGTGTGTGTGTGTGTGTGTGTGAGCGTGTGTGAGCGTGTGCGTGTGTGTTCGTTCCTAATGTGCTAGTCAGCTCCCCACAGATGTAGCTGCCATATCAGCATCACAACAACAGATGGGCTCCGGTTCCACTCCAATTTGCAGCTATACAAAAGCATCACGTCACAGTATCTTTTCTCCTGGTCTGCATTCATGTTTCTAACTGTACACTTTGGGTGTAAAAGTGCGTTATTTTTTTCTTTATCCAAATAAATCTGCGAACCTGGATAAATTGTAGTTCTGTCAGAAGATTTGGCTATAAAGCCATCAGTAATTTGACTGAGGAGCATCTTTACACAGCCAGTTAGTCTGGCAGATGTGAACATTTGGCACAAGCCACCATACATCACACTCACACACACACACACACACACACAAAACCCCTGTCGGACACCAACAGGCCCCGGTGTGATATTGATTTCTGCACACATCCCTCCGCCAGACATGATAATGGAGAACTGGAGCCAGTGGAGCAGGCAGATCAGCAGCTGGGCTGGCAAGACTCAGCGACAGACAGAAGGACAAAGTTTAGGTTCCTCTCCACCGAATTTGGATCGGTCTCACTCGAGAAAAGGTAAAAGCACAAACAAAGTTGGCTGGATTACCAGACTCGACTGAAGAATGAGGGTGAGCGACTGTGGAGATTGACGTTGGGCCAGTGTAAGACAACAGCTACCATTCAGTTAAGGCCTGGTGGCAGCTTCCATTGGTGGCTGAGTTTTGGTAATATCATGAAGCCAATGAAATTTGAATCAAAGGAGAGAGGGCTTGAGAGAGGAACAGCCTGAGAGCAAAGCCCAGGTTTGAGGTGGAAGTGCAGGAGACTCTGCGCTGTTGCAACAATATGAGTGCAAAAAGGTTAGAACACCACAAGAAGTTTAAAAGGACTTTCTGACTGCGAGTGTGGTTTGTGAGAGAGCGAGAGAGAAACAATCGAGGAATAAAAACTAACGCTCTCAATTTGAAATATGGCACCCCCAGAGTAACGACAGGAAAACAACTGGGCGAGAACTGCTTTAACCTCTGCTCTCCACCAGTGTGTGTGCATCACGAGCAGGAAATCAGGTTGACGTTTTATTCGTCTTTTTAAAGTCGATTTCCTACAGACCGTTGTATTATGGCTGACATTTTCCTGCCGTCAGTGTGAGTCAAGTTTAAAAGGTCCGGCCCTGTGGACCTGTGTTCCGGACGCACACGTGTCCCCGTATTTCTATCTTTATGAGGACTTTCATATAATACAACAGCCCGAAAAATTGTACCCCCACGTCTGTACATTATCTGTGCGAGCATTTGTGTGTATAGATGTTGGGGAAAGAATTAAAGAGCCAAAGACTGACAGGCTGCACATGTAGTTTGTATTCTGTGGAGGATGGTGGTGGGTCTGGATTCCCACAATTCTTATCGGAGTTCTGATCACAAAAACTACTCTTCTGAAATGGAAAACATCCAGCGTCACTCTACCAGTAACACACACACACACACACGCACAGGAAAGAGGGGGGAAAAAAAGTTATTCCTGTGTTCCTCTACTTACAATTCACCTCCTTTAGGCTAATTCAATTTCCATCTTATAACCTGTCATTGAAAGACTCAGAGTTGAGAACACGAATGCAATTTGAGCCAATCTGAGGTGAGTGTGTCTGCCTTATGAATATATCAAGATTCCTCCTTCAAAACTCTTGCAGCAGAAGCATTTTGCCCAGGGAGAGATAAAAACAATTGCTGGCTGGGAAAAAAATAAATAAATTGAAGACAAAGGGAGAAGAAAGTGTTTTAGCAAATATAACAGGGAGGAGGGGACAGGAATTCAGAGGGAAGTCAGAGAGGCTGAGATTTCCCGATGGTGGCGACAGGGTGGATTCGAGTCCGTCCAATTTTTAAAACAAACTGGAGAAGAATTTCAGATGCTGCGTAATTGACGTGTCATTGACACATTTATCACCATATAGTGAGGAAAACTGTTAGCCCTTTAAAACACAGCAACAAAACACAGCAGCACAGGCACATCTGTCGGCTGAGGAAGCTCAGAAAGTGTTACCGGCAGCGCTAACTAAAAAAAAAACACAAATAAAACGGATTTTTTTTCACTCTTTTTTTCTGGTTTCCCGCTGCATCCCAAGCACACAGACACACATAGCATGTGCATACATCCCAATCCTGCTAATGATCAGGCTGTTTACTCACTTGGGATTTTTTTCCTTGTTTCTTTTTCTCTGCCTTTAGCATCTTTCACTTAATTCAGCATTCCCTTGAGAGCTTCACCCCCACAAGCTTCAGTCGTTTGACGTGTGTCAATCATACATGTTGTACTCTTACCTTAATGTAACCATCGCAACTTTTATTTACCAGCTTAACTTGATCTTTATCAGCTAGGTTCCATAACGTCCAAATATGTCTTCAATTTGCAGGTCAAACATGCGTTGTGGTGCTCACTTTGCATGACAAGCTTTATTAATGCCACAAGGGGCGATTGGTTACAATACAAGCAGATTTAATTGATTGAATTGAATTAGTAACATAAAAAATTCTTAAAGTCTCCCAGCTCTGCCAACACTGCCACAGCTGATTCAAGGTCACTCTGCTAGTCTGTGGTGTAAACAGCATCCATTTGTTTAAAGCCCTTCAAGTCCATCCATCCATCCATCCATCTTCTTCCGCTTATCCGGGGTCGGGTCGCGGGGGCAGCAGCCTAAGCAGGGAAACCCAGACTTCCCTCTCCCCAGCTACTTCGTCCAGCTCTTCCGGGGGGATCCCGAGGCGCTCCCAGGCCAGCCGAGAGACATAGTCCCTCCAGCGTGTCCTGGGTCTTCCCGGGGGTCTCCTACCGGAGGGACGTGCCCTGAACACCTCACCAGGGAGGCGTCCGGGAGGCATCCTCACTAGGTGCCTGAGCCACCTCATCTGACTCCTCTCAATGCGGAGGAGCAGTGGCTCTACTCCGAGCTCCTCTCGGATGGCAGAGCTTCTCACCCTATCTCTAAGGGAGAGCCCAGCCACCCTGCGGAGGAAACTCATTTCGGCCGCTTGTACCCGCGATCTCGTTCTTTCGGTCACTACCCAAAGCTCATGACCATAGGTGAGGGTAGGAACGAAGATCGACTGGTAAATCGAGAGCTTCGCCTTTTGGCTCAGCTCTCTCTTCACCACAACGGACCGGTGCAGAGTCCGCATTACTGCAGACGCCGCACCAATCCGCCTGTCGATCTCCCGCTCCATTCTTCCCCCACTCGCGAACAAGACCCCAAGGTACTTGAACTCCTCCACTTGGGGGAGGATCTCCTCCCCGACCTGGAGAAGGCACTCCACCTTTTTCCGGCTGAGAACCATGGCCTCAGACTTGGAGGAGCCCTTCAAGTCCTTTCTGTTGATCTTTGGTGTTTTAGCTTTTCTGGATGTGGCGTTTATGTCTGCTGGTACTCCTGAGTGGCCGCTGGAGACTTCCTTGTAAACCTCATTTTGGGTCTCGCCATGTAGCTCCCTCAGGGTCTTTCATCTAACACACAGCTCAAAAAAAAAAAAAAAAAATTCTCAAAATGTAGTCTTAATTATTTCTCCTGTCATCTTCTCTCAGAATCTTGACACTGCATTTTAGGTTCATGTTCACAGATGGCTGATGCTAGTGTCCTACATGGCTAAATCTGTTTGTGGGAGCTCCTGTAGATGTTCATTCTCCTGTCTCAGCCTCTGATACAGCAGTTTTTGGCCTTCCAGCTCTTCAAAGATCTCCTCCAGCATCTGGTTCATCTCATGAAATCTGACTTGTTGTTGCTCTACCTCCATTTTCAATTTTTCCATGTATTTTCTTTCCACGATGAGGTCATTCACCTGAGTGTTTAGATAATTCCATAGAAGACCGTTTTTATATTCAGAGTCTTTCAAAATGTGGTCCACCAGCATTTTCACCTTGTCATTTATGTCCTCGTGGTGATGAACAAAGACGTTTAGCCTTTTTACGGCCATTTGTCGAATCAAAAACTGAAACTGTGAAAACATTTTGACTCCTTTGCTGTTTAGTCTGCTTAAACCAAGACTAAGTGACCTGAGAGCTAAGTAAGTTGAAATGATCAAAAAGACTGGCTTTCATCTTTTCCTTTAATGAAAACATCTTTTCATTAAAGGATACATGAAACCTCTTATAATTATTGTGTAGTAGAAAGTAGACGTGAAGTCAGCCATTTTGGTTAGAATGGTCAATTTTGGGCCATTTCTGTCCCTCCTCAACCCTCAATTCTAAAATAGTGGCTTGAATTTGGAGATAGCCTGTAGATCATTTATAGTCCACGTCATAGGCTCACATTCGACTGACTTGGATGTGGGAGTTAACAGGAAATTGTTTTTGCTCAGGCCTGTACTTTAGAAACAACATAAAGCTGCTCATTTATACACATAAACCACATTATGCAGAGTAACTGTTCAAGCCGGGTTGGAAACCTCTGGTAGTTATAGTCAATCTAGTTGAATGAACACGACTAATGTGGGTGGTCTATAGAAAGCAAAGTTCGTTACTACACATAGGTGCAATTTCTTCGACACCATGAAGCGAAAGTGGACAATAATGCAAAATAATCATTAAGATGGCACAACACGGCTGATGGCTTGTGTTCGACATATTCTTATTCGCAAACTTGCTGCAGCTAAAACCTAATGCGACACAATTGTATTTGATTGTGTAATTTTTGTATGTGGCTGAAGTGATGATCCAAGGGAGTGAGTTAAAGTGCTTTATTCTCATTTAGTGATGTAACATCCAAGTAAAAATTATCACAAGTTTATTTGTGTGTGTTTGTGTTTGTGTGTGTGGGGTGGGGGTTGCGGGGCAGGGGGGGGGGTGTTTTTGTACTAGCTACATACTGAGTACTAAAATCTGCATTGTCTGTATAGATTCTCACTCATCCAAGTCATAGTTATCCAAAGTTAGATCTCTGTGTACAGCTGGACTGTAAGGTTTCCTTGACAACGTTTCACCTTCTTTCCAGAAGGCTTCTTCAGTTCTAAACTTGCTGGGGGCTGAGCTTGAAAATATAGCCCTTGTGGACCATTGGACCCAGGTGGTCACCTGAGAGTTGTTGGGAGGGTCATTGGCAGGGTCGTTCACCTAGTTTCAGTTTCAGAGAGATCTAACTTTGGATAAAATCTGCATTCTACTAGCAAAGTCAGGACATTTTTGGGAAGTAGGGGCCATTTTTTGCTGGTTCCCAGAAAATCAAAGGACTGTTTGAGGGTTGAGACTTGACTTTAAAGTTGAGGTTAGAATGAGGTTAGGGTCAGGGGTTAGTTGGGATGGCTAGGGTTAGGGTACATACCTAGATAGTCTAGTATATCAGGTCCACACAAAGAGAAATATGAGAATGTGTATAATCAGACAGAATGAACAGCTCTGAATCCTCCTGCAGGTTTGTGAGTTCTCCCTTTTTACTACTTTTCAGTCACTCTCAAAGGCTGTCTGGTTGCGTGAAACCCAAGAAGGCAGGAGAATGTGGGAGCATTTGTCAGTCAGACCCAACTGTGAGCCGTCTGATGCTTCTCCAGCGTACGCTGTTGTCTCAACTGTACATCAAGTCAGTTGGGTAAAAGAAAAATATATTTGATATGAAAGGACACCATATGTGTTGTGTTTGGTGTTGTGTTTGTGCCAAAGGCAGTTAGACGCCAGGCACTTTTGGAATTCCCTTTGGTGCCAATAATTGATAGCGTTGCATTTGCCCCCTCACTGGTTTTACAATGGAGCAGCTGTGGGATGTGATTTAACAGACAAGAGAGCACTGGAAGCGTCTGACAAAAAAGACAGTATATTGTCAAAACAGACATCATCAGCACCACATCATAGACAGAAAGCTCAATGTACAAATGTGCACAGTCATCAGCTACATGAGCATACAGAGAAAACAACCAGTTCCCTACTGACACGACAACGCAGATCTGTTGGTCCAGCGATACTGTCCCTGCTAGATGGGAGGATGAGCGATTTCCCACACCACATCATCACCTTGCCTCCTGATCTGGACTGTGAGGGCCAGACGTTGTTGACATCTGAGACCGGCGTAGGGGATCCACTCATATCAGACCTTTACCTCTGCCATACCAGAGCAGGTAAAGGTCTACAGCTCCCCTGTGACCAGCACACATTTGTTGCTGCACACAAAAGCGAGAACAGGCGGAGGGAGGGATGATATATAGCCACGGGACAAATGTGAAGTCCTTGAGTACAAACCTATTAAATACAAAGGAAATGTTAATCCTTTTCAAGATTACTCATTAAAATTCTGCTTTTTCAGCCCCCTTGAGACCACATTAGCAGAAGCTTTAAACTGGGTGACACTCCCCGACTGCCAACTTGTTTACTGGTATTTCTGCTGTAAATTTATATGTACGACGTCTGTGTAGATTCGCACTCATCCAGGTCATAGTTATCCAAAATTAGACTCTCTGTGTCAACTGGACTGAAAGGTTTCCTTGAAAACGTTTTGCCCTCTCTCCAGAGAGCTTCTTCAGTTCTAAGTTTGCTGGGGCAGAGCTTGAAAATATAGCCCTGTGGACCATCGGCATGTTAATGGCCCGGGTGGTCACCTGGCTTCCCCTTTGTCTGTTGTGACCCAACAGACAAAGGGGAAGCACCCCAACCAAAACTAGGTGAACGACCCTGCCAACCACCCTGCCAAGGACTCTCAGGTGACCACCCGGTCCATTAACATGCCGATGGTCCACAGGGTTATATTTTCAAGCTCTGCCCCAGCAAACTTAGAACTGAAGAAGCTCTCTGGAGAGAGGGCGAAACGTTTTCAGTCCAGTTGACACAGAGAGTCTAATTTTGGATTATATGTACGACTGTCGGCTGAATTACGCTGGCTCAGTCAAGTATTTTAAATCATTTGCAGCGTGTGGGATTTTTCTTTTAAATGTAGAATTAGTTACTATTTTTTATTAAAAAAAAAAATATATATATATATATATATGGTAGATTTGATCAGATTTTATTCAAAAGCTATGTAACATTGTCATCTGTTCCAAATTCTGTCTGTTCTGTCAAAATCGTAGCTCTTTGCAAAGTCTGAGCCATCTTCTTTTACGGTGTTTCTGTATGGTGTTTGATACCCGCCTGGTGACTAGCCACCGCTTTAGACTTTATGCTACAAACTGGCTGAGTTGACTCACGGGTTCCCCTGTCCTGAAATGTTGCAACAGAAATGATTCGTTAGTTATTAAATGTTTTAAATACAAAGTACATCTGATCTGTTGCTAATTAGCACATCCTTCCTCTGAGCTCATATGCTGCCACCTTTAATCAGATCATGTCTCTGCTTCTGCTTCTGTCTCGTTAATGCGCAATTTAGTTGTTGTGGTACACTTGTATCGAGAGGTGCTTGCCAGGCACTTTGCATGTTAGTGTTTAATTAAGCTGCACCAAGGTGCCAGTGTCACTGCTTCTTCACACTGATTCTGATTCAAGTGAACTCAATTGTTTTATTGTTTAATTTGTGATAAACAAATACTCAACACTCAAAAATTGCTAAAGGTCTTAAAAGCAATCACTAACATAGATTTTTTTTTTTTGTTACAGTGAAATATATACTTCAATATTTATTTTGATTGCAGTCTCAAAACCATCCCTGAATGTAATCCAGGATTATTCTGATTTCACTGTCCATTGTTTTCCTGTCTTGGAATATGATTAGAGTTAGATTTTATTCCGGTAAAGCTGCTCTGATGCGGGATTAAGGAGCGGGATGATCATTGGGTCGATCACCGACCTCCTGCACCCGCGGCTCTTCCCAGCCTGGACAGAGAAAAGAAGGGCATGCTTTGACCCCTTCCACATGTACCCATGACACCTGCTCCCAGGGTCACCCAGCCAGGGGCTCCGCGCCTGTCTGGCTACAGCCTGCTGGGCTGCTGGTCACCAAGCAGTTTAATCTCTAACAGACTCCCACCACCTGGCTCTGCTGGCGACACATCAAGCCCCGAAGCTCTCCAATCTGCCAGCTCCTACGTCACGGATGGATGGATGGATGGATGGATGGATGGATGGATGGATGGATAGATAGATGGACGGCTGGCCCACATAAGTGCAAATGGGACAGGCGGCCTATTTTCCAAGCAGTTTGAAGACATCATCAAGCATGTTCCCCCGATCGGCCCTGCTGTGTGTGGTTACAGTCGGACCCACGGGTGGCCTGCTCGCTGCGCTGCTGCTTAAGTGTGTGAATAAGTGAGCCAAAGCCTCCGGGGAGGATGTGCTTGTAGGACTTTGATCACTAGCTTTGCGGTCACACCTTTCAATAGACTCGATCCATAGGGCCATCTGTCCCCCCCCGCCCAACAATAAAACAGCCTGCGAGCGTGGACTCCATACCTCTTTTATAAATGTAAACGTTCAAGTGTTTTATGTTTCTAACTGTAGAATAAGGTCAAACACTGAGGGCTCCACTTTTTAAAGGATTTAGAGGCAAACAAAAGAACTCATTTTCACAGTTTTGAAGAATTCTACATAAAGAGGATTTAATATCACAAGCCTGAATGCGTGCAGTAGATTGCGTAACCACCCTGAATCTGACAAAAATTTGGACACAACAGCTTCATTTTTCTTTCTTCCAAATCCTTTGCTCAGCACATTACCCGTCTTTGTACACGCATACATGATGCCCCGTTCCCAGCACCCCCCTCCCCACACACACACACATCTAGGGGCATTTAGGAGACTCCAATGAACATAACGAGCATATTTTTCAACCAAATCCTCACACACGCTATGAAGCGATTGTGCTAACTGCTTTGATTATTCATTAAACAGATAATGAGACAAAGTGTCAAAACCATCCAGTAATATGACGCACTGTGTGCGGGGTCTCACCAAGTTTCATTATTGGACAGGGCGGGAAAATGACACACAAACAGCCTTTTTGTGACACAATAACATTCAAGAAAGGAATTATCAACGTCGACCTCATTCTAAGCCACGCCCATCCATGGATCATGAATTGCGGTTATTTAGTGCTGAAGTGCTGAGGTTAGCTGGCACTTGGCAATTCTAATCAAACAGCACAATGTAAGAGTGTATCCAGTCCAGCACACACGGGTCCAAATGAAGGACAGAGGGGACAGTACACACAAGAACAACCAGCACAGATGATGCATGCTAGGTTTGAGCAGAGAGAAGCTTGTGAGTGAGTGTATCTGTGCTAGTGTGGGGCATGCTGTGTTATTTTAATGAGCTCGGTTTACACACTTCGTTAATTGGCTGGCACAAGAAAGAGTCCATGACGAACACCCCCTCTCTCTCTCTCACACACACACACATACACACATGCACGCATGCACACACACACACACACACACAGACACATCTCTATTTCACTGTGCTTATTTATTCATGTATTAGTTAGTTTGTTCCAAAAGGTTCACTTGCAGGCTGCTGTAATTGCCACTTTATTCTTAACATTGATTTCCACTCTAACTACACAGCTCTGTCTTTCTCTCTCTCTCCCTCTCTCACACACACACACACATACACACATAAACACAACTTCCTAGAAGTACCTTTGCCTTGCAAGTCTGTATTAACAAGAAACAAAGCCATGTGCAAATTGTCGTCTCCCTCAATTTACTGTAGCTATTACATCCATACCAACCCAACATATTCATTTGCTGCAACAAAGAGAAAGGTGAGAGAACGAATTGCAGACGTTCTAATTAAAGTGTGTGAGAGGGGAGCAGAGCCCAGCTTTCAGCACACCCCTCATCACTTGGCTACAGAAATAGCATCAACCCCACCATCCCGTGCAGTGTCTGTTTTTGCAGTTCTTGGCTTGTTTCCCTTGAGCACTAGGAGGTACAGTAAAGCAGAGAGATATTTTTGCTGTGGCTGCACGACAAAAAGAGAGCAGACGGAGACCAAATAGGCATTCTGTTCGAGCTGGATGTGATCATGCCTTCAGAATTGACAGTGTGTGTGTATGTGTTGGGAGAACCATGCTAAACATGATTACAGATGGGAATGTGTACGTGTGTGTGCATGCATGCGTGCGTGCATGTGTGCACGCATGCATGTGTCCTGGACAGGAGGTCTGCTGGGAGAGATAACTACTCAAATCTGTCCTCTCCTTTTCACTCACACCCTTTTGCTCAGACCTCTAAAAGCTTACCCATAGGCTTACCCCCCACAAACACATGCACACACAGACACACACACACACACACACAACCACAAACATGGAGTCCTCGTATCAACCCTATCCCCAATTCCCACTCTGAGTCCTCACAAGCCCATAGAAGTTGTGGTGGATTTGAGAGAAATAGACATGGAGAGACAAGAGGAAAAAGAGTGCAAAACAAGTGCATTAGCAAACCCAGCTCATCACATATTAATGAGGGAACAAATGCCTGCACATACGTGTGCATGCACTTGCACCAGCACGCCCCCTAAAATGACCACATTTAAAAAAAGTTGGAGACCCAACAATAAACTCTGTAGTTTAATATGCATTATGATTTTATTTAGGGAACTCACAATGTAAATTATTCCACTCAGATATACTTTAATTCACTTTCATTGTTTTTTACTGACTTACTGAACAGATGTGTTTTCTCGACATAGCGCCTCACACTTTCTCCTCTCTCCCCAACACCCTTTGGGAGGCGGGTGAGAGGAAGCAGGAGACGTCAAAGAGATTCTTAAAATCAACATCACGCCACACCAGGAAGCCTCAACTCTGAGCAGATCTGTTTAAGGCGGCAGAGAACAAGAGACCTGAGGGCAGCGGAGTCAGAGTGTGGGTGGAAAAGTCATAGCGAGAAATTAGTGGGAACAGATGAATCCGTGATGTGCATGTAAAGTGGATCACAATGGCCGCCGCGAACGCTTGTCCTCTGTTCATGTGCGGCTGGCCCACTGAATGCTGCTGCTCAGGTCAGCACCGCGGACAGCTCCCCCGTGGCTCATCCGCAATCTGGCTTATTTTCTAACCTTTCATCGCTCCATTGCTTATTTCACGGCTCAGCTCAAGATTCTCATTCCATTCTGCTACATTCCTATCTATTTTTAAAGGAAATTTGAATAACTGTGCATATTAAACATGGCTGGTCATTACATTTTTATATAAATTAGCTGTTTTAACTGGGTGTAATTGTATAAAATTTCCTCCATGCATATATTACTTCTTATAAAAAGAAATCACTTACAATGCAACACAGGAGTAGAATGTTTAACATAAAAGATAAAAATGGATAATCACTGTTAATATTGAAGACCTGTGTTATGCATTTTAATTTGCAAATACATTTCTTTGTGCAGCGAATCCATATGCGCTGCAACACACGCAGAATAACCCTCTACAGAAAAGCACTCAGAATCCAGAAATGACAACGACTGAAGTGTGCGACGTGATCCCGAACACAGCTGAGACCTCTGCTTTGATTTCTGATGAGTGTTTTATATTATGGACGGATCTTGGCTGCCACACTCATATACCTTAATATCCGAAGCATTTCCACTCATCTGAGCTCTTTGATTGACGGGTCACAGCTTAATAACACAAGCTTGTGTTTGTGTTCTAAAGCTTTAAAGTTGCATCCAGAGACGCTTTCTTTGTCTCCCCTGGATCACGTCTCTGACGTGTTTATTTGCATTCTCCCCAAATTGATTCGACGTCTTAATTTGCTACACTGTTTTGTTTACATGCATGCGCTCTGTCTTACACTGCAGCTCATTCGGCTCTCTCCGTGGCCGTATCTGTGCGCCTTCAGGGGCCTCATTAGCCTAGTCTGGGGTATGAAGATTGAGCAGAGTAATCACACCTTTAACAATACTTACAGCTCCCTGTAAGAGTAATTCCTCCAGAGTTCAGATGGATGGTGACATCGTACCTGCCGTCTTATCGTTTAGAGGACCTATCGATTCCTCTTTTACCACCTTTCAAGTATCATTTAGGCGTAAATCAAAAATCCCTTCGTGCCTTTCTGCATAGTTAAGTTTGGAAACAGCATCGATGCCAGAGGGTTTGATTTTAAACCAGGCTAATTGTACTGTATTTCTAGTACGCACAACACTGCTTCGAGCTCCTAAAATGCCACCATATAACAGCTTTAATAATGTAGAATTTTCATTCAACATGTGCTCATTAATTCTAAAGATGATACAGTCGATGCTGAATGCCACTGAGTCCTCGCCTGATATCGGTAACAAATGGATGTTCATTAAGGCACTGCGTTTAAACGCAGGACATCAATGCATGTGTATTTCACAGAAATTAGTCCAATAGCCATTGCTACGTTTCATTCAATGGTAAAATCTTCTACCCCATGGCAAAGCGATGCCCTTCATCCTCTGGGGAAATGCATGCTCAAACAAATTATAGCAAATCAACAGATGCTGCCATCTACAGAGTCAGCACAGATAGAAATTGACAAAATTCCCTTATTTTCCAAACATTGTAGGTTTTGTTTCTTGTATTTTTTTTTTTTTGTTGTTGTTGTTTAATAGTTAAAAACAAATCAAAATTAACAATGGATGCCCTGTGACCGAAAGCCCTAGAGTCATCCCAAATTAAGCTCCTCTTTGTGCCCTTTGCTGCTCCAGCTGCAGCTGGGGGGAGGACACAAGCCCGACTCAGCCTCATGATATGAATGCTAATAAAGCTGGTTTCAATCAGATTAAAAGCAGTCTTTTGGTAATTCATGGCTTTAAAATTAGAATTCTTGTTCTGCTTTCAGAGCCTCCGGCACAGTTTAATCCAGGCTTGCATGTGGTCAAATGTATCAGGCGTTCTTTAATTGAATAACAGATATGTGTAAATACATAAAACTGCAATCATAAGGGCTAAAACACTAGCATAAAATGAACACTTGTTGCGTGTCTCCTCGGCCTTGGGAGCTTTCAGTAAGTCCTTCTGAGTGACGCGAACAGCTGCAGCTGCTCAGAGAAATATGCAAAATCCTGTAATCTGTCTACCAATGTGTACTTTCCAGAAAGAACCACCTGAGGATATCTGAGATGAGCCAATGGACAAGCTTACTCACAATCTGCTTCCTGCTTGTCTGAAAGTGTTCGATAGATCTGCCTAACCTTAAATACCTGAGATTAACATAACAAATCCCACCTCAATCTCATTGATGTCTGCGTGCATGCACATATGCACGGCTCAGGTTTTATCCCAGGGTTCCATGGCTAATGGCAGAGGCATTATATTAGTCATATTAGTAGAGGATTAGCAAAGGAAACCATCTTAGGGATGTGATCCTTGGGTGGGGGGTGCCGGATACTGCTTGCATTACTGTCAGCACTGTCTCACACACAAACACACACACACACACACACACACACACACACACACACACACACACACACATACACACACACACACACTGGAGCAACGCAGCCTCACTTGCTTTCCTCAATAGGATCTGGGAAGAAACATGACACACTGAAGGGCACCACCTACTGCAGCTCATCACCCGCACCCTTCCACAATGGTGTTTTTTATCTCACCTACTGAAGGGTTGGTGAAAACTATTTTTGTCTCTGAAAATGTAAAGTTAAATTAGCTTCTTAATGAAGCGTTATCCCTTTGCCGGCACAGATCCCCCAGACAGAGGATTGGAGAATACCAAAAAATTAAAAACACATTTTAAAAGCCCCTTATTAGCCCCCTAATGAAAGCGTCCACACCCCCATGTATCTTGCTCAGTGGTATGAACCGTTGCAGTACAGGCATACGTCAGGCTCACATCCCCTTTAGGGTAAAAACAAATGCGCCAAATTGGACTAGGAAAGGCTGGTGGCACCATGCCTGAAAGCTGCTGCTTTAATTAAAGCACATTTTGTGAATTTCTTTACTTTCCTGACTAAGATGGAACTGTGGAAATTCAAAGATAAAACACTGTTTCAGAAGAGAGTTCAGTTTAAAAGTCCATTTAAGTAGAGTGGAAGGTAGTTTAGTATTATTGGGAACTGGAATAAATCAAGCTTACCTTATTTCTAATGAACTTTTATTATATCTGTCCCTTTCAGGACAGATATGCTGATGTTTTTGGACCACCATCAGTTTCTAAGCTCTATTAGTTGTAACATGAGATGACTTCACAGATGGGCCTAATGGGCAAAGGCTCCAAGAACATTCAGATTTCAGTTGTTTGTTTTTGTTGTTTTTTTTTAATGAACTTCTTATTTTCCTTTCGGCTTTTCTCTTCAGGGGTTGCCACAGTGATGCAAAATTAATAATTTTTCAAAAATCAAGATCTTCCTTCTGCAGCTGCAATACACAGGAGTGGACCATATGTTACAACAACAACTCAATAGCGTGGCAAAAACTGGGGGAACGTCACATTTCTAGGAAATGACATTTGAGGGTCACTGGAAATGTGGCAGGAGGCATTTTTCCAAATAATAAAAGGCTAAGTCAGATTGAATCTACATTAACTGGTAACGCTAAATTATTTCTTCTGCTTTAGGTTTGTGGGGAGAAAAAAGTCAGTTTGAAGGGGGATAGCAAGAGCTCAAATGACCACAACCACCCACAAAACAGCAGCATTTACCATAGTGCATGTGTACCAGTACACTTCATACTGAATTCATAATTACATAATTAGATATAACTGCATTTGCTACGGGCTTGTCTAGCAACCTAATGAGGCAGCCATAAAAGAGTTAGCGGTCCCACTTATACGAGCATAATGGAAGACCAGAAGATAAAAGAGCATGCAGATAAACACGAAGCAAGAGACACACATCTACACACACACTATTCAAAGAAAATAGATATCATTATCATCTGTCGATTACCAGTTCCTCAGAAACTGTCTTGCACTAAAGTCCAGACCACCATAACCAAAACACTCAAACAAACATGGCATCAAAAAAAGCAAAGATGGAGCAGCCCCGAGCCCAGTTAAGCCAGCCTAATGGTCACAATAATCACTTTCTGGTTGTTGTTGATGAACAAAGCCGTTAAAGACTCGTTGTTAAATGTGCGGCGAGGCCCTGGCTATTGGCTAACAGTTCGTCTTTGCCATTAACTGTAATGAGTTGGCTATAACGCTGCCAAAGGTGTCGCTGCTGAAAGCGAGTCCACATCCCTGCCCGTGCAACTTGGGGTCATCGCTGCAGACTCATTAGCACGAGTCGCACAAATAACATCACCATCTATTCATAAAAAGGGTTGAATTGAGAGATCCAGGAAAAGAGTCCCAGGAGACGTCAATCGTGAATGTGTCATGGCCGATCACCTGTTCCATGCTGAGGTGGGAATGCTATGAATAAAATGAACCAAGTTAAGATGAGAGGATGTAAAAGTTTGATTGGAGCTGGATCAAGTGTCCAGGAGCACGAGAGTGATGGCACAGTGGGGTTGGTCAAAAGGGACACTCGTTAACCATTTAAATGAAGGGAAACTTGTAATTACGGGACCCCGGAGCAAATGATGAAGGTGATGGATGGTTTTTCTCTCAAATACATGGCAGTTCATCACTCATCGCACACACGTATACACACACACACCTAACACCTATGCTCACTCTCATTAGTTCTTCCTTATTAACCTTCTGTACATCGACATAATGGAGCATTATGCTACTGCCAGTGTGATCACATAAACACCTTCAGAAAACACTCACACAAACCCACACACTCGCACAGTGAGACCCTGGTAAATGAAATGCTGCTACAGGCACCTTGCAGCATCATTTCTGACTCATAATGTTACTTCACTGACAGTTGATGACGTGTTTCACAGTGATTACCCATACGTTTGCTCGGCACTGGCTGAATTTAACAATGAGTGGCTCTGGTGTGTCAGTTCATGTACAGCTGCTGTGATTGGCTCGCTGTAGTTTTAATATCACCTATAGCCATAACATTAGCATGCAAAGAATTCAATCTATGATTTTTCAAGTGTAATGTCACTTCACAAACAGCAGAGGGTGATCAAGTCAACTGAATTCACACAGTGAGGCAGTCTGACATCTCCGTTTCTATTTTTGCAAACATTTAACATAACTCTGGCCCAGAGGTGACATTTCCTCCCTGCAATGTATAGAAAGACTAAAGGCGGAACGCTCTGCTGTCTAACGACCGTGCCATTTGCAATATTACTGCAATTAATTTTGTGGCAATAGAACAAATTGATTAATATCTCAATCTAAATTGTTCCGACACTGCGCGCTGGCAAATGTAGCTAAGATAAATCTTTCCCCCCTTGTCTTGCAACATCTCCCTCTGTTGTTCAGCTCTTCCTTGTGGTGTGTAGTCGACACGGCGCGGAGGGCACGAGGGTCCTGGGTAAACAACAGGCCTGCACAGTGCTGTTGTTTTTTTTTTTGTTGTTGTTTGTTTTTTTGTTTGTTTTGTTGTGGGTTTTTTTCTGGCTGTGTGTACCTGCCATAATGGTGTTTTTTCAGGCTGAGGTAATCGTGGAGCTGTGAGCGTGGCATCTGTGATGCTGTTGTGTTCCACGGCAGGTACTCATGTCAGCCTGGCTGTCATCATTCTGTCCCACACCAGCCATTTGGGAGGCGAAGAACAATGTGCTTATGTTTGTGCGAATGAGCATAAAAAGTATCATTCTACAAAAAAGAAAAGGCCTGTGTGCATGCCAGCGTGTGTTAACACTCACCCACAAAATATACGTGCTCGGATGCAGCTCATCATTGGGAGGTGGGATAAAAACGAGGCTGGCGGCTCAGATATGAATTTCCAGGGCCCGATCTCCCAGAGACACTTTCTTTATGTGGGTTACACATATTTAGAGTGGCGACTCACTCCCCTGGGCCTGAACACACCACACACAGCTGCTGCACAGCTGTGAACACACAGCATATTTTATAGGACACATGCTTTTTATTTATATTTATTATCCCCTGCAGCTTTGTTTCCCTTTCCTTCACCTTTCTCCCTCTCCCCTTTTTGCTTCCATGTCGTTCCACCTTCTTACTCTTGTACTTTTTATTATCTCCCTTCCTTTTCTCGGTAGGGAAAGGAAGCCGAAGCCTACCCATATTTCTCCATATATCATCATATAAAATCCTTTTTAATGTTTTTGCCCTCCGGCATCTGTTACTAAATATCTTGTCCTAACATAAAAGGGGTGTCGATGAATTTGCCCCTATGGTTAATTGAGTGCAAACACACGTTTTTGTGTATTTCCTCTTTAATTATCTTGGTTTTCTCAGCTCTGTACAAGTCGGCCACCACGGTGGCTCTTAATAATGTACCTTGATGGATGTGTTTTAAGAATGTGGATTTCTCTTTGTCACATCTGTGATCCAGAAATCAAAAATTAAAAATTAAAAAAAGGTGATATTATTTCACGTGGACGTCAGCCTCGGGCCACATTAAAAATACATTTGTGAAGCAGTCCTGAGCAGTCCCTAACCCTATCCTGGATCAATGATCGCACCTTCTGTTCTTTTAATGTGCTCCTGTAGCTCCCGTTAAACCCCAACATCCAATCCTCCATCCATCTCATCAGCACATCTTTACTTCCTGTCAATCATCTGTCACTTCTCTCCCTCTATCTTTGGAACTCCTACACCATCTCTCGCTGTGCTCGTCACAGAGACAGACGGAACAAGAGCACAGTCATTCACAGCCGGGGTTGTCAAGGTTAGGATAATGCCAGAAATGGGCGCCGTGACGCGACTGGTGGACTCAGCTTCTGTCAGGTTGTGTTAACATATCCAGAGACATGAGTGGCACCTCACGCCACCGAGCAGTGTCATTTGTAAAGGTTATTTCAACATCTTGAGAAAAAAGCCGTGGGATGAGTTTTCCCACTGCCGATTTCAAGGTAAGACAGACCAGGCAGAAGCAAAGATGCATAAATTCACTTTCACAGGTTCGTCTGTGAAATGAAAACATGCTGATTATCCTTAAAACATGGAGCACAACAGTATATGTACATAAAGGCAATGACCTGTGTGTGCGTGTGTGTCTGTGTGTCTGTGTCTGTGTGTCTGTGTCTGTGTGTCTGTGTCTGTGTGTCTGTATTCATACTTGCTACATGCTGAGTACAAAAATACTCAATCTACTAGCAAAATGAGGACATTTTTTGGGAAGTAAGGATGTGGTCCTTACAACTTCAAAGGCCTGTTTGCGGGTTAAGACTTGGTTTTAAGGGTTAGGGTAGGGCTGAATAATTCATTGTGCCTATGAAAGTCCTCACAATGATAGAAGTATGAAGATGTGTGTTTACGTGCGCGCGCGCGTGGGTTGTCTCAGCTGTGCAACATCTTAAACACCCGCAATCTTTTTTTTTTTTTTTTTTTAATTTGCCATTAAATCACAACCGTGACAGCAAAATTGATAGCAGACCAGCGGAAGCTGATGGGATATCACACCGCAGTGTTTTCTCATAACTCTGTTCTCTTCTGCTCCCTAAAATGAAAAGCATTGAGAATCCATTCTCTGCGTAAAAGGTTTTTAAAGGTATCCAGGAAAGTATGCGCGCCTGTGCGCCCTGGGCAGGTGCGGCAGTAATTTACTTTTTCACTCCTTGTTTTCAAGACGCACAGATGCAATATTTAGAGCGTGGAGGAGCCGAGGAGCCTACCTGTTGGCGCTTTGTGTCTTGGTGTGTCAGCACAGGCGGTGAACCTCTCTCCTCATAGCCGCCGCTCCGCTATCCGAGACGGAAGAGAGGTTCGCATCCCCTCTCCGGCAACATGAAACGGCTGCCTCTCTCTCTCTCTCTCTCTCTCTCTCTCTCTCTCTCTCTCACGCCGGCCGCTCAGTTTGGACTGGAGCTGAAAAGTTACACCATGCCATCAACCTCTGCGGCCGAGCCTGGGTGACACGATGCGGGTGTCAGATGTAACCACCCGGGTTCAAAGCAGATACTCCGGAGCGAGAAAAAAAAGGGATGCCGTCAAAGTTCCGCTCCTTCCCTACTGGCCCAGCGGCTGAAACTTACTTTCTAATACCCGGAGGAAATATCCAACTCGGCTTCCAGACTGGATGATGTGGCTGCGCCGGGTCTCTGATTTTTTTGTCCACTTAACGGGAGAAGATGAGAAAGTCGGCAGGGTAGCGGGACGGAGGTGCGCTGCGATCGGGGACTCAAGCAGACTGCTGTTGAGGTCCTGCCAAAACTGCCTGGACGGGGAGAGCGCCGCCTGGCTGTTGGTGGTATAGCGCCTCCATGCGTTTATAAATGGGAACTTAAATGGTACTCCCACATACCCTGTTATATGGTAATAGTCTCTCTCGATCCCCCTAACACACATACACATACACACACACACACACACACGCAAAGAGCAGGATTCTAGGGGCTTTATGTTGGACACATCTGAAAAGTGTGTGCTATTTCAAGAAGGACAACAGAGTAATATTCGCTCGAACTCTGTGCATCCATCCTTGTTTTCTCTGCCTCCCTCTCTGAGTCTCTCGGACCTTTTTATTGCGAGAGTAAATGGTCGGTGCAGATTGACAATATGTCCAATCGGGAAAATCCTTGTAAAGAGAATGGCGGTCCTTGATTTATCTTTACTATTTATTTCCCAAGCTGTGTCAACCTTGTAGGCACAATGCATCCCTGAGCTTTCTGTTTAGTTGGGAAATGGTCAATAAGTCCATCTGAAATTTGGCCTTCTGTCTGCACAGTCATTCCTCTCTGGGGAGCTTAGTGGGCCTTAATCTGCAGTTTGCTTGCTGTTGTGCTGAATATGCTGAGGTTTTTGTTTTTGGGTTTTTTTGGTACTGATGTACCAAATTCATTTCTGTCTGTCTGTCTGTCTGTCTGTCTGTGATTCAGCTCTCTATAGAAGCTGCCTGTCTGTGAGTAAGCAACCAGGTCACCTCTTTTATATGTGGATGTGTTTGTGTGTGTGTGTGAGTGTGGAAGAAAGAAAGAAGTGATGCAGAGATGGATGACAAAGCATACATGCTCTGAATTTGACTGTTTTCACGAGTACTTCAGGAAAAGTGATTTTATCCTCTGAGCCTATACGAGAAACTCTTTCATCTCCTACTTCTCAGGCCATCATCCCATTCATCTCCTCTTTCTTCTCCTTTTTTCTTAACTTTTGCTAACCCCTGTGTTTTCCCTCACCCTCCCATCCTTCCTTTATCCCTCCATCCCTCACTCCAAGTTGATTGTTAAACTGGTAAATCACGGATAACCGCACCATGAGATTTGTTTTCGGCGCCGTTCTTTGGCGACAGTTTAACACAGCGTGTGGAGCGCAAGATAACACAGACCCGCCTGGGTGCAAGATCCCAGAGCAACTTGGAAGCCCTCAAAATTTAGTTGGATACTTTTGGGATCTGTGGCATTTGCAGATGTACATGCTCTCCATCTCGCTTGCTCTCCGTCTCTCCAAGCACACACAGACTCTGCAGTCTCAGGCTGACGGCCTCCCAGTCAGGCAGAGAGGGGTTTAACATGTGTCAGTCACAGACATGTGCTATTCTGGTGTAATACAGTGTTCCAGTTATCAAATAGACCACACACACACACACACACACACACACACACACACACTCTCACACACCTGCAGTAAAAGTATCATGCACAGATACACGATCACATTAACTGAGCAGCTCAAAATAGTCTTATTATTTCATGAATGTTTAAGCAGCTCAACAGAACAAATGAAAATGAGACAAATGTTCATGGATTAAATGAGATAATCCTTGGATACATCCATAAATGAACACGCTAGGTCATGGGAAATGCTCGTGATGATCACGGCTATTAATGTGTGTGACCAGAGAAAATATTTAAAGGCCAAGGCAGCTAATATCATGGCAATTTGTCCCCAACTATTCACGAGTCTGCGATGCAGCGCATTGCCCCATGAGTCAAAGATATAAAGCACACCATTAAATATGTTTGTTGTCACAAAATCATGAATATAATGATAACATCATGACACTCAACATCTATTCACCCATTTTCACCCAACTGATTACCAGCTGCAGCTTTAAAAAGTCTCATAAAATTTATATTTGGGCTCCTGGTAATGTTCTGATGTTTACTTTAATAAAAGGATGTGTCTCTGTGCAAACATTGCGACATATTCAGGATCCTTTTTTTTAGAACAATAATGTTGAATGTAATAAAGCAGTAATTTGTCTTCAGCTCCTGTTAGCGGTATTCATGAGACCTGTTGCCAGCTGCTGCTCTATAATCCAAGCCTCAGTAAAGATCCACACCATAATATGCTTCAATCTTTAATTTCCATGCAGCACCATGAAAGTAAAGCTTTACGTGCTGTTGTTATATGGATTCAGTACCTGTACATGTGTCTGAAAGCTTTTGTGGGATGACTTATTACCGCTGCCCTGTGGCTCAGCCTGCCGAGAGCACTTCTTCTCCTCAAACAACGCATCGGCGGACGCACAAATCCACACTTATTGTCTGGTGCGTTGCATTGGCAGGCCGTAATATCAGAATTAGCATATGAAAGATAGCAGCTGGAAGGTGTTGCTGTCACTGTTGCGGTGTGTTGTGTTCTCCCTCAGGATGGCAGCTCCTCTGTTCTCCCTAACCCTCAGCTCACCGTGCGCCGCTGCACTCTTGGCTCTTGCTCTGCAGCTCCTGCATGCTGCCAGTCATGCTCCTTGTCTTTTTTTTTTTCCTTATTTACATTTCTGTCCATGTTGACTCTAATACAAGAAATAATTCTTTAAAAGCACATTACAGTCCTCACAAAGTGGAATTTCCAAAGACCTAATCTTTAAATCTCTCTGTTCATTTTTACATTTTAAAAAGAAAATGCAAAAAAGGGCATTTTTCTTTTTTACCCTCTGTTCTTCTTAGAACTCAGAATAATGTGAGTTACGATAAGATAAGAAGAGGAAAGTTGCAGCAGATTGCTTATCAGAGGCTGTAAGTTCAGTTGAAAGCCACAGCTGCCCTCAGCGAAGAACGATTTATCTCTGACACCAGCGGGGTGCAACGTCTCGACTGCTCGCTCCACTCTCGCGTGGCTCTCCCAAAGATGTAAATGCTCAAATGGACTCATTCCTCCAGAGCCAGGATGAAGATGAAACACCGGCCCCGCCCTCGTTGCTAATTGATAGCCTTGCAACCCAGCATGAAAGCGAGCTGAGCCTTGCTGGAGAATCTCATTAGCAGTAACAGCTATATTGAAGTTAGCGTCGTTAAAATGATATTGCAGCCATTCTACACACACACACACACACACCTCACACTGATCTAATTTAAGATGAATGATTTCACCTCCAGACACGACTCCTTCACACTCAAAGCAGACAGTTGTCCCCATAGGAGAAATGAGCGCTGACAAACACATTACAGCATTTTACAACCATATGATTTTCCCAACACCTGTTGTGGAAGATGTGGAGTCCACAAAGCACAAGCACACGTTGCTGAACGTTCTTCTCCGTCCCCTTCAGTCACATGACAGCGATCCGTGGCAGCTGGCACAAAGACTGTTGCCAGCACTCAACGTCGACGGATGTTCGTTCACGTCGCCTCCGTCTTGATCCCCTCCATTAGACTGATAGAATTCATAAGACGATGTTGAGACATTATTATTATTATTATCGTTTGCCAAATCCGACTTCAGTAGCTTCAGTGATGTCAGGGCCAACAGTGGCACAAATCCTCTTGAAATGTGCAATAAGATGCTGGTGCAGGCCGGCTCGTGCACTGACGCATCACCAGATCCTGAGGATCCTTAGTCTAATTTGACCAATTTTACCTTTTTTAAAAGACGTGTAGTGGGAAACACCTATTTTTCCTTTCCAGCTGTAGGTTTAAAAACCAACTTTTGGTTTTGAATGTATCTAAGAACTATGATGGGAGTTACCATGGCAGCAGCAGAGTGTTGCAGATACAGTGTGCAAGGGTGGGTATGCAGATTGTTGGGGCCTTCTTGGCAGAGCAGCACTCATTACTCACCTCTCCTCCATCTTCGCTCTATCTCTCCTTGCATCTCGATCTCTTAGCTCCACTCATCTGAGCAACAGGGCTGCGAGGTTATGTTTGTAATCTCCTGAGCGCAACACAGGCGCTATAATACAACAGCCACTCGTAATCCCAAAGCTTTTCAGGAAAAACAACGGCCATAAAAATCCAGGATTATCTTGTTCCAAGCTACCAGTTCAGGGTCAAGAATATCTGTCTCTCTTTTTTTTTTATAATCCTCTCAGTTTTTCTATTTCCTTCTTTCAGCTTCCCTCTCACACAACCTCTCACATGGCCTCTCTTGCCCACACCCCTTTTCTCTTTCCTTCTCTAAATCTCATAAACAGCTTTAGCTCTTATCAGGATGGAATCAGACAGAAAAGGCTGTCTGGACATTGGAAAGTTTGCTGCAAACGTGTTTGGTTTTCACGGTGCCGTTAGAGAAATGCTGACACAAACACCGCTCTTCCAAGTGTGGTTTTTAATTCTAATTACAGTGACGGTTTTGCTCCTAATCCTGCTGTGTGATGACTCCATATTCACAAAGGTGGATTAAACCTTTAGTTTGTCCTCAATAGCAATGTTTTACATGGCTTTCTGCTTACAAAGGAGGTGGTTTGGTAAACACGGTTGAGTTGGGCTGGATTCAGAATTCTGCAGGTTTAAAACTGCCTGATAGGCAGACGACGTCTTATCCATACAGATGTGAGTCTGGATCCCCACAGAGGAGCCACTGTGGCAGGCACGGCAACTGAAAGCATTCCAGTCAGTTTGTTTAAGCTGCCGGAGACACGACACTGCACTGCTTCATCCTTCTCCGCCCTCCCTTACCCTTCCTTCCCCCACCTGCTTCCCTCCATCCCCCTCACTGTCCTCTGAGTTCTTCATGTTTGCCCAAATATTGATGACCCATCCAACTCCTGACCATGATTTGTGGAAATTTATTTGTTGCTGTTGTTGGTTTCCAGCAGGGTTTTTTTCTTGTTTTTCTTTCTTCCTTTTCCCAACTCAACTCAGACATAATTAATGAGGAAAAGGACACCAGAGGGAGCCCAGATAAAACAAAATAGTGTGGATTGACTGAAGCCAGTGAGCCCACACGCTCTCTTCCAGCAATAGCAACATTCTGAAGCGGATTCATCTCAAAGCATAAGTGGGAGGTAGACAAAGTTGTTGTTTATAAATGTAGTCTAGTCGAGATGTTTTTCCTTTCTTTCCTTATTTTATTTGGTGTTGGCCTAGTTTGACAGTTCTAAATTTATCCATTGGTGGATGCATGAGCACAAACTAGAAAACACAGATGGGTCATGCAACCTGCATCCCCCTAATAATACTGATTTTTAAAAATACATCTGTGTTATTAACTGAAACAAATTGAAATAAAGAAAAATATAGGCAGTGATGTGATTACAGTGCTTGTGGTTTCTGTGCCCTCTTATGGTCAAATGAAGTTCATTTAATTATTAGAATTGGAAAGACACAATAAAAATAAACATTCCCAAGAAAATTAAAGTATACTTTTTAAAAGAAAATTGAACTACATTTGTTTACAGATGTTTTGATTAAAATTTAGATATTTCAGGCGATGCATAGCTTAAAAATCTGTAAATAAATAAATAAAGCTACTTGCTGGGACATTTTCAATCATTTTTCTTAGTTCCAGAATTTCTGCTTGTTGTGGATTGTAGTAGATGTATATTACCGCCTGGTGTCGCCAGAGCCTCACATCTGAGCCGTGTCAGCGTGGCTGAACCAGGACTCATGGATCCGTTTCCAATGTCATGAGGAAACTTCCTCTGGGAAATGAGGGGTGACTCGGTCTTTCACAGCAGCCTCGAAGTTCTGATTTTTTATTTATTTTTTTTTTTTTGTGCGCCGTCTCGCAGTGAGCGTTGTGGGGAAAGACAAAAGATGTCATTAAGGTTTGAAAAAAATGTAACCCGAAGATTAATATGTTGAGGTTGTCCTGGAGGCAAAGGTGATATATAAGCACAGGGCTCTATTGCAAAAAGGTCACTGAGCAACTTTTGATACACACGCTGCTTTCTTACAGAGGTATTTTATCCAAAGAAGAAGTGAACATTTTTTCTCCCTTTCTTTTGCCAGTTTATGTAAAAGCAGCTTATAATTTCTAAATCCTTTCAGGCTGCATTTAGAATGGAAAATTACTTAATTAATGCATTGCTTAATCAGTGTTAGTTGAACATAACAAATGTTAACACCACTGAACCCAAACTGTCATGTATTACAAACACCAGGACATATGCAGCACATGAACCTTTTTCCACAGACATTGCTTATAGATTAATGTACATTAAACATGCCTATATGTTATGAAACGCTATCTGGAGCAGTAATGTTGTCAAAGCTGCACGGTGTATGAACTTTCAAGCTCATTGAGAGAACGGCATGTTAAAAAGCTCAAATCCCTCTTTTGTGACTTCCTGTTGCACTGTGGGAGGAAAGAACTTTGGGTCAAAGTCCATTTCCTAACTCAAGGAGGAGAAATACTAATAAAGTTCCTCTGAATCATAAACAATATAAAGCATTCACGTCAGACTGCACAAGCACAGAAGAAGCAGAAAAAGTTAATTCACCATTTAACAATTTAAATGTTTTTTTAAAATATATAACTTTATTTAAAACAAACGTGGCAAGTACAAAGAAATAATACACTTGCAAAGACAGGAGTACTTCCATAAGAACAAGATTGAACAGAGCCAGGGGGTACATAGGGCAAAAAATACAATAGTTACATAAAAATATTAAATGATGTGCAAGCAGATATCATTCTAATTGCTTTAGGTTTAACAGAATGCTGGATTGAGTGATTTAACAATTTTAAATGGCAGAGTACCCTGTTTTACAAATGACGTCATTTTTGTCTAACCGTAAGTGGGAGTGGCCTTTGTAACGTTCAAGTTGTTTCAGCCAATGGCGTGAAGCCTGCGAAAAACAAACTGTGTTGCGTTCACAAACAGGCGGATGATTTAGCTAATATCCAAATAAAGAATAGGGGGTGGTAAAGCTTAAGTTATATTTCATTTTTAATTATATTTTCATTGTAAAATACGGCACCAATGAGCCGTGTCTCTGCAAATAAAATCTTGGCTAAACTGTTAATTTAAGGTCAATCTAATCATTCTTTATTACTTGATTGTAATATTTTCACCGCAAAAAAAAATCTAAGTTAATAATTTATATTCACCGCATCGGTTATCACGAGCATACATATAATTGGTGTTCACACTATTTTCTTGACTTTATATGCTGAAGAAGGAATTTCCGGGTGTCCATGAACGCGTCAGAATGGGAGTACTGTATCTGGAGAATATCGCATTAGCCGCTTCCTCTGCAACTAAATCAAAGCAGGTTCGGCACTAGGCGGGGAGCCAGGAGGACTTTATTTAAATTATTCTGTGGAAAAGAAAAGGTAACAAATCGTTTCTTTTGTTTTTAGGTTTTATATCAGTGAGAGGTTTGTGGCGAAACGAGGGGACACGCTAATGAGAGCAGATAAGCAGAAACCTGTTACTCGGTACGAAGTTTTCCTGAATAGATAAACGCGTTTCGACATTCTGTAAGAAATACGAGCGAAAGGCGTCACCGAGGTGGCTGTGTCGAATTCCTCTTTTCATATTCTGGTGGAAATTTGTACAGTACAACTATTCCCACCTCTGGTCGGCTACCAAACAAACTGAAACTCAACCTGTAACATTCTCCATTGCGTAATTGAATTTCATGGACTTCTCTGTGGAGACATATTCCTCCAACACTTCATCCCGTTTCTCCGAACAATTTGACCAGTAAACAGGAACCAGTCAATCAATCCTGTGAATGCACGCAGTTTAATGGTTGGAGAATCAACAACTGGGTTGTGCTGTGCTGCAGACTCAGAACTCCAGAGTGTGTTCCAAAGAACTCTCGGTCACCACACCCTTGTTGAGCTGCCGTGGTGCAGACCCTTATACCTCACACAGCCGGCCTGGTTCGCTTGTCCAGGCCTGTTCCCAGCAAGGAACCCATCGGTATTTGCTCTAGTCGAGGAGCTCTGCAAAGTTCTGTCATGCTTCCGCTGAAATGTCCCCATCACAACATAAATAGTTAGTAATTTTCATGCAAACACAACTTTACAAAAATCCATGACCACTGCGAGTGAAAGTATGATGTCATCGCTGACGAACAGCTGATTGTTCACCCAACCTGCACCAGTAATCTGTGCCAGCAGTGGAAACTAATCTGGACAGGGGATCCAGATTAGCCTGTTGTGTCAGTACAAGTTGTTTGTTCTGTCTGTCTTCATTGATGTATTCCAGAGATGGTCTTTGTCTTCTGCGTCTCACAGAAGTGGAAGTAGCAGAACATGGACTAAAATCCGGTTTATGGGGCCTCAAAAGTAAATGGAGCCATTTTATAGCAATCAAAGCAAATGCTCAGGGTAAAATGAAGTGTCTTTGGCTGTTTGCGTGCTGTGTAAACATCCATGTTTACATCATAGTTCTGCATCAGATCTTCCATAATGCATAAAATTGAGCTGAGCCTTGTGCGATTCTTTATGTCTGGCACATGTTGTATCACTTCTTTCGATTTTACAATCAATTGAGGTCATCTCCCCCCACGGAAATAATATTTCAGGATTTTAAAAATCCTAGAGGCTGTAAGTGAGACATATTTTAGAGATGCTTTTTTTCCGGTTTATGGGTTTTTACAGTTTCATTCTTCCTCTTTTTTTACTCTTATTGTCTTTATTTCGGGTCCCCTCTACCAGGTTGGTCAGTTTATGATGGTTGACCAAGATGGCAACAGTGTTCTTATTAAACCCAACATGGGGAACGGGGCAGATGAGGAAGGAAACAACTGGAGGTATTCACAATAAATGTGCATTCATGTACTCCTCATGCAGCAGAGGTTGTTATGATGTTCCTATAGTCACATACCCTGCATCCATAAATATATTTTCAGCTCGCCTCTTCTCAACAACCAGTGTTCACACTCGTGCAACATGCTGCTTCAGTCCCAAATTCAAAATTCTGCTATGACTAATTCATTGTGTATGTGTGTGTTTTTTTTTTTTTTTAATTTTGTTCTTGATAAATGGCATGAAGGACTTTACACGGTTCTTCGTGTAACTACGGTCCTGAGCCACGTGCTGTGATAACTTATTCTGGGGGAGTCTCGCTGGCTCTGTCCTATTTTGGGGCTCCAGTTTGCTGCTCTGACTTTAGCTCCCACCCTGGCCTGAATCTAGAGCGACAGTTTCAGGTCTGGGTGAGACGCAACCTTGAAAGCTGTAATTTCTCATTCTCTGAAAATGTCTCTAACTGAGACTCAGGGGTTTTACAACACTCTTGGTCTTGTAATAACGGGGTATTTTTGTGATCTGTAAATGTTGACGATTATCAAGAAATATGATCGCAATCACATTTCTCAAACTTTATTCAAGCCGTGTCTGTGATGATTGAGAGGATTGCGATGGTGTCTGCACATGCTGGTTTGTTTTCTACTTGTATCCCTGTTTCTTCTTATGCTTTATGCTCGCGCTTTCCAATTTGTTCCAGTAAAAAAAAAAATTGGCAGTGATTCCGTTTCTAAAAGATAAGTAATAATTTCAAGTTGTTTACAATACAATGGTTTACAATAAGTAAACCATCGAGCAGGATAAACACCTTTTTACAGCTGATGTATGTGAATGTTCTTCCGCCATCCTTAATTTTATATGGGATTATAATAGTTTTATGAATGTATGATCCTATACTGGTGACTTGCTTTTGCTGGTGTCTTAATTAGGTGGGAATCTTCTAGGGGAGACAATGGTTATGTGAAGTCAGAAGTCATCAGTGCAACAGAACTAAACATCTACTGGTCAAAAACCACAGACCATAATGAGTAAATGTGGAGCTCCTGCTTCAGAAGGAGAGAGAGGAGTGACATGTGTCCTCAGGAGATGGTTCAGTTTCAAAAGTGTGTGAGACATTTCACACCCTCCTCCATTTTCACATTGTGAGTGTGTGTGTTTATGTCTCCAGCAGTGGGTCCTTATTAGCCATGTGAGATGTCTTTTACCACCTGAGCTGATTATGGGAGAAAACTGTCAACTGAATATTTATTTATCAAAATGTTGTTGGAATGTCAGCTACAGGTTTAAATTTGACCTCAAGGTAGTTGATCACTTGCAGAGACTGGAACCAGGGTGGAACTATATCCTTTACTTCTGCTCGTTTCCCTCCAAGTCACTCAGACATGTTAGAACCCTGGGAAAACTGGCCAACAGCACTGGTGTTCTCAGGTCAGGATGGTGTTGGAAAGTGTTGTGATCATCCACACGATTGTAAATGAAGTCACACAAACAATCATTAAAGGAGTTGGTGCTTCCGCTGCAATTCTGGAAATCTGAGAAAACCCCCGACCATTGAAATGTGCTACCTTTAGAAAAGATTAGATTTATTATGGAACATAGAGAGGAATATTTCAACATAATCTGTCAACCAGTAGTAAATCTGATTTAAAAAAAACAAAACAAAACAGGAACTATAGTAAAAAATCCTTCTCGCATTTAAGTCTATTAACAACCTTGCCCCATCTATCTATCTATCTATCTATCTATCTATCTATCTATCTATCTATCTATCAAAATAATAAGAAATTGCAGAATCATTATTGTTGATGTTGGTTTTCATGTCCAGGGTTGATACATTTGTAGGGGACAACTACATAATGATATGGAAGACCAGTTGGAAAAGTGTAGTTAATGTGTTACAGCAGAGGTGAGGTGAGTGTCTGTTCTGCTCAGAACTTTGTCCATGTCAGCAGCACAGAGGCTGAGCTTATGTAACGCAGCTATCGTCCTCCACATTGTTGGACTCTTGGTCTCCTGTACAGATAAATTACCTGTGCCATCAAGGTCGGAGGGCACATCAGACGTGCAGAGAAAAGCCGCGTGACCTCTTTGGCTTCAGAACATCAGAGATTTCAGTGGTTTATTATGACAAAGCAATAAATGTCTCATGTGACTGGCTAAGTTGATAGCTGACATCTATCACGGAGACCGCTTTGTGAACTTTAGTTCCACATTTGTTTTGTTCTGAAGTGTCCTCATGTTCACACACCTTGCATCAGCCTAAAAGGAGTGGTGATTGATGATGGAAAAAACAGAGGGAGCTGGAGGCAATGGTTGCCCTAATAATGCACATGCACAGCTCCAGGTTAAGAGGACACAGTGGACATTTAGGATAAAGCCCTTACAGATACTGGGATAACTGGTGTAAGCGGATGCTGTAGAGCAGGGGTGTCAAACTGATTCCACAAAGGGCCTTGTGGCTGCAGGTTTTCGTTCCAATCAAACACACAGAGTTTGACCAATCAGTATAGGCAGGAAGACTCTGAAGACTCAGGTCAGTTGATTAAATGACTTCAGTCTGGTGTGCGGTTGGAACAAAAACCTGCAGCCACACGGCCCTTTGTGGAATCGGTTTGACATCCCTGCTGTAGAAGTTTTCTGCATACTTTTTGACACCAAAGACATTCTGCAGAGAGAGCCACTTCAGTCCAGCAGTTGTCCCCCTGTTCCTTTGTGTCCATCAGCTTTTTTAAACCAGTCAAGAATTCTCACTCTGACACCATTTTCCTACTTCATACAGGAAAGGGAAGAAGGTGTGGCTCCCTAAAGGGGAGAAAAAAACCCCTCTGTCACTATTATTCTAGAATGACAGGCAGTGCTGTGTTTACAGATGGCTGCTATCAGGAAGAAGCTGGTGATAGTCGGGGATGGGGCCTGTGGGAAAACCTGTCTGCTCATCGTCTTCAGTAAGGACCAGTTCCCAGAGGTCTATGTCCCCACCGTGTTCGAGAACTACATCGCAGACATTGAAGTGGACGGCAAACAGGTATACATGTAAAAAGAGTCACATGTGCACCAGTTTGATAGTCTGTTTCACACCATTTGTTCCAGTCTAAACTAGCTGACCTCTATTTGCTCTCTGCAGCTGTGACAAATGTAAAGGCATAAAAACATGACGTTAGACAAGCAAAGAAACTTTCTCCACGTACTGCTCCATCCTTTCTGTAAACATGACCTTTAGTTTGTTTGGGTTATACAATCATACGTCATGGGCAGAAAGCAGAAAAGGTTCACTCAGTAAAACACAACCTAAGTTTTTCTTTGTACTTACACACCTCATTAAGTCACAATAATGAGAATCATCTTTTATGTATATTCATATATGAGTAGCTCATTTGTTATTGTCCAGGGAGCATAGAATGGAGATCAGGCTTCTTTGGTTGTTAAATGAAATCCCCGTTGGTCAGGTTTCTGTGTCACAGTGAAAGAATATGTGGTGACAAAGCACACGTGGATCCTCCTCAAGTCCTCAAGTCAATGGCAGGAAATGAATCAGTGCAGAGCCCTCACACATCATGACTAATGTCTGAGTTCCTGTTTTCTCTGTTGTGTAACACCATGTTGATTGTACTTGTTGCTCCAGCCATAAAACATCTGTACGCTCCATGATTTAGGTAAAGGTTTAAAGTGTTTTGAGTGAAATTTGCCTGGACTTTGTTTTTCTGCGTTTCAGTAAATTTTCTTCAGGTATTATGTCTTTTTCCCTACAAGTCAGGATCATCTGTGAAACATTTGTTGAACGTTAATATGTTTGTTTATTTTGTGTAAAGGTCCACAGGGCCATCATTGCTCAATGTTAAGGTCCTTCCTTCGTCTTCTTTCCCTCTTATTGAAGTGAAACTCCTGCCTTCGTGTAACACGCCACTGTCGTTGTTCTCCTGTCCCAGGTGGAGTTAGCCTTGTGGGACACAGCAGGTCAGGAGGACTATGACAGACTGAGGCCTCTCTCCTACCCCGACACCGACGTCATCCTCATGTGCTTTTCCATAGATAGCCCTGACAGTTTAGGTAAGGCTGGGCATGAAACTAGCCTGCTGGCTGTATTTACAACAGTGTATTCATATGAACATGCTGTGGTAAACGGAGGTCTTTGATAGGTTGATGGAGCATCCACCCCACTGGAATCAGCAAGTGTTCCTGCCTGTCCTTTTAAATAGATTTCTAGGTGGATTTAGATTTGGGTCGGTTATGATTTATAATTCATTTCTATAAAATAAAAGCAGTTTTAAAGTCACAGAGTCAGTGGTTAAAATGGTTTTCCAGCATAACCTGCCATGGTAATGCAACTAAACTATGTGGGAAATGACTCCTAAGTCTAATGAAAATGGGTTTGTTCCTGGAAAATTGCTCTCAGCATCTAAAACTAACCAAGAGAAAATATTTAGCCAGTCAACAGCTATTTGATGTTTTTGCTTTTTTTTTCCCCCAAAAAATTTGCTATGAGTGATACCAGGACATTCTTACCCAAACATGGCATCTATAAACTCAAATGTTGGACATGTATCAGGGAGGGGTCGGCGCCCCCCCCTCTCTGTTTACATCTGAGCAGTCACACGGGATTCCCCAAGTCTCCCTCAGCTGTTCCTGTCTGGGATTCCTGCTCCCTGTAGACTTTACGTGTTCAGTCTGTAATCTTTGTCTTGAATTTTTGTTCTCACAGAGAACATTCCAGAGAAATGGACCCCCGAAGTGAAACACTTTTGTCCCAATGTCCCCATCATTCTTGTGGGTAACAAAAAGGATCTTCGTAACGATGAGCACACACGCAGGGAGCTGGCCAAGATGAAACAGGTCTGTCTGTCTCTGTCTGTCCACCCATCAGTTTAATGCCTCCAGCCTGGTTCTTACCCACTGTCTCCTCCACCCCTCCAGGAGCCAGTTAAGTCCGATGAGGGCAGAGACATGGCCAACCGCATCAGTGCCTTTGGCTACCTGGAGTGTTCCGCAAAGACCAAGGACGGCGTGCGGGAGGTGTTTGAGATGGCCACCAGAGCGGCGCTGCAGGTCCGCAAACGCAAGAGGAGAGGTGCCTGCCAGCTGTTGTGAGGTGACGGCTCGCCATCATTAGTCTTAGAGTAACCTTAAATCCGAGGCTTTCGAGGACTATATTTCCGTCGCAGATGCAGATAACGCCACAGAAGAAAACAAAAGACTGACTCTCCTGTTTCAAAGAAAAGCACATCAGCCTTTAAAAGACACTCTGCTCCTGGTTTTCAGTTTTTCCTCAGCCATTCTGCTTTCACTAAGGACCTGCTTTGTTGTTGAATGCTCTCTTGTATTTATATGTGCATTTTCGTTAAGTATATGTTACTACGTTTGCCTCTGTGATGAGTGTTCAAGTCACCTTTGTGTTGCTCCTACACCCTAAAACACACACGCGCCTCTTAACGGCCATTTGTTATTTCACATTTTTTGTAATTTTATAGTATAGAAAAGTTCACCAAGTGCTGAGTCGACGTAGCATTCCTCAGTCCTCCCTCCTGTAAATGGGGTGAAAACTGAAGCAATGCCAACTGGTTAGTATTTTATGCTTCAGCTCACTCGGGCAGATGGCAGAAACGGACACTAAAGACAGTTTGTTGCAATAAATCTTCAGGCATTCGCACATGTTCGAGTTTCTCTTGCCAGCACATCACCAGCACTTTGTCGAACAAACCTCCAGTCTAAACCTGCTTTGGCTGACTCAGAAGTTGTTGTATATCATAGATTTAGTAGCCACTAATCCCCAGGATATGATCGCTGACTGCAGCCATATTGATATTACAGTTGATTCATTCCACATGTCACAAAGCTCTGATGATTGGTGATGATTGGTGATTCTGAGCCAAAAATGGAACATGAGACACTAGCTTATAATTATGTTGTTCAGGATTTTTGCATGAAAAGCTTCAAAATGATGTCATCAGCAACTGCCACCATATGTGAATTTCAGTGGTTTTGTCCAGACACTGAGGAGTCTTCACTAATGACTGATTTATGTAAAAGGGCAGGTTTTTCACATCACCCTAAAAACACTCAATGATTGAAAATATTTTGTCCACTATATTCAATTCAGGGGTGGATAAATGGCAAACTGTACTGACAAATAATACATTTGAAGAACACAAATATTGGTTGTTTCTTTACAAACAGGAGTGGGATGTGAAGGTCTGGAAGAGACAAGTGTTAAAGTATTTTTGAAATGCTCCCTAACATATCAGTTAATTTTTTACAGATTGTGGAATTATACAGAATTATTTTTTGTGTTGGTACACTAATGAAAGCAGGCCAGTATCTGATTCAATGGCTGTGGAGCCGTCGCCCCCTGCAGGAGAGGGGTCAGAAGACAATCTGGGTTGCAGGTTGTCTTCACACCCCTCTCCTGTAGGGGGCGTTGGCTCCAAAGCCACTGGATCGTATACTGGGCAGGGTCCTTTTGCCACGTGTCTGCACATAATGGTTTTACGCTCTTTGGCCACAGTGACAATTGTATTACAATCTTGTAGGTGATATCTAAGCAAATAAAGCTAAAATCCAGTAGCGACACATTGCTGCTGCTGGTGTAAATGTCTGAAACTGGTGTGGCACAAAACGAGGAAGTTGCCCACAAGCACAGCCTTTGTGTCAACAGGAAGAGCGAGACAAAGAAGAAAAGAAACCTGCATTCTTCTCGAGGTCAGCAAAGTTTTCCCCTCTGCCACCAGTTGTGTGCCAAGGGGCGGTGATGAATACTTTCAGAACAAATGCACTTCAGTCCATCTGAGCCCATGTACTGACACTCTGACGCCACTGGGTGGGGACAGAGCATCTCCAACAGGAACTTCAGCAGCCACAGCCAAAAATACGAGACACAAAATCAGACGTATCCTGACACCAGTGGAAATTATGTGCGTGAAAGGCAGTGCACACTTTACAGAAATATCACGCACTGTGCAGCAGTTGGAAACCAAATATCATATGTTAAAAATCTCTACATTTTCTACGACAAAGAAATGTATTTTGCAAAATGCAAACCAGTCAGATTTTCTGTCTGTTTTCAGAGACAAAGTGTGAACAACAGTGCAAATATGTGCTTTCATTCGCAGAGCGGCTGTAAAATTTAAGGTTGCTGATTGAAATTCAAACAAGATGTTGGACGTACTCTGCAGGAGGGTGTGTGTCTGCTTACCCAGGAAGACCAGACTGTAGTCGTGCAAGAACAGGATCTCTGGCAAAGCCACAACTGTGTAGGATCTTCAACCAGAGCAACCTGACTGAATGCCACAGAAAGGTTTGTGAGGAACCTCAGATAATCACGTTATGTTGCCAACTGCACTGGTGAGGTTTGTTATGGGGAAAGTTCTCGGGCAGGCCATTGAGGTTATGAGGTATCAGAAGATTCTTGGGTGGTCTCTTTATCTTACTCATTCTGTCTCCTGTGAGAAAAGAAACATAAATGCTCTGATTGGTATCCAGACAGACCGTTACCATTTTCATTCCTTTCTGTTCCATGCTTCTCCACTAGGTGGCAGTGTAGACCGTTTTTCATCAAAATTCTGCGTCTTGAGAGAGGACGTAGAGTATCCTACCTGCAGTCCCTTGTTATAATCTGAGAATCACAGTTGTGACACAATTACTTCCAAACAGCAAGTAGATTTGAATTCATGAAAAAAGGATGTGGTAAGTCTAAGGAAAAATAAAAAAAATTAAGGCTCAGTGATACATAAAGTTTTGGAAACTGGAAGGAACTAATGTAAATACAACACAAACTGGTAACATTCAAAAACAGGAATGTCAGAGAAAACATCTTTTTAAAAAAAATGTAAAGAATTATTTGCCAAACACTGCAGAGGCCATATTATGACTACAACCTGTATGCTTGCCAGTGGCTAGGAAATATTGGTATTTAGATATTGCATGATATATAAAATAATGTGACAACTGCCTGAAGCAGAATCATAAATGCTAGAGCGTATAGGTCTATTCTCTCTCTGCTCATATTCAGCAAAAAGCTGCAGAAATGACAGCTCTACAGTGTGAAATCGGCTCGAGACGTTTTGATGAGAGGGAAATGGAACATTTTAAAGGCTAGTCAGCAGATTTCATCCACAACAAAGCAACAGAATCTGCACGTGTCACATGTCTTCATGTGGGTGGTGTCCAGAAAGGTTTGAAAGTGACCAATTGAGGAGCGCCCAAAGAAAAAGGGGGATCAGGTTTGTTTGAAACCCAATGTACAGCCAGCGCTGTTTATTGACGCTGTCCCGTGTTGTCTGTGCGTGCTGTGCTGTCAGCATCCTGTCTGTCTGTCTGTCTGTCCATCCGTCCATCCATCCTCGTGTCTGCTGTCCAGAATCATCTGGACCATCTGAACCAGTGATCCTCTCCCGATCCTGTCAGTCACAACCCCAGCATGAGTCTGGACCACACCAATGTGGTCAGCATGTCTTCTGCATTTGCATGTGTGTGTGAGAGAGTTGTCCTGATAGCGCTGTGCATGTGAACCTCTTTATCAGAAAAAATGCTCATGAATTGTGTGTTTTTGTGTGCGTGTCAATGACCCAGAGGGACAGCGGGGCCTAGAAATTGCTTTAAACGGCCGCAGCTGTATTTCCACTGCAGCAGGCTGGTTTGAGGACTGGAGAGCAGGGTAATGACCAATCTGGCCGTCGGAATGCCTTGATCTTATCACACTGGCGAGAGGGGATGCTCCCACTTTCTGATGGTCTAATTGCCCCAACCCCAATAGACAGGCAGCCCGGGCCACTGAGGTCAGGCTATGGAACATAGGAGCTCCCAGTGACACAACACAAAAACCTGTTTACATGAACAGTGAAACTGGTGCTAAGTAATATCTCTTTGAACAAATTTGGAGTTTCCGTTGCCAGGAGATGGAGAAGCAAGCGAATGTATGAGGAGACTAATGAGAGATTGTTGAAAAACCTGTTTGTGGAAGAATAGCCCGTCACTGTTTTGGCAGCCTCGCGTACTTGCACAGTCCCACACAGCTCAGCGGTGTGTATACACGCACAAATCCTATAAGTCCATTTGAATACCGCAACAGTCTTCTCTAATCTGTTTGTTTGAAATTTGTGATGAATTTGCAGTTTTCAGCAGCCCCAACGCAAACCTTATCCACACCTATTTGTCCACGTTAAGGGTTGAACTATTTCTCAGCAGGATTGGTCATATGCCAGTGGAGGTTTGTGTGTGTGTGTGTGTGTGTGTGTGTGTGTGTGTGTGTGTGTGTGTCCAGGCTAAGAGCAGTGACAGAGACAGATTGGGTGTCTGAGAGGGACAGATAGCCTTACAGCCCACCTCCACTCACTCATTGAGTGAGATAAAGAGCAACATTCACACACTTGCGCACACACACACACACACACACACACACACACACACATACACTGACGCACTGTATTGCTCATTATAAAATTCCCTACCTCTTTGCCGTGACACACAGACAGAGGGTGCATCTAAGGCGTGCAACTTTCCAGAAGTGTCTCATGTAGTTGACTGAAGTGGTCTTATCTTCTTCGGTCGCCCCTCATGTCTCTGCCTTTCCTATAGATCCAGACAGCATTGAGCACCACACTCAGCCTGCCTCTCTTCCCTCTGGAGAGGCATCTCTCTCACACTCAGCCCATAGACATAAAACAGCAGACTATAACTTCATTCAACCTTTATTTCACTAAAGTATCTCCATTATTTGTGCCTTTGTGATGTTTCTCCCATAATTCCACTCATCTGCGAGGCACAAGCTCAGATCATCGTCACCCTTCCTCATGGTGTTGACCTCTGCTTATGTACTTCAGACTGGTGTTGCTGTTGTTACTTGTGACTGTGATAAACAGCTTGTTGCGTGCTTTAATGTTTAAAAGGCCCAGTGCTGTTTACTCTCTGCAAACTGTACCGATACATACAAACTGTGGCAGTTGCAGCTAATCCTGGTCCTGTCATCATTCCTGCAGGCCATATAGTCTTATAAAACTCTCAGAATTTTTAAATGTATTCATTTTGATGCCGGGCAGTTCTGTGGGAAAAGGCAAGGCTTGCTACACGCTGCCAGTAGGTGGCTTTAAACGGGAGGAAAGGGTCGACACAGCATGGTCGTGACATGACGTGACAAGATGTGACGTGGCCCAGGCTCTGACTGACACCGGGTGTAATTACAATAACACAACCTCTGTTGACTTACGTGAAGGGGGCGCTCTCTGTCCTGAGCTTTTCTCCCTGATTAGGGAGCTTTCTGGCACTGGTAAAAACAGCGGCAGGTATACATTACTGACATAAACTTCCAGCCCGGTCACTGGGGGACTGTTTAGTTGTTACATGTCAGATTCTTTAAAGCTGCGGAAGGTTACGCTGGTGATTTCTGTGAAGCTGCTGAATCTGTAGAGAGCGTGGGGAGGTGCGTCCCAAACATCTGCAGGTTCAGATGACAAATGGGTTTCCCTGCCTTGTTTTAGTTAACCAAGCACTTCACTGTCAAGCTGAGACGATACTGTTCCTGTGGCAGCTCTGTGTAAATGTTTTGTGCAAAGCATTGCTCCGGTCCCTGCTGAGCGCCTGCTGTGTTTACCAGTGTTTACGGACGGACCGAGGCTACTGTACTCTGTCCTTGCTCTGGATCAGCTGTGTCAGGGCTGTACACTGCACAGACGCTTTGCTGCTACAGGCACCTTTAATTCCAGCGCAACCAAGGAAGTCTGGAGGAAGCAATCGGTGAGAGAATGATGAGTAGGCGTTGGATATCAGTGTCACTGATGCAGCGAACACAATCCATCCACATAAAGCATTGGTATTTCCACTGGCTAAGTTCTAGGACACGACTCCTTAGTCCAGTTCAAAAGATTCCTGATGTGATTGCGTATGCTCTCAGCTTGGATTGCTCAGTTCTATCTATCAGTGTCACTCAGGTAGCCACGGTATCACTGTTAGTGTCAGCATCAGTGTGTGTCAGCTGGTATCACTCATTGGTATCTATGTCTGTGAGGCCTACACATTTTGACCCTGACCCTGCGTCTCTCCCGTTTCCCACACCTCTGTCTCTCGTTGTCTGGGTGTTAGTGTGTATTGTCAGCCCAAACCCCCAGATTCCCTGGTATGTTGGTGGAATTTCGACTATTTTTCCAGGTCACCGTTGTTTGTGCCTCGCGAGGTGTGTCTGTAAATTCCTGCACGGGGAGGCAGATAAACACACCGCCTCGCGCATATACAGATCCCATCACATGTCACATGAGTTGTATTAGAGATGACAATCTGGCGCTGTGTCAGGTTACAGGACACAGAGACTTATGAGGGCAGCTCGTGGAATTTTTTTTTGTGCAGTGGCTACACACATAAATATTGCTCTACACATTTAAGGGAAAGTCTGATAAAGAATGCTATGATACAGGTGCTGTCATTTTGCACCGATGATGATGCTATTTTTGCAGCCAAATTCCTCTCAGGAGTTATTCAGAAGCTGAGCCAAAGTTCCAGATGACTCAGCTGCAGGCCCATTCACAAAGAGAGCTGTAATGTTTGATCCAATGCATCAAACATGAATTATAGAGTTTTCTATTAAGGCCTAAAAAAGTTGAAAACTATTACTGCACTGTCATACAAAAAAATTGATAAATATGATGTGGCCTTATTTTTATGGGACTCTCCAATGGGAAAGTCAGTATGTTGAACCTCTATATTCATTACTATCGATAAATCTTCGGAACAATGACCTCTGTAACACTGATTTGTCTAGACTGTTGTGTCTGTTCTTGTATTTTTTATGGAGTCTTAGCTTGCAGGGAGAGCGATTTAGTGGTGGCTGAAGGACTGGAAGAAAATGATCGGAGGTGTTGAGGGGTGGACAGTTTTCCGGCAGGTCTCAGGAGATCTGTGTTTTTTTATAGTTATCCCTTTTTCCCTCAACAAAAAGAGGCCGCAATTCATACCCAAACTTTCTCTCCCTCGCTGTCTCCGCACTCCTGGGGTTCTGGCAGGTCACATAAATATTAGTCTGAGCTTCTTAATAAATCTGCGCCTCCTGCCGCTCTCGCAGACTCTGCATCCTCAACCTGTTCCCAGCCATGCTGCACCGTGGGCAGACGCCAGCCCCGTCATGCAAGAACAAGGATGAGCGATGGGCGGAGGAGTTGACACCATCTGCACGGACACAGTGGGCCAGATTTCCTTCCAGCAGAGCAGGTGTTCCCTTGTTTTCCCCGCTTTGTTCTGTTCCCTCTGGCCCGTTAGATGACAGTTCAGTTACTGCAACAATGTTAATGTTTTAATTGGTGTCAAATAGAGACAGTGGTGGTTAATCAAAGTCCTGAAATTTTCCTTTGGATCCCGATTATGCTGTGCCCAACCTCCATGAGAAAAAAACCAACATCCTGGTTCTAGCGTCCCCTGAGGGTGAAGCCATCTCAGATGCCTTCACATTCTAAAACTGTGAATGACAGAGTGGAAAAACTTGCTGAGGGTTTCACAAGAGAGGTGATAGGTGAGCTCTGGGGGCTCCGGGGAGGGTCTGTCCTGGCCTGCGGCTGCATGCATGTCAATATCTGTGTCCAAAACAAATTTTACTGCTGACATCCAGCCCACCCAATGGGGGATGCCAGTGGGCAAAACCACTGGGTCTAGGGCTGGCTTCCCCACACACAGCGGGACAGAGGAGGCAGGAGGGTGGCGGTCAGAGGGCGGTGGCAGGTGAGGCGAGTAATGATGATGAATTGTAGAGAAGGTGGTTCTTTCGGCTCTGATTAAGATCTGCTAATAAACATGCCCGTCAGGTCACTAAGTAACCCTAGACATCCCACCATCCATCCATTTGACTCACCGACTGTCTCACACCTAGTTTCTCTCTCTCAGTCACACATTCTCGCCGTGTGGGCAGAGTTCATCTGCTCTTCCCAGGCTCAGGCTGGTGCACACTGGAGCCTGGACATAATGGTACTAAAGAGAAATAGCTGAGAATAAATAATCTAAAAATACTAAAGTGATGTATCCACAGGGTTCTCGTGCTCGTCTTTATCTCGTTCCACTGAAACTAGTGGAAGTTGGAGATGCTGCAGTACATACACAGTTGCATGCTCATTAACTTGTCCCTTATTTTGAAATTTATGTTTCGTTTGTCTGCAGTCTCACCATAGTAACGTACAAAAATGTGTAAGTTGCCTCTTAAACGGCAGGTTGCATGTTTGATTCCACCTCATGATCTGGAAACTGGTATTCCACTTTCCTTCCACGGATCAGAAGTGTGTGAATCATGATGAAATCATGAAGCAGATTGGAGTCTGTACCACCCTGAGATGAGCGGTGCCGCTCCATTTAAAGGTATCGGTAATTAACGTTAAACCCTTCGCATACCTTTGTGTCATTTCAGTCTTCCTCACTAATGGTTTCCCGGTGGCACTCTGTGACAGGAATGCTTTCAGCCTGGCATCCAGCACACAGATAGATCTGCCACGTGAAGCTGGTACAAGAAAGGTCCCAACATCTGCAGTCACCTGATCATTTTACCCTCAGGGACAATAAAGCTTGTCGCATCAAAATGCCTCAGCTTCCTGTGGCTGTTAAAAGAGCCTTTTTAGGATGTTGAGGGCTCTTCTAAAGAGACAAAGATGGAATGGCATGCAATGTGCGTGTCTTCGTTTTCTTCTCTAACTATTTTAATACAGATAAGCAAGAATTCCAGGTTTGTGATTTAACAAAAACTGCACTAGCCTGAGAGTTTATGGAGCAGGAGGGGACTGAGGCAGAGATGATTGCTGGAAAGTATTCCCTTTGATAAGCCGGCCAAGAAGCCTTTGATTAAATGTGGTCACAGTAGGAGCCCACACTAGGCCCTCTGTGGCACGACCATGTCCAATCACCAGCTATCAACAGCCTCGGGTAATTACAGCCATCTAGTCATTAGCCCAGGACCCACCTGGAATTCCACATAACGAGGAGTGGGATGAGGCCAGCAGGGGTTGGGGTTTTTGGTTGGGACTTTAATCAAACACTTCCCTCCCCTTGCCTGATATAGCAAACCACACCCAAGACCACTGAATCAGCCTTTTGTTCTGATCAAAGATTATTACTGCTCCGTGTGTGTGTGTGTGTCTTTGAAGATGTAAGACGCATTTTTTATTTTTTTTTAAATAAGTGGAGCGGCGTTGGTCCTCTCCTTAAGAATGTGGGAGTTTACGAACACCATTTACAGGCACAGAGGTGACCATGAACCAGAGCGTGAGTGTCAACACCGGAGAAGTGCATTTATCTCTGGGAGGACAACCCGAACCCCGAACCCCTAACCCTAACCCCGACTGACGTAATGCATCAACCAACCCTAAAATTACAATTAAATACTGGACTTACCTTAACCTTAACCCACTTCTGACTTAGTCTTAAAACAGTCTTGACCCTCAAACTTTTAACTATTTTTACCCATTTGAAGTTGTGAGGACCAACCAAAATGTTTTCATTTCCCAAAAAATGATCTCTTTAGTGAAATATGTATTCTGGTGTTCACCATGTAGCGTGTACAAGAACACACACACAAATGCTATTAACTTGTTTGCAATTTGCCCTCTGTGCCTGGCTGCTTGCCTTGTTTCTATTGCCCGCACATGTATCACAGCACACATGCTCTGCTCAGTACAGTGAGGAAACTTTGTGGGCCAGACGGTTGGAAATAGTGTGAAAAAACAAGTGAAACAGATAGTGATGAAACAGTGACAAAGAAAAATCGCATATTATACTAATGCACCATATATTTCATATGAAACGTAGATAAGGCAGTATACACAATGTTACACAAGCAAGCCGGAGAGCAGAGAGGCCAATCCTGTATGATCTGGAAGTGAAGTGTGTGTGTATTGTGTGTGTGCCCGACTGGTTGTCCAGGCCTTTTTCCTGTTTTGTCTTCTTCTAAGCAGCATTTTGTCATTGTATATAAATTGAAAACACAGTTTAGTCGTGACAATATGATCGCTCTGCTCAGCCAATGTAGTGCAGTCTCACAGGTGAGAAAGGAAACATTTACAATTTAAATAAATCACTTTCATCAGCTTAAAAAAAAATGACTCGCATTCAACATTGCAATGATGCGTTTGTCCATTTGTTAGCGTCCATCTCCTCATCCTCCCTTGTAGTCCTCTACCTGGACTCATATCTGACCACACTGAGCCAAAATGTCCACAAAGTGCACTTATCAAGCTACTTCCAAAAGTCCAACCAAGCATTTGTTTTTCTTTTTGGTACATTAAAGTGTATTTTTCGGAGACAAAAATGTGAGTATATGAAGTTGCGATAATACTGGATATGATTGAACACTCAGTTAATGGAAAAGTGTGTTTGGAAGCATCAAGAAAGCAGTAAACCATTTAATCCTAAACCACACAGAAGCATAGACCCCAGAGTTTTTGCTGGTTTCCTCAGAGAGCATGTGACCCGCATAGTTCTGTCAAAGGGACAATCACAAGCGGAGCTGTTGGGTACTAACTCATATTGTCTGTAGGTGGATTCTAGTGGTTTCACACAGACTGGTAGAAAAGACATGCAATCATGAACTGAGGTGGGGGAGGACAGCGGCACAAAGTATTTTCTGACAAACTTTCCCAGAATGCCATGTTCCACGGGATCTCCTGTAATTCGGGGAAACAGGTGGGGTTGCATTACAGGGCATGGATGGAGGTGGGGGGCAGCGCCGTCCTCAGGTCTGGTCCAACCATTCCGCGCGTTTAGGGGCCTTGCACGTGTGCACATCCACGGACTCCTCGCAGTCCTTACACTCCACGGCGCAGCACCATTTAAACTTGCACTCACACTTGGTGATCTGCTTCACTCTCATGGTGTCGTAGCCCCGCCCGCAGCACATGACCTCGCAGCCGTCTGTGCCGCGCGACGTCTTGTTGCAGATGCGCCCAGCTGTGCCCAGGGAGCCTGCGAAAGGGGTCAGAATCACGTAATAAATAAACGATTTATCTCTCATCTTGATAGTCAGTAGTGCGTAATCATGACCCTAAACCTGTGATTTAACCTTATTACGTTAGATATTGGAGTGTGTTTGTAGTGTAGCCCTCAGCAGTGACTATTACTTAATTTGCTGGCATATTGTGTGTGTCTTATGTGACTGTCATCCCCACAGAGATTAGTGCTGCTGTTTTGTGTTTGAGAAGCTCCCTGTTTGAACTGCTACCTATCACAACAAGCTGCCCATAGAACAACAGACCCACACACACAACTATGCAGTGTTGGTAGAGTGGCCTATAGTTACACTGCCTTTCCCAAGCCACTGCTCCCTTTGAAGCTGTGTGTGTGTGTGTGTGTGTGTGTGTGTGTGTGTGTGTGTGTGTGTGTGTGTGTGTGTGTGTGTGTGTGTGTGTGTGAAGGTTAAATGGACAGTGGAGCGTGACAGACAGACAGACTCTCACATTCGGAGGCCCTCAGTGCCCTCCAGCTATGCTTAGTTCAGATAGACGGAGAGATGGAGGGACTGTGATGGACAGAGAGAAGTGATTTTTAAATTTGCTGCTTGTGTCCCTAGGCTGTAGATTCCAGTGGGAAGGTGAGAAAAAAGGGGGATGGGGGATTGGATCAGGGGTTGAGGACAAAAGGGGCAAGGAATTGGAAGAGCAGGGGGACAAAACCTCTTCTGAGTGAGGGAGTGAATGAGTTTTTCAGGTAATGTTTCACCCAACACTTGCATTAATCAACACCTGAACCTAGAATGATGCTTGTCAACCCCTCCAGTGATTTGCCATGTTCCAATTGCAAGAACCACAATTCCCAGAGAATTCCACAAAGTGACAATTTCATCAAATCACTGCAACCCTCCAGTCAGAAAGGTTGTCATCGATAAGGTTGTCTGTGATCACAATAAAACCAAAACAAGCCATAAAATTGCAGAAGGACTGATAAATATGTATATATGTCTGTGTTTGTGTGTTGACAGAGTCACAGAGGTCAGGTGGTCGCAAAACAACCATGTCCTCGGGGTATGAGGATATTAGCTTCCAGAGACATCACACATGCTTTGTTATAGACTTACACACTCACCCACCTCCCCCCCCCCCCCCCCACACACACACACACTGCTCATGCATGAAAATATACACACACCACTCAAGCATGAACATATACATAACGTACACAAAACATAAGAGAGCCAGGGTAATCCATCAACATCCATGAGCCTCCATGGTTCTTTCAGTGGTTCCCTCGTTATCGTCTCACCTGCTGATTTGTCTTGTAGGCAGTAATCTGGAGAGTTCTCAAAGTAGACCAGGTCGTTCTTGGTGGCCTTCCTGAAGGCTTTGTTAGCCACAGCGAAACCTGTCCCGTCCTGATTCATGGTCACCTCGATGGCCCCGTTGTACTTCCTGCGCAGGTAGTCTCCCGTCTTCCTGAAATCGGACATGGCCATCCAGCAGGTCCGCAGCGCGCAGGAGCCACTCACTCCGTGACATTTACACTCCAGCTTCATGAATCGCTTCACTGCCTGAGTGCATAGAGAGAAAGTGTGACTGTAACTTTGAATTCTAGGTTGTAAACAGCTGCAGATGCACTCGGGGTAACTGTATTCAGACTAGAGTTAACTCTGTTACAATCCAGCCCACAATGTTATTTTCAAAAAGCTTCAGAGGAGAACTTTACTAACTGAGCCATTTCTCCTCTATAGATTTAGTCACTAGTGGAACCTCTGATGTCCTTACTGTTCTGCCACAGCGATTGTTGTGAAGGTTCATGAGCGCTCGAGCATCTCGGACCGTCCTTTCCCTGGCATCTATGAAGGTTTTAGCAAACTTGATGCCATAGTTGATGTTATCGCTGCAGCCGCCCCAGTCGAACTCCCCCCTGTCGTCTTGGGACCGCCCACGTTTGTTCGGGTCGCAGTTGCAGTTCTTGAGCTCCCCTTGGCTGCAGGCCCTCGTGAGCGCATACACGACTCCCGCTGAGGAGATGGCGTAGACAAATGCCGCTTCGCGGCTACCTGAAAAAAAACACCCCAGAGAAAAGACGCAACAGGGGAAAAAGACAGTCAATAATTGCACAACGCAATAAATTCCTGAAGACTTTGAGGGAGACAAGTGTGCAGCCATAGCGTGAACATGCATACACAGATACAGATAATACCATTATCGGGCCTGGGTGTCAGCCATTAGGGCATGAAGGTGCAGCTGACGGGGCCACATCAGGCCTGATGTTGACTATGGGACAGTTCTGTTTAAATATTATCATGGAAATAATCCTAGCTGCGGGGCTCTCGGCCACTCACATAAATTGTTTAAATACAGACACACTGATACCCCATTAATCAACACCGGGGTGATGTCATGACAGCGTATTCTACAATCGCTGTGCTTTTCTGGTTTCCTCAGGTCCTCAGAATATGACTCATCTATTGTGTGGCCAAAACTACATAGAGAATTAGATATAGTTTTTGGTCACAGTTGTTGCAGAATCCATGGGAATGAAATGGGGAAATTTATGGTTAGCACACGATTTTTTTTTCTTCTTTTGTTGAGCAGTCAACCATTTTTCCACTCATGCATAAACAACATCTTCAAGTAATAATGATTAAATAAACCTGCCATGAAATGCGGAGAGCATATTAATGTTCCCCTGAGGGCTCCACTCAAAATTTGGGCTAACATTTTATGTACAATATTCCCTTCTATTGTTAACATTGTTATTTCATCTTCTAAGCGCGCCCACACCTTAGGAAGATAAGCTTGGGGATGTTTCAGCTGTACTTTTCAATCATAAATATTCATTTGGTATTTTTACAAGATTTATACACTAATTGGATAATGGTTCATATTTATCTCCTCAAACACACAATACACAAATTATGTATATTTATTGGTCTTAAAGTGCAAAAATTTCCAAAATTTTTATCAATTTGGGTTTGAAATTAAAACACTCTGTCCTCCAAACGGTTATAGCAATTCCATTTTAAGTGCACTGGTGCGTAAAAAGGGGTTTCAAAAAATTCAACTACTAAGTACAGGAATTTTAAAATATTGTTACCAAACCTCTGGGGAAAAAAGTGGGGCAACGAGTTAGTGTCTGAAAACAAGATGCAAGGTCGACGCCGTAAACAGAACCAGAGGATTCTGTGTGATTCTCTCCTGGTACATGCTGGAATGTCCCCTTGTATCTGCAGGGTGAGGAAAAGGGTGCAGTAGGTACTGCTGTGGGGGGGGGGGGGGTCGGCAGTGAGAAGGGCAATTCTGGTCATCATTCAAACCTGTGCTGTTTGCCTGACAGTCAGAATATCTATCTAAATATTTACATCTGCATTAATGTTTATTCCTTTCCACCACACGCACCCACACACATATTAGAGCACCACACACACATACACACACACACCTCTATCTTTATATCTACAACACATGCTGCAAGAGGACAGTAACAAGCCAGGGGAAGTAAGCAACATTAGATTTGAGGTCTGTGCAGAGAATTAGTGCAAAAACACCACACTTGTATAATGCTGCAGTCAGACAATGGACGTATGAGGTCAGCAACAGCACCTTAAACGTGTAATACTGCATCTGCCTTAGGAATGCAGAACTAATGACGGGCATGGTTGCAGAAATAACGGCTGATGGACAATTTATAGTAACCATTTAATGTTGCTGCGAAATAACCAGCTGACAGCACACAACTGTAGCTTATACCAGGTGTTTTTACTAAAGAGCCCCTGTCCTCTGGTAATAAATAAAACTCATGATTCAGCTTGTCTGTTGTTATAAACCCCTCCATATGGAGGAATTATATTTAATGTCTGCAGATACAGTTGGAAAATATGTACTGTATGTTAACACGCACCATTGTCTGCGCGCCACAGCGAGTGCGGAGAGGTCTGGCAGGAGTGAAAAAACAAAGCTACAAGCCCATGGCTCAAAGCTGGTGTGTTTATTGACGAGGTGTAAGCCACTGCAACAGTCCATTAGCGACTATAAACATGGAGCGCGAGCATACGTGAGTGCGGAGAGCAAAGAGCGGAGAAAGAACAGAGCGAGGGGCAGGAGGACAGCAAAGGAGAGGGAGAGGTGAGGCAGCCGGAGTGAAGAAGGGTGAGAACGAGGAGGCAGATTAGGAACAGATGCGGTTACAGTCCAGGCTCAGTATTTCTGTGCTGCCAATAATCGAACAGGCTGAGGTAGACACACACATGGACTTACTCCGTAGCAAGACGCGTCCGAACACGGTGTGGTCACGGTCCAGCGTGCTGCAGTTCCAGCGATGGTGCCTGAACTGGTGCTGGCACTCTCGGATCCACTCCTTGGTGCCCTCGCCAATGGCCTGCATGATGTCCGGGTAACGCTGGCACAGATGCCTCTGCTTGTTCACCAAGCCTGGGATGTTGTCGCAGATCACACGGGCCCCCAGTGCACCGATGTACCTGATCGAGCACGGGCGAAAAAGATGAATGAGAAATGATCTGGATCGTGGCGAAATACAGATACTCTCAGAGGCGGTGAAGGGCTCAGAGAAGCGCTGCAGTCCTCTGTCAGTCAGAGTTCACTACACTTAACAGTTTAGGGTTGGGAGCTGCAGGGAAGTGGAAAGCATTTACTCCAGTCTCCAAATAAATAAGCACTTAACCTCTCCTCACAAGACCTACGTTTGCATGTGTGCTTCAATGTTTCCCAATGGGATAGTGGAAATCGTGCCCTCACAAATCAGTGCACAAAGTCTGGGGCCTCCAATAACCCTGTCAGACTAAGAGCCCCATTTACTCAATTCGCTCCTGTCTCTTCTGCTTCGTTGTCCTCTTTGTCAGTTCCCCCACATGAATCATCCCTGCTTTTGCTAAAAAAGAGTAGAGCCACGCAATGCCTCATCACCGATAAATGCAAATTTTTTTGCAAAACAGCATCTGATTGTGTTGCGTGCGAGCCTTCTTGCAGCTCAGCGGATGCGCGGGATTTTGGTGGGTCAGCCCTGAAGGTCAGGGAGCGAGTAACTGTGTGGTCGTTTTACGAGGCCGGGCCAGAGGATGGAGACTCGGAGCTCTCTGCTCCCCAGAGTGGGATTAGAGAAGAGGAATAAGAACAGAGTGCTCATCAAAGGAAAGGGCAAGAGAAGCAGTTCACACTCCGTTTTCCCGCTGTCTCTGTCTCTGTTGGTGGACCTGCGGATTTTATAGGGTAATAAATCAAAATCCACAGGTCTAAAACAACATGCTGTAAAACCCGGAGACCTTACTGTGAATTACGGAAGAAAAACAAATGGGAGCAAAGTTAGGAAGGGCCAGTTGACTTCTGATGATGCAGTTTTGCGTTACATTGCCCCCTGATCTGAGAACTCTGTCAATATAAATGAATACTAAGAAGAAGCAATTAACTGTTTTTGACACGATTATCAGTAAGAATTAATTCAACTTTATCAGGAAACTTTTACAGGATTTGTTAATCACGCAGCAATAAAACAAAATGTAATTTCATAAAGTGGAAAGTGGCAAAGATGTGGTCTTTTTGTGTTGAACCTCATTCCTTTTATTTTAAACAAAGAGAATCAGAATTGTCCCTCAGAAACTGTAAATTATTTCATATTTCTCAAATGGCTGGAACATCCTATGGGTGTTACAAGCCCAGATCTGTATATATCACCACTTACAGTACACCCACAGAATTTATATTCCCCTCAAAGCCAATAATGACCTGCTGAAACCTCCACACACGCTCTTCCCACTACTCCCCGTTGTTGCATTTAATCTACACAAACTATTAGGCATTCTGTCACCCCTTTACCCACCCACACACACACAGACACTTCTCCTATAAACACACTCACACATGCACATTTTCATGTACATTTTTTTCAAAGGCAATGAGACTTTTTTCTCACCCCTCACCTATGCTCTAGATGGCTGGTTTTAGGGTATTTTAGAGAAGGAATTTAAGGGAATTTTAGTGCACGCACGTCTGTGTCTGTGTGTGTGTGTGTTCGTGTGTCTGCGTGATTTCACATGCTACATACTTAGTACCAAAATACCTATTCTACTAGCAAAGTGAGGACATTTTGAGTGGTCTTCACAACTTCAAAGGCTTGTTAAGGGTTAAGTCTTGGTTTTAAGGTTGTGGTTAGACCTGGGTTTAAGTCAGGGTTAGGGTCAGAGTTAGGGTCAAGGGGTTACTTGGGATGGTTAGGTTTAGGGTAAGGGGCTGGGTAATATATTATGCAGATAGAAGTATAAGGGTGTGTGTGTGTGTGTGTGTGTGTGTGTGTTTGTGTGTGTGTTTGTGTGTGTGCATGGTACCTGGTGAATTAATGACTGCCCATGCTGACTCCAGCTGAGCTCAACACACGTTCAGCCAAGATCACTCTGTTTAATAATGGCCTGCATTTATTAAAGCCTGTTCAGTTATTATTATCATTGCTGAGCACAGCAGGCCAAAAATCTAACATACAGAAAATAAAACTAAATTCCTCAGTATGCTAACAGTTTACCATTTTAGATTCTGCGCTGTCCTTTTCATTCACTATTGATGTCCTCACTGTTTGATTCAGGAGTAAATTACAGTTTAAAGGAAATGACAGACTCCATAAACAAATGATAAGGAAATAATCTAAATGTGAAAACACTGCCAGTTACTCACATTTAAATGCAGTTATTTTACATCTCAGCCTGCTCCAGAAAATTCAAAATTACTTTCTCAGCATCACATAAAAATGCTCTCCATTTACCAGAAAGTACATTTAAATACCCCAGACGCATTTTACCAAGGAATTGCTTAAAATATCATATATTAAATTTAACCCTTACTTACAAGTTGATGTTAAAATGGTCAACAGTTAAAACACCATTTTCTTAATCAATTATAAAAAGAGAGCAGCAGCTCAAAGGACTTGTTTAATATGTACAGGACTTTTTTTTAAGCCAACTGTCTGAAAGGAAATTCTTTAATATAAAATATTCGGAGGTAGAACACTGCCTTCAGGCCTTGTTTCTATTTAGGAAATTTCAGGTTCTAATAAAAGTTTGACTGGATTTTAATAGTCGGGTCAATGAAAAGAGATGAAATTACTGTTGATTTGATTTAATGTAAGTTTAAATCCATTCATATTAAAATCGATAAAAAAATATAATAAACATTAGCCTTCATGAATTTCGAGGCCAGGTAAGCCATAGGTGTGTCCACGCTACTCACCACCATGAAGAGTCCGCTCTGGGCGTCACCAGCAGCAGCAGTAACAGACACGCACAATAAATCCTAGAACTTTGGCATGAAGGAGTCCGGGAGTCCGAGAGTTTGGATGAAGAACCGGAGGAGCGAACGCGGCTTGACCGCAGGCACAGAAGCCTGTTTATCCCCAACATGATCTGCGTTAATTTAAGGCACCAAAACAAAAGACCAAGTTTATCTGAGAGAGCTGAGTACGAAGCGTGCTGGTCTCATTATCCACTGCGCGGCTCCAGATTATGATCGCGACTGTCGGCACCGAGAGAAGCGCGTTTTCTGTGCCATGTGCGCACCAGCCTCTCCGCTCCGGGGTGCTCTACCTGACAAAACCAGCAACAAGTGTTCGCTATTTCACCTCTCTTGTCGGCACCCCAAAGACCAATCCTTGACTTTTCCCAAGTTCAGAGGCGGGAGTCCGAATCTCAGCAGCAGCTTGGACTTGTCGGATGTGAGGCTCGCTGCGGTTGGGGCGACTGTGTGACTCTGCCGGGTCGGATGCTCGCACAGCCTCCCCTTTATCAGCGCGCAGTGGACAGAGCTGAGAGGGAGAAGGGGGGGACTGGAGGGGGTAGACAGAAAGATGAGGGAGGGCTGGCTGCTGACAGCTCCTCTCGCCCATTGGGCAGACGCAAGGGTTGCAGGGTTTGACTGCAGGATGATATGATGGATGGATGGATGGATGAGAGGTGCTTGAGCGTGAAGGGCGGTGATATAACTGAAGTCTTAGATTAACATAACCTAATGAAAACATTATCATTCCCGTCACTTCTGGAAGGGTGTATTATAATAACGCTGTTCTGCTTTCATTTTTTTCATATAGAATCATCTCACTTTGCATAAAATATCAAATTGTTTAACTTATTATTATGGGCAAATGTGTATTTAAATATCTGTTACACTTGCAATTTAAACCCAGGCTGAAGTAAAAGTCTGTGCCAAAAATAAGTAAATAAATAAATAAAAAAAAATAGAGAGAGAGAGAGAGAGAGACAGAGAGAGAGAGAGAATACGGGACAGCATGGGAGAACAGAGCCAAAACCATTCGGTGCAGCAAACTATGGCTCAAATATGAACCACATGTGTCAAAACGAGGACTGCTGAGACAACGCTTCAATAACACACACACACACACACACACACAACATTGTTCAGAGCCAAGTGACCTTCCATGACAGGTTTACTGCTGCCATCCTTTGGCGTTCTGAATTTTCTGACACCTCCCTTTTTCCCTAAATGCCGACTAAGAACATGTTTTTAACCTATAAAGATGTTTTTTACAGGTTCAGAAATGACAGACCCGCCATTATTTTTTCTGTTTTATACATCTGAAGACTTGGACCTCTGTGGGGGTTTTGAGATACTGCATTAAGAACACCCACCACTGTTGATTCAGCTGACCCAGTAACACTCACAAACAAGTGAACAATCAGGAAAATCCCTGTCAGAATTGAAACTATTAGAATTAGCTCAAGCTGTTGCTAACTCCTATTTCATCAAAAGCTCGAGGAAACAGCTCTATTTTGTGCCAAAGTCGCAGATGAAGCTGAGCTGCTTGCAGACTTTTGTATTTTGGTGACATTAGAATGGGGCATGTTTGCACAGTTGGGGAGGTAGACGCGGGCGCTCAGACCGCAGCGGAAGCGTGCTGCGAGGTGAGGCGAAGGCGAAGGCGCTGGCGAATATTTGCACGCCGCAGCTTAGCTCACAATTTTCTGCTAAATCAAAAGGAATTAGGGAAGCACAAACACGGCTGAGTTATGCTCTCTCGTGGGGCTGGAGTTGGAACAGATTTACTCTCCCTCTCTCTCAGCCTCTGAACTTGACCCCAGCTTTCTCCTCATAAACAATAACAGAGTCAAGTGCCTCATGTCAGCCGGAGGAAAAGTTTGCCCTGACGTATAAGCTCCAATCTGGCAACAGTTGACTCAGAGGAAAAGTACCGTCAGGGATTTTGAATGCCGCGCTGGGGTGAAGGAGGGATAAAGGTGAGGTTTACAGAGGCACTGGGTTTTTTTCTAATCCAATTGATTTTTGTGTTGATACATATAATCACTCAGGATTGTTTCTGAGTGGAAATTTGCAGGGAAAGAAGGCAACGGGTTTAATGAAATAAGGACAAAGCAGAGGTGGGATACTTGGACGAAGGGCCCAGTAATGCGTTGGGCAATCCTGAGATGAGCTCAGCGTGTATTCCTATCCTGTGACAGGCGGGAGTGGGGGAGGATGGCCAGACATCAGACCTGCAGAGTTCCCACACGGATGGGGCAAACCCAACATTGTGCAGGTCATGGGGGGTTCGCAGTAGGCAGGTGAAAAGCAAAGCAGAGGGATTTCTATTTAAAAAAAAAAAAAAAGTTCAACAAAATGTATTATATTCTACAAAGTGTGTCGAGTGGGCTAAATATATAATGGATGATGACAATCGGTGCATGTTAATAATCAAGACTTGTTGCAAATAAGTTATGCCAGACTGACAAAATTGAGGTCAAATCACCAAACAAGTGCGTGCATCATAGATACAAATAGGAGAAAAGTTGTTTACTTCAGTGTTTAACTGCATCATTCCTTTGGGAGAGAAAAATGCTAACGGCCATTAACATTCATTGGTCTGGATTTAATGTGACCAAAATGCTTCCATGTTGGATTCTGTGCACTATTAATCCTCGTGGGATGACTTATTGTAGATGTATTTGGTGGAGTGTGTGCAACACCAATAAACAATGACCCAAGAAGCCGTCTGCAGGACCGTTAACTGAAAATGCAGCAGCCTTATCTTTAAAGCTAATAAAAGGTCAGAATAACATCACAGATCCTAAAAATACCCTGTCCTTCAGGAGCCGCATGTGTGCGCAGAGAATCAGATCAGTTATAATCTATTGTGCAGTAAATTTAGATCTGCCGAAAGAGACAGACGGTCCCGGACCAACGATGCAGCAGCAGGTCTCCAGAATCCACGTTGGAAGAAGGTTTGGCACCATCTCAGAGGAGGTGTTGGAGCCTGTCCTCAGCATGAGGTATTCACACTGAGGAGGTGTGTGTGTGTGTGTGTACATGTGTAGTGCAAAACGACTCACGCGCAAATACTCACACAGATTAAAACTGCCGCTAACATTAGCCGCGGGAACTAAAAACTTTATTTCTGCGTCGCTAAGCTAACCTGCCATTAATAGTTTATAGCCGCTTTGAACTCGTGGTGGCTGCGACGGTGATAGCGTAAGGCTGGCTTCAGGTCCAGAGCATGGCATTATAAATTCAGAGCGTGCACGCACACGGTTCTGCACAAGCACACTCTTAGATTGGGCTGACAGAGATGACATCAAAGGGACGTATGGCAGCATGGCTCCTTTGACATCAAATACATCTCAAGCATTTCTGAGAAAGAGCCAAGAATCCTGATAGACACAAGCAGTCCACACACTTATAACTACCGGACAGGGAGGCATTGATTAAGTGAATTCTGGGAAATGAATGTAATTTGCAGGGCTGATTGTTTTTAGTTCACAATTGCTCCCACTTGGAGGAGCTGTATGTGGAAATGCTTCCTGTTTGTGTAGGGAGGTGTCAGCTGAGGAGGCGGTCACATGGCTGATGGTCATGTAAGTGGACAGTGAGTCAGCCATTAACTGTGTGTGCGAATGTGTGTGTATAGAATAGAATAGAATAGAAGTACATTATTCGTCCCAGACATGGGAAATTAACTTGTTCCAGCATCGTCAGCATTATCATAATATATTCACAATAATGTACAACATGAGAATGTGCAACAAGAAGTAGAAAATAAATGTGCAACGTGTGTGTGCATGCGTGCGTGCGTGCGTGCGTGCGCTGGCTCCATGTCAGGCACAGACCAGGATATCTGTTGGCGTTTGCTTCAAAGGTCCAACCCGACTGTCTCAGGTGTACCTGCTCCCTGCTAAGTCCTGCTCTCATGGAAGGATTTCTGATAGAACTTCCAGAATCTGTGGTTTGTCCATAAAATCTTGATGCTTCTTCTGATTCTTTTTGTTTTTCCCTGTGCCACTCTGTGAAGGAAGTGGCTGAGTTTGGTGCATGGTTTGGACCTGGACCCTGCGGCTCTGCATTCTGTATTTCTGTATTCTGTATTCCTCGCTCTTTTTGACTCCCAGTAGCTTTTCTTTTGCAGTCTTGAGTCTCTTGAGTAAGAACAGCTGGCAGTGCTCTGGTATATGGCTATATGCTAATGAATGTGTGAACAAGTACCTGTAGGGGCTTAAACTGATGGGCAGCATCAAGCTACTTGTTCCAATCAGGCTCCTCTAGAATTTGATCTATGACATTGAATGACATGGTTTCCTGTATTGACAGGTTGTCATCCAAGGATGTCAAACACACTGTTCAGGACTCCGTGCGGTCGTTTGATTTAATGTCTGTCTTTTGGAAATAATTCCTCAGGAGTCAGTCGGCTCCACTGACTGGTTGTTGTGTTTTTGTTGGGAAAAAAAAAAAAAAAACCCAAAAACATTCAGTTGTTTCACCAGAATCAAGTATGTTGTCGTGGCAGTCCAGAACTTTTAGAAATGTACCTCAGTATTTAAGCATTCCAAAGCTCAGCAGCCCACGAACCACATATCTGAAATGGTCCACTGAAATGGACCACGTGGCTTCATTGAAATGAAACCCCAGCATGATTTCTGCAGAGATCTATAGTCTGATTATGATCCTACTGTGGTGTTGGTTACTCCACAGGCCTGGTCAATCGACTTCCACTGGGTCACAGGTGTGGGTGACCTGCCTGTCTGACATCTTGTCAATAAGGGTTTCATTTTAACTTGCCTGCAGGTAAATTACATCTGGCTCCCGTTAGCTGTAAGCATAAAAATAAAAATAATTAAAAAAAAAATTCTAGTGCAGTTTATATTTAGGCATTCTGACCCCCACACATGTACACACAGTGGGACACCAACATGGTGGCCACCCCCGCCAGTTCCAGTCCAAACCAAATGAAGCCAGCAGACATCAAGGGGCTCAGACAGAGGCTGATATTCCTGGCAAACGGAGTAACAACAGGCCATCCACAGTGTCTCACACAAAATCTTAAATCCATAAACCCTGTGGTTACCTGTCTGCTGAGCCAGCACTAATATGTCTGAAACAGAGTAGGGGGTGTCGGACTGCAAGAAGAGCACCATCTCAAAGTCCAAAGCTGTGGTTCTTAGTCACAAGTGGGTGGATTGCTCCATGTCAGAGAAGATGCTGCTTCAAGTGGAGAAGTATCTCAGGAGCTTTTTCATGAGTTATGGAAGAAGAGAAAATGGAAGAAGAGTCCCATAGTTGCATTGCTGCAGCTTCTGCAGTGATGCAAATATCTGTATTCTCACCAGTCCTTGCAGCGCCCTGTGAACTTCCATATACTCTCCTGAGTAATGTGCAAAAGGACATTCCCGAAACCATAAACAGGATATAAGAGATGATTTGGCAAAAACAGACACTCGTGCACAACATCTAAACAAATCAGCGCGCACTCCGTGTTACATGACATCTCAGTGCATCATAGAAGCTGCGAGTCATTATCAAGCAATTATGGATGGTGCTTATGTTCGCTGACACACACTTGAAGCGTGTCCTACAAGAGCATGAAGCAACAAAATCACAAAAACAGGCGAAAACTTCAGTCTCCAGTCTGGAGCCTGGAGTTTAAAGTCATCTCTGCTAACTTCTGATGTTTTTGTCGACATGTCAGGGAGGTCAGAGCCATGCCTGTCTGAAAGCTCTGCAGCCGAGGGGAGTCTGTCTCGGGCTCTTCATTTCCTGCCCTGTTAAATCCCAGACAAACCTTTTGATTTCAGCTTGGGTGGGATGGATGAGCACTTCAATAACTTTAGTATTATTTGTATTACCATGCAGCACCAGAGAAAAGAAATCACTTACATGCTTAAAAAGCTTTGACAGGATAAAAGTTATTGTTCGCTCTGGAGGATACGCGGCACAGACAAACAGGGGACTCAGAAGTTCTCGTGCAAAAAGTTTTAATAGCAGGATAAATTTAATCTAAAAAAAAAAAAAAACAAAAAAAAATTATGATTGCCAGACTTCTCTCAGGGCTGTCAAAACAAAAGTGTTTTCTTGGTGAAGAACACTCGATTTCATGCCAGGATTTTACAGTATTGTTGTGGCCAACCAAAGCAGTCTGGCAGGAACCGACATATTGTTGGCAGCCGGATGGCACTGGGACTGGGACTGTCAGGATAAAATGCTGCCTAAAGAAAATTGATTGATTTATCATATACTTTATTTGGTAATGAAACAATAAAATAGCTGAAGCTATTATTTGCTAATCATTGTCTTTATTTACAGATTGTTGTCAAGATCTTTGATTGTTCAAGAAAAGACCCCGTTGGAGCTTCTGGTCCTGCATGTCTTGTGATACTTCGCTTTCCATCAACTTTAAACAAAGATTTAAAGGTAAGGAATTTCATGGTTTTCTGTTCATTGAGCCGGTAGAAGAATGTTTCTTTCTTTGGCAATTTGTGAGAAAGTTACATTTGGCTATTCAACTCACACACTAAAAGAGCTTTTAAAAGCATATCTCTTCCCATTAAAATCTGCATCTTTATCTGATTGGCAGGGAATATATATTGTTCATGCTACCTTCAGTAAATATTTTCCAGTGTAAGTATACAATACAAAGGAAACGTTTGTTTTTTCATATGACTTTTTTTATGTTTTCATCAAAATCACATGCTATGTCTCACTTATATCTGGGCCCATAAATGCTGTACACTGTACATTTAAGGTGTCATTTCATGAGTGTTGCACAAGCTGCGACTTAAAGGTCCTGCAAGTTTGCTGCATCAGCCTTGGATTCGAAACAGACGCCGTCTTGTTCGGTCATTTGTGCCCTGAGGTGGAGCGTCTGCGAGGAGAGCACATGTTCACACTAAGCAGTTTCACTGATGGAGCTGATAGGAGTTCAGATGAAAGAACAGAGCAGGAACTCATCCTCGTTCCTGCACGGCGTTGCTGCTGAAAACTGCCTGCAACTGCACTCGATTGGCTGCGCTCACCGAGTGGTTATGGTCATATGCCAAATTAATACAATAGATAATAAATACAAGGGCATGATGATTGCAGTGGTTTATTTGGAGAAGGTTGTTTGTGAAGCACATGACATTAATTCTGCTTTCAGTGTGAGGAAATTTACAAGTAAACTTCCCCAGAACAATGAACAAGAAAGAGGAGAGGAGGGAAAACAGAGGCGTGCATAAATGAAGGACATCAGACCATATGGGAACCAGAGAACGACTGTGAAATGTCAGAACTTCTATAGATTTATACTTCACCTGTTCCCCTGAGGTGAGCCACACATAGGCCAGCTCTGAGCAGAATAAGAGACGGAAAAAAAGACGTGTCATGGTTCAGTCGGTGCAAGGTGGTTAGGAAACAAGACTGAGAGATGTAGAAGTGGAGAGTGAGAGGAGAAAGCAGCTAGGTCAGCTGGGTCTTATTTAGTTCGAGTACAGTGAGAGGAGGGTTGAGAGGAGGTGGGAGGGCCGTACATCTGCCCCGCGCATGCTGCACTGCAATGGGTGGGCTGCACTCTTCATTTTATGCACTGCATGTTTCTTCAGGGAACAGGAGTGGTGTGGGAAAGGACAGTTCTGGTGATGATGTTGGGTGGTTAAGAGTTTGAAAAGTTTCCGGTTGCAGACCTGCAAACTGATGCTGTAAAGAACTCATGATGGCAACAAGGCCTACAAACGTCACTAAACAATCAATCATTTTGAGAAGCAGATGCAAAATGAAGGTGTGGCAGGGCCATCAAAAAAAGGTCCCTGGAATCATGTCAACTCTGTGACCCAGTTGTACATGGCATGTGCTGAATCTCCTGACAGAACAAATTCAATGGCTGTCATGTCCTTCAGCACCACCGCCAGCGTACAGCTGTTGTTCGATTGCCACAGTTTGCTGCACCGCGGGCAGCTTGTTGAGAACGCTGCACGACTCCGCCAACTGCGGGACTCGCGCTGCCAGACACACATGACAGCTAACAGACCGTGGAGCTGCGGACTGTTACTTTGACTGGAGACTGGTCTGAATTAGAGCCCCCTCGTCCCCCTCGGCGGACCTCAGACCCTGATCCAAATCTAACTCCCTTGTAAATCACAGCAGACCAGGTGATTTCTGAATCCTGACATTTGTTTCTTTTCACAAGCCAACAGGCCTCTCGCGCTCTATCTGGGCCCGTGATGACGTAATAGAGGAGATGCGTGTGGATGCCCGTCATCTGCGCAGAGTTAACTATGAGAAGCTGATACATCGCTAAGTTAATCCTCCATGCCTAACATACAAGGTCTCCACTAAACACAGCTGTAAAGCCTTGTGGGTATGTCAACTACGCTTTAGCTCTGTATCGAGATCAATACCGATTTGATTGTTTTCAGCTGTAAATATTTTGTGCAGCCACATAAATGCCTCATTTAAAGAAAATGGTGGGAATAATAGCATACAAGTAGTTTGACATGGCTTGAACAGGTGGCATGTGTGTGTGGTCATTCACTGTTGGTGGTAGGCACCAGCTAGGAGGGCCTCGCCAGCCTTATCTGTGCTCAGTGGCATTAAAGGTTCATGTGTGCTGGCAGAACGTATGCGCTGTGCTGTTCCAGAAGAAGCATATCCAGATGTGTGCTAGTGCGTGTGCGTGCAGAGGGCTAATGGCCCACAGTGACTCTCTGTGATCACAGAGAGCGAGACTTCTCACAGGAAGATCCCATTAGTCTGCGTGCATCAATGAAACGCCCCCTCCCCATCTGCCCCGTGGCTCCCGATAGCCATCTCCTTCCCTCGCTGGGTTCCTACTCATGCTGCACTGGTACAACTGTATAACTGACCCCCAGGGGAACTGCGTAATGGAGTTGCCCCCATTGGAGTGTTTGCACAGCAGATAAAGTGAATTTACCCTCACTTACCGCCAGATTCCCTCCATTGCTGCCAGGCAGATTTTAAATATGTTGGATGTTTTAATTGGTCACAGGAGGTGTATGTGTGTGTGTATGTGTGTGTGTGTGTGTGTGTTTACTGACCACTTACACCATCAGACTCAGTCCAGATTTGATTTGAGTGCACATTCATCGTGACATGATTTCAAGTATGAGGGATAAATAGTAGAAAGTGTGTCTGGTGATGAATTTTTCCAGTCTCTAAAAGCATGTTTATACATGGGGAAAATAAACTTTTCCCAGAACACTTGTCTGTGCATGTGAACAAGTGGTCTTTGCCTGCAAAATAATATATGCAAAATGAATTGAATATGAAGTTTAGCAACAAGTTCATTATGTTTTATTGGACTGAGCGTCATCAAAAGCATTGTTCCAGTACAGAACAGAGAGTTCTGCAGACTCCGCTGAAGGTGCTTGGTGGCGCCCTTCGCTTGTGTGGAAAACAACATGCAAGAGATTTGATGGATGTGGGGTGAGCAGGGATGTGTGAGGATGCAATACTGTGATGTCTTGCTGCCCTGGGACTCAAACTTGGAGCCTGTGTTTTGTTGCTGCTGAAGTCATCTCATCATGATATTATAATGCAGATAAATAAGCCTGACCTGGCAGACCGCTTCGGCCGTTATTCTTCACGGCTTGTGTCATTCTGCTGGAAATCTCTCTGAATTACAAGGCAGTGCGTCAAGTCAGCCTTTTTTTTTTTTTTTTTTTATATTGATGGGTGATAATGCAACTGTCATATGACAGCGAAAAATGCAATAAAATGCAGAAGTTTTATCAGGATTTCAGCAGAAAGTGTTATGGAAAAGAAGCGACTGCACACAACACGAGGAAATAATAAATAAAATAAAGGATTTGAAATGTGGTATTTTACAGGTTTGATTAGAGTCAAAGACACAAATGCGACATTGAATTGCGAGCCCACCAGCACGACAGCCATCGTGGTCTAATGACCTTATCTAGTTTGTCTTATCTTTCACTGCTGAGTGTGGGAAGATGTAATAAAGCTTTGGCCTTCAAACTCTGTTTACATAGAACAATCTGAGCCTGACTTTATAAACAACCAATACTAGAAAGGCAGTAAAACAGTTCCTTGTTGCAAAAAGTTCCTAAAACTCATTATCAAATAAAACTGCCATGTTGTAAAATGTAAAATATTGGCCACCAATAAAAGCAGTAAAAGTGTCTGATATCAGGAGTCCTTTTGCAACAGTAAATATCCTTTTGTGTCAAAGTAATGTTATGAACAGTCCTGCATCTTTGAGGACATTTACCAGATAGGAAAAATTGAAAAAAAGCAGGGAAAAATTCCAAGAAAAATGTATTCAATTTTTATAGAAGGATTAAATATTCCAATAAAGTTTTCCATCATTTGTCTGATAGCTAATGTGTCTTAATGTGTCTGTCCCTCTCTTTCTATCATCTCCACATCCCGTTACCCAGTCGACCATCAGCAGGAGCGTCCACCCACATGAGCTCTGTCCAGTTCAAGATTTCTCTCTGTTAAAAGGAAGAAAGAAATTATCCTGCCATAGCTTCTTCGGCGGTCAGGCCGAAAATGAGTCAGATGTGATGTTTTTCATGTCTGCTCTAATTTTTTTACAGAAAATATGTGTTGTTATGTAACTATTGACACTGATGAAAAGTAACTGAAATAGAAATACTCCTGAAGTACAAAACCTCAAAGTCAATTCAGAGTAAATGTACTTTGTTACCTTCCATTACTGCTATAACAAAAGTGCTCATCGCACTCGGAGACCATTAAACGCCCAGTCATGTATCCCTGTCTGTTTACGACTGACCGAGCAGGGTCGTCGGGGTTGTGAGTGTGCAAATGCATTTGCGTGTGTGTGTGCGCGCGCGCGTAACTGTCTGACAGTGTTAAGAAATGTGTGATGGAGGGCTCACAGGCGAGCTGGCTGCTGTTTTCATGGAGGAAAAACACAAAAACAAGAACACAGGCAGAGAGGTTCGACGAGATCAGAGTTTTCGCCTTGCAAGTCTGAGCTGTCTGCTCCGATTAGGGAGATGGTTACCATATCATAGATGTTGATAGTCTCTGCGGTGGAATTGACATTCTTGGTTAGTTCCACCGATTCTACTGGTGGTTGGTCCATCTTTATCCTCAGGAGGGAAGTCTCCACCCAAGTCAACATCTATCTATCTATCTATCTATCTATCTATCTATCTATCTATCTATCTATCTATCTATCTATCGATGCGTTTGTCTGTCTGTCTGTCTGTCTGTCTATCTATATTGATATATAAATATTGATAAATATTGAGGGACCCTTTGTTCACCTGTCTGCCTCCATCTATTCCCAGAATGACACAAGTGGAACCCCCTCAACAAGGGCAGCAGAGGTCATATACCAAGACCCAAAAATCTCTGGCTCCTGAGGTTACAGATGTTCCTTGGACCCCGCTGCTGGCAGGTGACGGCGCCATTCTGGCGAACATTGAGATGTTCTGGAATACATGCCTCTGAACTTACCTACAAGGATGTTTCACAAGAGGCCAGCTGGGAAGTCAGAGGGAGCCAAAAGGAAGGTGAAAGAGGTCAATGAGAGAAGATCGACAGGAGGGCCAGATGATATTGATAACACATGGAGGAAGATGAACAAAGTTCTTGTTTTATGACAGGACATTGTAGGCGGACCCGAGATGAGGAGTGACGGTATTTTCTATAAGAGTCAACGGTTGCTTTGGTTATTGATGCTTTATTCACTTAACTTGAGCTATGACACACAATGATGAATAATACATAAATCTGAGAATTCAGAAACTACAAACCCAACAGCAACAAACTAATTATACATGACCAAGTGCACAAGTTTGTAATTAAACATATAATTAGATTAAAAAAAAACTAAATGTGCTCTATCTCTACTTTTTAAAATAAATTCAGGATCATCCTTTTGGACAAAGGAACTGCGGTAATGAAATAATGCTGCATGAAGCTTCTTTTTTATTGATTGTCACGCCTACATTAAACCCTGGCTCAATAGTGCCACCTCCTGACATAGAAGGTTTATAAACAACAATTAAACGAGGGTAATTCCCCGTGTCTAAAAAATTGTAGTAATAAAATGTTTTTGTTCTCTTTTTTCACCATAATGACGGTTTTAATATCTGGATGGCCTACATAACTTCAGCATAACCTATAAAAGAAGAATACTAGAAAAATATCCAAGATAATAGCGATTACAATCACAACTAAATTAAATGAGCATATTATTTCTTCTACTATTATTGAAAGCATGTAAGCTGATAAATTCGCAAATGTTTATGCTCATTACTGTTATTGCAATATTTCTGTGTAAATACAATCCGTTCACGTTAGGCTATATAGGAGCGTCCAGCAATATTAATTGTTTATTATTAATATGTGAAACTATAATATTACTTTTGGAAAGATGCACGCAGTACAATTTCAGTCCTACTAATGCGCCATTCATTTCGTTGCAAATCAACAAAAAACAGATGCACTCCGCTACGTTAGGGGGCAGCAATGTAGTAGGAGCGTAATGGTCGTATTCGTATTCTGCACTGCAATACGAAGAAGAAAACCGGGCTGGAGAAGAAGACGAGTCTGGCTTTTGTTTATACTATGAGTAGCTGCTATTTTATTCATTTTCGATTGATAAGGTTACTAATATCTAATGACAAACATTTATAACAAGTAAGATATATTATGTTACTTTCGAAATTCTAAATAATTGCTTGTGATTGTAGAAAAGTGGATAGATAAATAATAAATCCAGTCACTGTCTGGGCTGCCAGGTACAGGTATTGTTGCTAATCGCCAATGTTACTCAGTATTTTTTTTTAATTTACCCGTGGTTTACCAAAACTAGGCGACGTTTGACTTGTTAGCGCATACAAAATACTGCTTTGTAGGAAAGAGACCTGCTAAAATCTCATACCCTTGTTTGCATAGTACCAAATCCCGACGGTTATTACTATGTGCATTTAATTAGGAGCGATCATCTTTTACATGCCTACATTTTTACCTAGGAAGGACCGCATGGATAGAAACACGGAAATGCTGCATAACGTTACTTGTGACGATGATGTGATCAATTCCTGGGTGTCAGTGTGTCCCAGTGGTCTCTGGAAAGTCCGGCAAAAGCGGACAAGTGGCATTCGGAGTATGGTTTCTACTTCTGGAAATAATGATTTTCTTTTTTTGGTTTAAATTATCATTTTATGCAAGTTAAAAATCTACAAGCCAATACAATGTTTTTTTTTTTTCTTTCCCTTTCATTTCTAGGTATTTCTAGTGATTGTCCAAGATTGGGTTCACTTTGTCAAGTCCGAGTGAGGTTAAAAGCTGAAGATGAAGCTGAAAATGTAGTTTTTGAACACAGAAATGAGGCAATTTCAGTCCAGCGTGAGCGGCCATTCTCCGAGACTACAGAGTCTACAACATTCTCACGGCGTCAAGACTCTGTCCTTCAAGTGCCAATTGGTGACTGGACCATAATTCGGTTTGGAGAGGGTCAGTGTGATATCACAGAAGCATGTGTGGAGAAGATGAGAGCAGGAGAGACATGTGAGGTGAGACTAATGACATGAAATTAGTAACATTTTTTTTAAAGCATGCTTTTAATCAGTTATGTTAATTGCTCGTCTAATTGTCAGATTTTCCCAGATTCTGATTTCCACAGTGTCAAGTGGATCTGGCATGTCTGTTGCCCAAGCAGCTGAGGAAAACCTGCCATTGTGTGCTACAATTGAGCTCAGAACCTTCACACAAGGCAAGGAATCATGGGAGATGTCTTTGTGTGAAAAGTGGGGGTGGGTGAAGTCTCACAAAGAGAAAGGTGGCATGAGATTTAGGAGTGGGGATGTGTGGGGTGCAGCAGACAGTTATAGTCGTGCCATCAAACTGCTGATCACCCTCCCAGGCCATATTGGAATGGTGAATGCACAAAATCTGGATGCAGTCTCAGAAACTGGAGATAAAGAACAACTCCTTCCTTCTGCAGATGAAGTCAGGACAACCAAAGCAGAGCTCCACTCAAACATGTCATTATGCCAGCTTAAATTGAATCTGCCAGAACGGGCGAAAACCAGTGCTTCTAAAGCTACTCAGCTCGAGCCTGGGGGTGCCAAAGCCTGGTACCGACTGGGACAGGCGTGCCAGATGATAAATGAACTAGAAGAGGCCAGACAGGCATTCAAGAAACTGCTGGAATTACAACCAGAATCACCTGCTGCTTTGAAGGCACTTAAAAATATTGCAAGCAAAGAGAAAGAAACAGATGCTCTGTTGGGTCTTAGACTCAGCAAAATGTTTAGCTGAACAGTAATTTTTTTTTCCCAGTGCTTTTAAATGACCAACCACTAACTTCTGTGATGTAAAAATGCATTAATGGCCTCTGCCTCGGAAAAGGTGTTGCACTGTGCCTGCACCGTTTTCTGTCTGCTGCTATAGTGACACATTAGTGAATGCGATGTATGAATAAAAGTGCTGAGTCCCTGACTTGAATACTGTAAAGTTATGAGTTGAATAATGTAAAGTTATAAGTTGAATAATAGCGCAACTAAATAAAGTTGCGTTGGGCGTCCACTATGTGTCGTCCTTGGCAAGGAAACAGAGGGAATGAATCGCGCGACAGCAAAATGCCGAAACCCGGGATCGAACCAGGGACCTTTAGATCTTCAGTCTAACGCTCTCCCAACTGAGCTATTTCGGCGGATGACAAAGGTGTTCGGTGATGTGTTAGATATATCAAATATGGACACGAATTTAATCCTATTAAAGCTATCGTGTTACAGTTTCAGTTCCTCTTAGACTTCCTTGACTTCATGTTATCGGTGTTTGTCTGTGCTGCTGACAGTTGACTCCATGAATCGACGATAAGCACCACTGGTATGATGATCCACAGAAAATTCATGAAAATAAAGTAAAACCAGAAGTAGACTGGGTGTCCAAACACACTATGAACATAACCATCTCTGTGCTCTGTAAAAAAGTACAGCACTGCTCCATAAAGCTGACCTGTGAATAAAATACGATAATAAATGTGAATCACATTAAATTCCATGACAGGAAAAGTGGCAATAAAATAATTAACTTACCTAATGAAACAATGAGTTGCAGAACAAATCTGTAAGACTTGTTCATTAAGAAGGAAAACAATACCCAAAAGCTGAATGGTCCCCATGTCCAAGCAGTGACAGTCTCCATACACACAGTAAAGTTATCAGATCTAGATAGAAAATTAAAATGCATTATTCTGGATCTGTCCTTTAAATATAAGTCAACATTTAACGACGTTCTTCGTAAAACCAAACTTACATGACATATCTACTATCTCCTTTAGAGTACTCCTTCCCTGTCAGTCGAAACAAAACACATGTGAAAATAATGTCTTCAGTTTGCACCTTGTGCACCTTGTGCAAACTTTGGTTTTGTCACATTTGATATTGATTTTATAAACATGTACTCACAGAGCTGTGATAAGAAACTCTGGTCTCCAGGAATGACATCATAATACAGGGAGAACCAGCCCTCAATGACACTGTGGATGAAGCCACAGACGGCAAACCAGCACAAAGCTAGACGCCTCCAGGTCCCAAACCTGCCACTGGACCTTTTCCAGCCGGTAATCAACCAGGTCGCCAACAGAAACACCCCAGACACAGAAAAGAGAAACGCCAGAATCTCTGACATGGATCGGTCATTGGCTACATAGTTGGGAAGCACGAGGTCTCTCGGCCAGTAGGGATGAAGGACTTTGGCTCCTGGCGTGGCATCCATCTGTGTCAAGAAAAGCTGGTGAATACCACAATATTGTCGTAAAAGGTGTGCTTATATCAGTAGCGCTATAAGTGATCTAAACTCGATTACAGCAAATAGTCGAAGCGTTTCAGTCACTTATCTCAAAATAAGAGAAAACTAATTAAACAACTACCAAAAATAATAACAAGAGTAATTGTCCTTACCTATAAAACTGATGTACAGCTACAATTAGAAAAGAACTGTTAGATCGATGGCAGTTAGGTACTATAATCTTGACATGCCATAAAACCGCAGGTAAAGTAAAACACGGAAATGATTTGTGATCACACAACGAATCAGACGACACGGTCGATGGACCTAGTTGTACGTGTGATCTTTCGGACCATTGATTGGCTCTTCGTCTCGGAACATGGTCCCAGCCCATGACCACAACCAATTAAAATGTCTATTTTACACCATGAGACATCAAATTACAAAGTATTTCATTGCCCTGGAAGAAGGGTGAATTACGCCTTCTATACAATGTTTCATATAAATCAGTCAGTTCTTAGTTCCTTCATAGCGTCTAAATGTTTCATTGTCCTAATGTAATTTTGATTCAAAGAGTTCCTGTTACTCAAGCTAAAATTAATGTTAATTAAACGGTTCAAAAAATATACTCCCTTGCCGTTTCAGGGTTTTATCCCTGCCGTGACCCGGATTCGAACCGGGGTTGCTGCGGCCACAACGCAGAGTACTGACCACTATACGATCACGGCGAGCTACCAGGAGAGACACGCTGAAGTCGTATATTGTTTCTTAAGTATATATAAGCCTCTGAGTAACGTGCAACGCGATTTGTGGAATTTTTGTATAAAACGTATTTGAGCTCTTTAAGTCAGTGATCCGTTAGTATTTATATTAACAATGTATTACATTTATTTTTTGTAATTGGCTTTTACGTTTGTTAATGGTAGCGAAATGAAGGGAACACTACGCTGCAGTGTGTTTTTAATATTTACTGTATGTGAGCAGTTATAAAGTTTTCTACGCTTTAGTCTAGTTAAGGAGGCAGTGTATTTAATTCGACTCCTGGTAAGGGAACCTCTTTTTTTAGGAAAAATAAATAATTTTTAACCATTATTTTGTGTTAACGATTGGCGTATAATCCAGTAGGTGGCGGCAATGCACGAAAACAGTCGTATTATAGAAGAAGAAGATTAACATGGCGCTTGATCACGTGATGTTATTTGTCATGTGATGTAAGTCGGAAGTACAGTATTAAAACGTTCGACGGAATTTAGCGTTATTTAGTCAACACCGAAGGCGATATCTCATTGTAAGTCTTAAAAAATTAGACGATAATTCTAGAAATGGGAGTTTCAAAACTGAAGGAGAGTTCTGTGTTTCTGGATGAAGAACTACTACGTCTCATGGACCTACTGGAATTGCTGGAAGAGAAACGAGCCGCTTTTAACTCTCTCGTAGAACAGGTAGTACATAAAACCACGTAGTTTCATATTTTTATTTGTATAATTTAAATGCATATACACACCGTATTTTAGCTCCCACAAAGTGGCCATTTCGCATCCTCCACAGGGCTGGTATTCCATTTCCAAGGCTCGATATTCCATGGGAAACAAACAAGTGTCAGCGCTCCAGTATGCAAGTGAAATAGAGCCACTGATCCATGTTCACATTCGGTGAGTAATTTGTTCATAGACCTCGGTGAACTAGTATTTGCTTGAATTAAGATACTGACAATTTTATCTATGGATTTCAGAACACTGGACAATGGTGGGGTGGATTTCCACACAGAACGAGTAAAACAAAACTGTAGTAATGAAACTGAAGATGTAAGGTCAGTGGAAGACATCGGGCCTCAAGAAGAAGGTGCCTATTCTGTGGTTCCTGTGTAGTAGAGCAAATATATTTTACTATACAGTGTTTTTATTGAATACACTTTTGTGTTTTCACAGGTGTAAGAAGGAGAAAGGGACAGGATAAGCGAGGAGAAAAGGATATGACTGAGAAAGATGCATGTAAAGAATATTTTGAGAGCACGACTAATGCCGTTCAACACTGGAAAAATGAACCTAATCCTTGGCAGGATCCACTTAAATGGTTTGGAATTCTGGTCCCACAGTCACTTAAACAAGCACAATCATCATTTAAGAAAGGTACATGATGACATCTAATTTTCAAAAAAGTATACATAGTTTTTTGTTTTAACTGAAAAATGAATGTAGCAATACTGTAAATACAATCATTCTTCCCTTCCTTTGCCACAACCCAGTGCTCGAACTATCGGCAGAGATTGCAGCCCTTCAAACCTCTGTGATAAACACCAGACAGGATTTGAAGCGCGGCATGAAAGACAAACACATTCTCCAGGAGAAGGCTTCAGAAGAGAAACTTGGTGATGAAGCAGACTAACAGCCCTTTTTCTAGTCAGTTTGAGAGATTATGTGGCCATGGTCATTGACAGACAGGAATCTGGAGATCATGCTTCATTTCCAACAAAACACAGCCAACATGATAATGATCTTTATTTAATGAATATGTGTATTTTTTTCAATGGACATGTTTGTGAATGTTGTATAGTAACAATGTTGTATAATTGAAATAAACTGTACAATGAATCCCAGTGCCATACATGCTTTATAGGAAATTTCTCACATTGTCTTAAATTATGATATTTAACATTTCAATTGTCATTTTTATATTCCCTTTCTGTTTATTAATTACCGATATTCTTTTGACTTAATTTTAAGGCAAAAGTCGGCAAACAAGAAACATAAAATATTACAATTCTTTGGGTTTTATACTGCAGTAATGTGTAAAGATTTAAGCATAATTGCTGTCATTTTAACATTTATTTTAAAAATTTCCACTCCGGAATTTCCGCCCTCGTTCCCATAATTCCAAGACTAGTTTCCTCCAGCATCGATGCGTCACGAACAGCCTGTAATCAAGAACGCATCAAATATTGGAACGAGCACCCCCTACACAGCCGGCTTAATCCCTGTCAGTGGAGAGTGTGGACACTCTCCTGTCTTGTGTGCTTACTGTTTCGATGACAGCTCCGTGTCTCCACAAAGCTCTGCCTCCTCCAAACGTCGGATGAAAGCGTACGAACGGAAATATTGACACTTCCAGACATCCGCAGCAGCCCGTGGAGTCGGATTGTCCATTCTTCGAGCTCCAGCTTGCAGCAGAAATTTCTTTTGTGCGCCGACAGCAAAATATATTTTATTTTTATTTCATTTTTTTTAACAAATTTTTTTTCTTGATGAGGAGATTTGTAGGCAAACACACTGGCCTGCGCTCATGAGGAGAGGCGATATTTATACCCCAGACTGATCGTCCTTGGTCGTAAATTGATTACACCTTGGAGCGGAGGAACCGTGCTCCGATGGCGTCAGTGTCGAAGGTGTCTATTTTGGATTATTTTAATATTGTCTTCGAAGGTGAGAATGGCAAGATTGAGTCTAACTGCAAGGCTTGTGGCACCAGAATCCAGGCAAAGCGGAGCGTCACGTCTAACTTCGTAACGCATCTCAAGGTAATAATATTTAAATATTACTGGCGGATTTTTCCAGTTATATCTCTGTCTGCTCATGCAGACGCATCTTTTATTACAGCATCAGCTCGTGTACATAAATGAATTCATACTGTGTTCCCTTCCAAAGGGCTGTAAAGGAGAATTATCTGCTGGTCAATCTGTCTGGTTGTCACCCAATAACAGTGTTGTGCCCATCTCCCATTCAGAGGAAGCACCAGGCCATGTATGATGACTTTGTAAAGAGGAAGGATATGAAGAGGGAAGGTTACCCTGCTGGGTCTCTGCATAGTTTCACCACCAATGGAGGAAATACCCGTTACACTCTCCCCATTGCTGCTGGAGGAGGAGCTGTTGGAGCAGTGGGACATCTGGAGGGAGGAGTAGGAGGTGGCTTTGTAGGAGGGGTGGCCAAGTTTGACAGACATGATCCACGTCAGGTGTGTGTTGTTGTCCCATCCTCACATGACTGAGCTTGCCCTGTGGTGGTTATCAATCTAATTTTGTCAGCACAGGTTCTGATCTCCGAGGCCATAGCAAAGATGATTGTGCGCGATCTGCAGCCAGTGTCCATAGTGGAAAACAAAGGCTTCAGAGAGCTGCTTCAGCTCCTCGAGCCACGTTACACTCCCGAGCGGCAGCATTGCATTCAAAGTCAGCTCCTCCCAGCCTACACCTACCAGGCGCAGCTAGCGATACGTCAGGCTCTGACCTCGGCTCACACTCTCAGCCTCAGCCTGGATCTGTGGCGGGGTTTACCTGGAGCCACTTCTGGGTAAGGAGGTAAAATCAACCAGACACAGTCTCATTGCCACTTAATTTGCTTCCTTCCAGACAGTTCATCTTTTGTGTCTCTTACTGTAGGTACCTCGGTGTCACTTGCCATTTTCTCACAGCTGACTGGCAGATGCGTTCTGCTCTGTTGGCATGTCTGCCTTTGACTGAGGGCAACTCTGGGAGTCGCGTGCTTTCAGATTTTGACGAGGTATGCCAGTCCCATGGAGTGGCGGGCCGAGCATTTCGTGTTGTCGCGGACCCTTTCCTGGCAACAAGGACAGCAAAGCCATGCTGTCTTCCTGGGTTCCTGTTTCCATTATTTAATGGGCAAAATGAGGATGACGATGAAGAGGGATGCATTTGTAAGAATGTTGAAGACAGGATAGAGAATGGCTATAGTGACAATTTGAAAGGGAAAGAATGGGATGATTCTTGGGAGCAGGGTCTGGGAGCTTGCCGGGTTGACTGTTTCACCCGCTCGCTTGAACAGTGTGTTAGAATGGGGTTACGCTCATGCCCACAGCTTTCTTCCACATTGGCAAAAGCTGCCTGTTTTTACAAGTACATTACCTCAGCAGTCCCACCTGAGAAGCTTTCTCAGGTATTTGATAGACCAGAAAAGGCCACTCCTGCAGTCAAAGACTGGGCTGCTCAGCTTAAGGTACTCGTATAACTTTTTAACACCTTTTTCACCGGCAGTGTGAACACAAACAAACAGATGTTGTCATCATTCCTTTCAGGTACTAAGACGGATGCTGGATTCTGTAGATTTTTTGGAAGACTTGAGCGGTCCTGAGGAGGTGGCGCTGGCAGGATCAGAGCGGACTCTGCTAAAGGAGCTCACTGACATCCTGGAGCCTTTCACCGAGGCCTGGGACATGGTGCATGGGGACAGGGAGTCACACACAGAAAGACATGTGTCCATCAGCCTGGCTCTTCCATGTGTTTTAGGCCTCCGTAAGCATCTGTCTGAAACATCAGCGCCCAACTGTTCCTCTCTAGTGGTAGGCCTCACTCAGGCTTTGGAGAGTTGGCTGGCCCCAATACTGGAGGATCCCCTCTACATCACTGCTACCACCCTGGACCCCCAGTTCAAGCTTACATGGAGCAGCAACCCTGACTGGCACAGGCAAGTTCTCATAGAGGAGATAAACAAACATTCTGCAGTCTCCAGGCCTACAGAAGCCAACATAGACCAAAAGTCTCAATCCCAGACACCTCCTACCCCATCTCCATCGCCAGTCTCCACACTTTCACGGCCATGCAAGCTTTTCTCTTTCATCAAGCAGAGACCCACAATGCAGGCCAAGAGCCTGGAGCAAGAGCTGGCCATCTACCTATGTGAGGAACCCACAGAGGAGGAGGCTTTACATTACTGGCAACGTAAAGCAATTGACTTTCCTCTGCTCGCTCAAGTGGCCAAAAGAGCATTTACCATACCTGCCTGTGGCACTGTGGTGGAGAGCATTTTCACTACAGCCAGGTACAGTCTGCAGCCAGAGAGAGGCCACGTCGTACCAAAGAATCTAGAGACACTCATCTACCTCAAAGCCAATTATAGACTACTATGGACTTAAAGCACTATACAGTCTTTATTTTAACTGCATTGCACCTGAAAGCTTTATACCTGCATAAAACTGTGTGATGCCAACCTCTATTCCTCTGTTAGGGACTTGTGCTTGCAACATAACGTTGGTTTTGCACATTATTTTCCATGTTCTCTATTGCTTACAGATTCAGCATGTTTTGTAGCGTGTGCTGTATACCATTCCCTCAGACATGCTACCCACGGGTAATAGAAGCAGATCAATACTATAATGGTTACTCTGGCTATTATTTATCTGAGTCTGTGTCAACCATAAAACCACAAAGCCCACACTTGTAACACTAATCCCCAGTAACAACAGCAAATGCAGACATTGTAACAATGACTGGTCAGTTATGGCAGGTTGTAGCATATGACTTATTTCACCGGCAGACTGGAACAATAAAGCTGATGCTGGTACCGTATGAGTGCCTCATTAGTTGGACATCCTAATAAATGAGGTTCACCTCTGAATGCAGAGGTGCTGATATTTATTTTTTTTTTACATTTTCATTTGCTTATGCTTTCTTTTTTCCAATTCTGTGTGGAATGAACTTGAAAGAGAAGGTTTGACCTGGCTTTTGTCTCATGCAGAATTGTGTGTGTGGTGTTGTTTTCTGCCCCCCGCTGAAGTACAAGCTGTTCAGGACTTCACTTTAAAGGTGGAGCAGCATCATCCTCGACACAGCGTCACTGCGTTTGTCATTATTCTGTGTGGGAGGGGACAATTTCTATCACTGATCATAACATAACAGTCTCTCTTGTTTTTGTGATTATGACCTGAGGTTACCCCATTTAAAGATCCAGTGATCCCCTGGTGTGTGAGAAATGATTTTGCTTTTGCACATACGATGTGCCGTTGTTGCTGAGTGTATATGAAACAAAGCCACCGCCCTCCCCTTCCTTTCCCCCCACCACTCATGACAACTCATCCATATGAGTTACACAATCAGGCTGGACCGCGCTCCTATTGGAAATTGTCTCTAAAACAAATTACTTGGAAGAGAATAGGACTGAGGGAGGGCAGTAAATTGTAATTGAACATGCTGCAAGTTATTACATCTGCTGTGCAGAAAGCCATTTTCTGTCTACACACAAGGACACATGCACTGGATAATGCCTACACCAAACAAAATGTCCCCAACCCCCCTGTGCATACGCTCCAGCAGAAGGCGATATTGACGCAGGAAGATTTGACAGATTGATGGCACATGGATATGGCAGAGAAGCAAACACCTACTCAAGCGCTGTGTTTGTGTGGGTATTTGTCTCTGTTGCACTGCTTTATTTGGGGTGCCCTTTAACTGGCCTTGGTGTTTTCCCTGGGCCTAATGGGCTGCAAGACATTGGAGCTTGTGTAAACAAAAGTGGCGTTATTATCAAGGGATCCCTGGTTACCCCATACACACGCAGAAATACACACACACACACACACACACAAGCACAGCTCAGACCTGTTATTAATATCCAGCCTGTTGCTACTTGTTGACAGCTAAAGGCTGATTTATAATGGCTCATGGATATAGCCCCACCTTGATTTTTTTTTCATATAGATAATCACAAATGCTTTTTTGTGGATTGAAGCTAGACAAGTTATGAAAAGGTTTAAATCTAGTGTTGCCCTACCTTACCTCGCCCTCATGTTGTCATCTGGCCTATTAATGGCCAGCACAAAGACGGAAAGTCTGGGGGTGAGTTATAAGAGTATTTAAACTCTGCTCTGGCCAGACATCCACATTCTGTGGCTCCAAGTATAGCACACAATAGCATCTATTTCTGTCCATGCACCAGGGTTATCACCCCCACTTAAGCTGAAGCCACTCGCTGTAGTTCTCCTGCTCTCACCCACAAAAAAAAAATCATGGCCGACAGAAACAGGTTCAGCGTGAAGAAGAAAGACAAAGTGGAAAGCAAAGCCAATGATGGAAAAGAAAAAGGGAAGGAGAAAATTTTGAAAAAGCCAGAGAAAGCAGTTAAAAATGCAGAGAAGCCTGCTGAACAGCCCAAGGTGGAAGCAGAGAAGACAAATCAGGAAAATGGAGGGGCAACAGGACAAGAGGTGAATAAAAGTGAAGAGAAGGAAGACTTTCAGCCCATCGAGCTGCCGCCATTTGAGATTGTCACTGGGTGGGTATTTTTTTATAACCCTGATTTTAATCAGTATGGCACTTCTGCTTTTTGTTAAACGCATCCCAATATGTTAATGTCAGCATTTATCAGCATTTGTCCAGGTTTGCTGTAATCATGTTCTATAAAGGATTTCAGTGAGGGAAAACTCAAACCTACAGCTTTTACTGACTCAACAGTAGCAATAGACATCAGTCACAGAAGTGAGAAGAACTGCTGTATATCTCCTATGTGCCGTTTGTCCATTTCATTTTAGCTGTTTCATTTAAAATCTTATTTATTTGTGGATAGATAGACTGGGAAATATAAAATGGGTGTGTGCCTTTTGGCAAACATAATGAAGGGTGTGTCAAATGAAACTGATCTCAAAAACTCTCATTTCCACTGTGCCAGGGAACAGATGAGCCCATTCTACTTCAAGTTTCAGTTTAGGAACGTTGAGTACTCATCTGGGAGGAACAAGACCCTGCTGTGTTTCAGAGTGGATACACCAGGAGGCAGCACTGAGCCACTCAAGGGTTACATGGAAGATGAACATGCCACAGCACATGCGGAAGAGGCCTTCTTTCAACAAGTAACAAGCTTCTGATCATGCTACATATACATTCAAAATTAACAATAATTCCTCCTTATGTTGCTTTATGCAATATGGTTGTATATTTTCTTCAAAAGTATGCTCAGGGTGCTGTCATTTACAGGTGCTGCCTAATCCATCTCTGGAATATGACATTACGTGGTATGTATCATCCAGCCCATGTATCTCTTGTGCCAACAAGCTGGCAATGATCCTCCAGCAACGCAAAAAAGTCCGCCTCTGCATATTCTGCTCTCGGCTCTTTGAGTGGGAACAACCAGATGAAGTTGAGGCGCTCCGGACCCTGGCGAGGGCCGGATGCAAACTAAGGATGATGAAGCCCTCTGACTTCCAGCATGTGTGGGAAACTTATGTAGAGAAGGAAGGTGAAAGCTTCACAACCTGGGAAGATTGTCAGGACAACTATAATTACTACAAGGAGATACTAGCTGATATCCTCAAGTAGAGGTGAGTAAAGAAAGTATCGTGCATCTCTGGATTGAATACAAATAACACAGAGGCAAAATTCTCAAGGATTTTAATGTAAAATTATAATATTCTCTTGATAGGAAATAGACTATAGGGATTTTCTTTTACATTTAAGGTACCTTATTATAGTCAAGTAAATTATTAAGATCACAAGTTTTGATATGTCAAGTATATTTTTGCAGGTATAAATATTGTGCATTATATTTAACTGGATTCCTTTTGTAACATCTGATAATCACAAAATAACATAATGAAATACTAATCTAAACTAAATCTAATACATTACACACTATTATTAAAATATATAAAGAGAACAAATGCCTTTTTATTTAGTTTGTCTTTTGTCTTAATTTTCTGTTCAGCTTTGTTTCAGCTGCATATGATGGATAGGATTACTCCAACAACAGAACCACAAATGGGCCTCTTTGAAAACCCCACTGGTTGAATGTGTGTTTCTTCTTTTGTTTTAATCACTGATGACTGAAAATTCACTGCAATTTTTTAAAATAATTATTATTCTGACAACTTAACAGACACAAAAAAGCTTTTCTGTGACTTTGCACATCTGTGTATAAATATAATAGATCCAAAATGGCCGCCTTTAATATTCACAGCTGAACAATGTACACGTATTAAATAAGCTTTGGCCTATCTACTGCCATCTGGTGGGTTTTCTTGAGAACTGAAGATTTCTCTACAGATTACTTCAAATGCTTCCTACTGTATGTCCTGTACTGTATGTCAAAAATCCAGACTATTCGGCTGTGTTTGTGGAGTGCAAAGCGAATTAATACACATTTGGATGTTTGTTTCCTCTGAATCATTCTGTTCAGGTCACAGGACAGCTGAGGCTTAAACTTTGATCCGTGTAGTGCACAAAACAAGTCTTGAGTTTCAAATACCAGATGCTCTGCAGGCAACATGCTGTGCCCCTGCTGCACCTCTGCCTCAGTTACACGTGGTGTGGTTTCACTGACTCATTGCTTGAAGGAAACCAGCCCACCGTTGGTGTTTTCCGTTGCATCGAGGCTCTCGGTTGTGGTAGCTTGAAACAAACGAGGGCAAATACAATTTCTGTAGTTTAAATTAGGAGATTTAACAAATGAAAAATGTTTTTACGGTCATAATGCATTGTGTATAACTTTTATACCTGGCTCATCCTGCTCTGTCTCTGGTAAAGGTGTTCCACTGCTTATCCTGCCATTCTCATCTTCTTCTGCACATGAAAAATAAAAAGAAACGCATAGGGATACAGCTTTGTTTCATCCTCTTCAACAATATGTGAGCAGTGTTATCAAAATTAAGTCCATGTTCAAAACTATGTTGAATCAAATTAAACCTCTAATTTTACTAATGTCATTATTGTTTTATTTTTGCCAACATAAGTCAAAATAAAAAGTGCATTTGTTTATCTGTGATAAAATTCCTAATTCCTTGTTCTGTTCCTTTTTGCTTGTTTAAAAAAAATGCTACCAATAAAAACCCTGTGCCAACCCATCAACCCATTCACCTTTAGGTGAAGTATTCAGTGCTGATTCTGTGATGTACTGAACCATCGGACAAGGCCCATCTGCAGGAAAAGGAACTTGAAAGTGAGACTACCAAAGGCAGAATGGAAAACGCCTAATTAAAAATATCTCAGAAGTGATCACATGGTGCCGAAACCACAAGGCCTGAAGGGTGTTGGCAGCGTACCATCTGAGTCCTTTAATGCATCCATTCTGAGGAACAAGTCGGCCTCTTCAGGCTTGTATTCTTCTTGAGCTTTGTGACAAGACATTAAACAGGTTACATCATTTGGTGATGAATGTTCTCAGGTAGGAAAAAAAGTGTCAACGCATCAACACAAAAGGTTTTAATGATTACTGACTGGAGACAATTTAGCAACACAGAGCTCAGAAAATAAAGGTAAACCTGGTTTGCGAAACACTCTGAGGATAATGCATCCGAGGCAAACGGTGCTGATGCCAAAAACGATGCAGCCAGCGATGGACAGAAGCACCCTCCTCTTTAAAACTACAAAGTTGAGAAAACAAGGTTTTAAAAGAAACAACCTGAGAGAATGTCTGTGTAGATTCTCACAACACAGAGAGATCTACTTTGGATAACCTGAGAGAAGGTCGAAGCATCAGAGCCTCCGAGCTCAGTTATACTCACGGAGGTTCTTGGTCTTGAACTGGTCACTAGTTCTTGAATAAGCAGGTCTCCCTTTCCTGATACCCTGGCAGCTGTACAGGCTCTGCTCGGGGTCATCCTGGGGTGTGACCGTGTACATCTCAGTGTGGGGGGAGGGTGGCTGGTCTACTTGCTGGCCATCTTTGAACCTGAGTGTTTGAAATATCAGGTAATCTGCTCAGGTATAGACAGTATATAAATGTAGTTCAGATCTGTAATTGTAGCATATTAGCTAATGTTATTACCATGTGTAGTTCCATATGTCCTGGCTTTTCTGCACCCCACAACTGAGCACCAAGCTGTCTGTGGAGAAGGCCTGTGACCAGCCAGTTAAGAGGAGGATTTGAGCCTTCGGACGCTCTGAAGTGACACAAAACAGTCACTCACAATCCCCAATCAAGACGCAAAGACAAATCTTTGGCAAATTTAGCAACAACTTACCTTCAACACTGAGATTTATAGTTGGACTGGGGTCTGAAGAGAAGATGAGACTGGTTCCTCGTCTCGTCTGGCACTTATATGACCCAGCGTTGTTCAGCAAAACAGAACTGATGGTAAGATTGTTTCCAGATACGGTGATGGGACTGCCATCTTTGTACCACAGAAACTCCCATCCAGTTGAAACGTTTATGTGACAGAGGAATGAAACGGAATCTTCAGTGTGCATCAGGGTGTGATCAGGAGACTGGATCAGTTGAACTCTGGGTTTCGTATCTGTGGAGTCATCAATTTATGTTAATATGACTAAAACATAGTCCATGGTAAGTGGCAGCAAAACACCGTGGGGTAAGTCACCAGAAAACTGAAAATTGGGTGTTTTGCACTTCAGGATGCAACTTCCTGTGGGTGCAGCAGAATCATAGCATTTTCACATTGCAACCACACCCTGCTGCAGAGTTGCATGTTTTCTATTTTAATTTGAATTGCTATTGACAATGAACCTGTGTCACAAGTTCAGTTACCATCAAATTCAAGAATCACACTCCTCACAAGGAATGTCAGGTGAGATGGATAAGTGGTGTTTGAACTCACACAGGTCAGAGCTGTCACATGCTCAAGTCCTAAAACTCAAGGCTTAAAAGCCCTACATTCACCAGCTGCCACATCTTTCACTGTGACAGCAGCCCAATGAAAATGGCCTTTTAAAATCATGTAACACTATATATTACTGATTTAGCCTCACCATAAACATCAAGCTGAAGTCCAGAAGTGATGTTGCTGCTGACGGACCTCTGCTTGTGTTTTCCTGAGCAGCCGTATTGCCCACGATGTGAGGCTGAAGCCAAATTGATGGAAAGCACAGTTGCGGCTTGGTCAAAAGACACACCTTGACCAGCGTGGACCTCCTGTCCGTCTTTGTACCATGTGAACATCCAGTCTGAGCTGCCGTCCATCTCACAGCTCAGCCTCACACTCTCCGTGGGGAACACATGCAACCAAGATGTCCTTTTCTCCACCTTTGGAGAAGGAATTTCTAAAAAGAAACAAACATTTGACCACATGCAGTAGTGTAAAAGGCTGCAAGCAAAGGCTTAAATGATTAATTGATAATACATAAACCACAGTTACTTTGACTCACCAGATATGAACACCTCCCGTCCGTTGCTGTGCAATGAATCATATTTGGTTTTGTTTCTTGTACCCATGCACTTATATGTTCCACTATCTGCTAATCTGACATGTGGGATGTCAAACTGGTTGCTGGTAGAGGAGACTGGTTTTCCATCTTTGAACCAGAAGTACTCCCAACCAGCTGAATCTTTGATTTCACATTTGAAGGACACCGGTTCTCCGATGTACACCTTCTTGGTGTCTGGATGTTGAGTCATCAAGGGTTTAGGCTTGTTCTCTAAACACACACCAAAAACAGAAAAGTTTCTCACCACAAGTGCTTCTACAGACGTAGACAGATGAAGAGTTTGACCATGTATTTGATAGAATTGGTGGGAAAAGTAAATGTGTGAATGACCTGCTGAATACAAAACCTTACGAACATACCTTTAACCATGATGTTTACCGCCTGACTTTTGGCAGTAAGGAACAGACGAGTGGTGCCTCGTTTGGCTTGGCATTCATATGATCTCTGATCAGAACTCTCTTGGGGTCTGATTGTCAGCCTGTTTCCAGTGTGAATAAGTGAACTCATATCTTTGGTCCACATGTACTCCCATCCAGAGGAAACATTGATGTGGCAGCTGAAGACCGCGGACTCCCCAGGAAACATCACTTTGTATTCTGGATCTTGGGTCAATGTGACTTTTGGCATCTCGTCTGAGGGTCAGAAAAACTGAATGCGTGATAACTCCGGTGCAACATGTAGATGTGTCTTTTAAAAGCCTAACAAATCATTCCGTGATAGATTGAAGGAATGACAACATGGTGCTTAAAAACTCACCATAAACTGAAAGGATGACTCCAGAACTGGAATTGGTGCTGACAGACCTGCTGTTCAGGTGTCCTTTGCATTTATACTCTCCTTTGAATGCAGCTGAAGCAGAGCTGATGAAAAGAGTGGCTTTATTGGTGTCAAAAGACACAACTTGACCAGACTGGACTTCCTGTCCATCTTTGTACCACGTGAACGTCCAGTCTGAGCTGCCGTTCATCTCACATCTCAGACTCACGCTCTCCGTGGGGAACACGTCAGACCACAGCATCTGCTTCTTCACTTCTGGAGCAGGAATTCCTATAAAGAAGTGGACATTTGACCACAACATTTAAATAATGTTGCAGGTGAAGGCTTGCTTATTTCCTCCAAACAACACACGTCACAATCACACTGACTCACCAGATATGAACACCTCCCGTCCGTTGCTGTGCAATGAATCATATTTGGTTTTGTTTCTTGTACCCATGCACTCATATGTTCCACTATCTGCTAATCTGACATGTGGGATGTCAAACTGGTTGCTGGTAGAGGAGACTGGTTTTCCATCTTTGAACCAGAAGTACTCCCAACCAGCTGAATCTTTGATTTCACATTTGAAGGACACCGGTTCTCCGATGTACACCTTCTTGGTGTCTGGATGTTGAGTCATCAAGGGTTTAGGCTTGTTCTCTAAACACACACCAAAAACAGAAAAGTTTCTCACCACAAGTGCTTCTACAGACGTAGACAGATGAAGAGTTTGACCATGTATTTGATAGAATTGGTGGGAAAAGTAAATGTGTGAATGACCTGCTGAATACAAAACCTTACGAACATACCTTTAACCATGATGTTTACCGCCTGACTTTTGGCAGTAAGGAACAGACGAGTGGTCCCTCGTTTGGCTTGGCATTCATATGATCCCTGATCAGAACTCTCTTGGGGTCTGATTGTCAGCCTGTTTCCAGTGTGAATAAGTGAACTCATATCTTTGGTCCACATGTACTCCCATCCAGAGGAAACACTGATGTGGCAGCTGAAGACCGCGGACTCCCCAGGAAACATCACTTTGTATTCTGGATCTTGGGTCAATGTGACTTTTGGCATCTCGTCTGAGGGTCAGAAAAACTGAATGCGTGATAACTCCGGTGCAACATGTAGATGTGTCTTTTAAAAGCCTAACAAATCATTCCGTGATAGATTGAAGGAATGACAACATGGTGCTTAAAAACTCACCATAAACTGAAAGGATGACTCCAGAACTGGAATTGGTGCTGACAGACCTGCTGTTCAGGTGTCCTTTGCATTTATACTCTCCTTTGAATGCAGCTGAAGCAGAGCTGATGAAAAGAGTGGCTTTATTGGTGTCAAAAGACACAACTTGACCAGCATGGACTTCCTGTCCATCTTTGTACCACGTGAACGTCCAGTCTGAGCTGCCGTTCATCTCACATTTCAGACTCACGCTCTCCGTGGGGAACACGTCAGACCACAGCATCTGCTTCTTCACTTCTGGAGCAGGAATTCCTATAAAGAAGTGGACATTTGACCACAACATTTAAATGACGCTTAAAATGCTTAAAAACCAAGGGTTTAGGCTTGTTCTCTAAACACACACCAAAAACAGAAAAGTTTCAAAAGAAGATCAATAAAATTTGACCTCCACGCAAGATATAGATGTGTGTTTTTAAAAAACTAAGAAAGCATTCAGTAATAAAGGAATAACAACATGGTGCACCAAAAAATTTTTTTTTTCTCTGTTTTGGGTTGGTTTTTTTTGTCTTAGAAAAGCTGATGTCAACTTCCCCCTTCCTGCATTATGGTACACCACAACAGCTTATTTCAACAGATCGAGCATCAAACTTCTGCAAGTGAGGACGAGTTGCTGTTCTGTGCATCTCTTTGAAAAGCCTGAACGTGCCTGACACGAAAGAACAGCTAAGTTCCCAACTTGTGCATTATTCACAGCTTTGTATCAATTATTACGAATTTTGTCACAGTAAACACATACATATATAAGTAGGATATATAAGTATATATCACACAGTGATCAAAAACTCAACAATAAATAAACAATAAAACCCAACAACCTTGTTCTGAATTATGTCTGTTATACACACTATTTTGAACTAATACTCACCATAAACTGTAATATTGACTGTGTTACTGAGTTCAGATTTCACGTTCCTGGATTCAAGATGTATTTGACAGCTGTAGCCTCCCTGGTAAGATCTTCCGATGGCCGTGATGTTCAGAGATGGGTCCTGTGGATCCAGGACCACAACTGAGTCATCCCACAGCTGCTCTTTGTTCCTGTACCAGGTGAAGGTCAAGTCAGAGATCTCGGTGTCCGCGTCACAAAAAAACTCCACGTTCTCATCTTCAAAAACATCAGTCCACTGGGACTCCAGCTTCAGGACAGGTTTCGGTAGATCTGGAATATATATGAGTTCAAGAGATCTAAGAGGCCTGGAAATTTCAGATGTGTTGACAGCATCATCATTTGTAACGGATGTTCGGCTTACCAGAGACTTGCAGAGTTAGTGGGTCACTCTGCTCTGTGAAGAAGGGTTCTACGCTCCTGTTGGCTCTGCAGTGATACTCTCCACTGCTGGGATAATCTATAGCAGCTATGGTGTAGGTACTGTTGGAGCCAGGAATTTTTGTTCCATTATGGAACCACAGAAATTCGAAGGATAAGTCCACCTTGCATGTAAAGGTGACAGACTCCGTCCGATACATGACTTTAAATTGCGGATGGCGTGTCAAAGTGGGCTTTTCCGTATGCGCTGATCAGAAAAATAGAAGAAGATATATTTTAATATTTGAATTGATTTAATATTGAATAAATTAGCAATCCTGGCTTCAAGTCATATTTGGAGAAAGGACAAAGATTGAGCACGTTCAAAGGCTAATAATAAATGACAAGCCAAATAAAATGTGTTATTAAAAGGCCGTCGTGATACTTTGTTGATACTTATGTGGTTCCATATGTGAGATATTCTACCATAGCATTGCTAAGCAGTCATGTGGTACAAAGATGTTAAAAGCCTTTCTGTCTTTTGTTTTAGCTACGGTATACAGTACAGCCCTACACTTTTTTATAACCACTGCATTACTCTTTAATTACAATCAAATCACAGGTTTTTATTTTCATATGATGTTTAATTTAGTTAGCTCAAGGTTCACTAACTCTCACTGTGATGAAGAGCAGAAAACCAGAACATTTTCATGCAAAAACTTTCAACACTTTCATGTTCTCGTCATCATCTTTGATGGCAAACTCCATAACTTTCTGTGAAAATAAATGTAATTAAACTCTGAGCTAATTAAATTTCTACATGAAAACTGTGAGCTGTAAATTAAATAAAATAACACATTTCTAGAACAATGAAATGGCTGTTTACAGCTAGGAAGTTCACATAATGACCTTTCACTGGGAGGCCTCAAACACGAGGAACTACCGGTAAGTCACAACAACAAAGTACTTCATGTTCCCCGTGTTAAATTTCCTGGCATTGTATACTGTGATGCAAGTTAGCAATTATTGAAAAAGGAATGTCTGGCAGACATTTAGTCCAAGCTGTATTCATTATTCTTTAAAAATTAGAACCAAGTCTATTTTTAAAACACTACAATAGAATGAAACAGTATGATTCTTACCACTTTGAGCATTAATAGTTGCAAAAACAGCAGTGAGATCTGTCAAAATCAAAATTACAATTTCAGTGGAGTCAAAAAATATATTTCATGCAAACATGTTCTCACAGAAATCACCAAAATATATGATACTATTTACTTACAGATGACAGTGAAAACCGTGGGAAGCCACATTTTTCATTGAGTTGCACATGAAGAAGCTGTGCTGCAAGATGCGCATCTGCTGAGGAGTGAAATTTTGTCAGTAGATGGGTCTGTGATGGCTGCATCACCTTTTGTGCTGTGTGTGTGTTTGTGTGTGTGTGTGTGTGTGTGTGTGTGTGTTTGTGTGTGTGTGGGGGGGGTTGGCAGGAAATAGGTTGGTCAACCACTGTCAGATGTTTGCGCTCTCGACAAATTGGAATCACTGAGTTTAGCTGCGAAGCAACAGTGTTTAAGGAACTGAAACGCCCAGTAGACTTTTAGTGCCAGTCCAAAAGGGTGCTAGAAATTATGATTTATGTGGCAGGTTGGGTTATTTGAAAGCAGCACTGTACTGATGTATATATTTTAGACCCTCTTCCTTCATGATCAAATCCCTTCACAAAAACCTACCCCAGTGTAGCTTTTATCAACCTAAATCAAATCCAAACACAACTTACACAAAAAAAAAAAAAAAAAAAAAAAAAAACTCCAGTCACACAAAAGCAATGACTATCAGGATAATAACCTCAAAAGTGCTGAAGCTATGTCTCTGGTGCACTAGATCTTGAGTTCCTGGTTACTGTCGGTCAAGATGTTTTTTGTGCTTTTTGTTGTTTTGCGATACCTTGCCACTAGATGTCAGTATAACAAAAAATTTACAATATCAAGAACGCTTTGATTCCCACTACAACCTCTGTGCAGTGTCAAGAAACGCATGGTAAATAAAAATATACTCAGTAAAATACAAGTTTTTATTACACAGCCCAAGTTGGAGCAGTCCTATCTTTGAAGATTCACTGTTTGAATCAGTCATACAGAAAACAGCATATACTGAGACAAACATGGTAAATATGGCCTAACAAACATGCCAGCAACTAAAAGTCACAAACAACATACAAGGAAACTAGCACAGGTTGGTTGAGTTCTCCCTCCATACTGGGAGGAATGGGTCAGTCATGATGTGCTGATGTGGAGAAGAGGGTCAGAAGATGATGGAATTGTGCCACTGGTGCCATTTTTCATTATGCACACGCTGTTGCACAACCAGCTTCAGCTTCTTTTTTTCCATATCTGGTCAAATATTCTAGACAATATGGAAGAGAGAGAGAGAAAAAAAAGCATTTACTGGTGTACCATCAATGAGTTCAGAGATAATTGTGTGCCAGCAAGCAATATATATATTTTATATTATACTTTATGAAAATAAAGTATTGTTTTATTTCTTTTTTTCCTAATCTTACATTTCCATTATGTCATTAATTTTCTAAGAATAAGACACAAGTTATTTTCTGCACTATGGGGTGGGTATGGTTAAAAAAAATACATTAGGGCAGAGTTGGTTCAAATTCACACCAGCCAGGAAATGACCTTTTCTTAATGTTTAGGATTTTTTACGTGTGACAGATCAGGATTATCTGTTTCTGCCTTCGTAGCCCTTTTTCCCGTCTTCTTATGGCACTCCTGTTGACTCATGGTAATGTGAAGAGTTTGGCAGCGCATCAGATCATCTGGAGTCATTTTTAGAAGCTGCGGACTGCTGCTCTGACATCACCTCCAGCCCCCTCCACCCAGAGGCGTTCCCTGCCTAATCCCCCTCAATTTTTCACCTTAAGGCACCCACCCATGTATGGCTTTGCCGCACATACTCACCCCAGGAACGATCACCATCATCATCATCATCATCATCATCATCTATAGGTGGCACACTTTACACTCCAAAAGAAAAAAATGGTCATCCGAGCATGTGTGGACAGCTGTGAATTCAGGGGTGACTTCGTTCAAACACAAGGAGGACGCATTAATATCTAATCACCCCAGCCTCATTACAGACCATTCAGGCAGGCATGTGACCGCCCCCCACCCCAATGTGTACTGTGAACACACGTGTGACACCACTGAAGGTCGTCTTTGTGCACGCAGCACAACAACATCCAGTTTATGTGTGAATTAGTAACAAGCCTTAAATTCCAGCTGCACTTTAAAAAATGACATTCATGACTTTGAGGCTGGCACACAAACAATAACAGTTGAAAGAGAAACTGTCTTTCATTTGATTGACCAATTACCTTGATTACAAAATTATCTGATTGCTCAGTGTTTTCAACGCTCAGCAAGCATAGAAAGCTTGAGAGTTTTACAGCGCAGCAAAATAGCCACTGGTGGGGCCCGTTGAGAGAAAGAGAAAAAACACTATCACTTCTTCGTCTCTTCATTGACCTTGAGGAATCCTGTTTCATCCTTTGTCAACACATCTGGTCATCCTTGCTCCAAAGTTTTCCACTTGGCTCCTTTTTCTCTGTCCTTTCTCTCATCCTGACCCCCTTCCATCATGTCATCCATCTTTTTTCAGCTGTTGAAAAGACACTTTCTTACACCTACTCACAGCCTACAGGCCTGCCTTTAATCAGTGCCAGCAATCTTTTAAAAAAAGGCTGCAAAGATAAAATATGTGCCACATGAGCAAAATTAACAGCCCATGTAGAAAAGAGATGACACATTAAAGCTTTATGTTTGAAACTGAAATAACACATCATTCATTTAAATACTGAGTGTCTTTCCTATGGGTGGTGTATTTCTTTTCCTACCTTTGATGGTTGTACAATTATTTATTTTCCCCTCTCTTTGTCGGCGTCTGGAACAATAATCTCTGTTGAGAGATAAAACTTATCAATGTAAGATCAACTTGCTAAACTACTAATGCCTTTTTAACTTGCAAATAAATAAGCAAGTAATAAATAATAGCCTATTTTTTGCTGAAGACACCTACGTTTGACCTCCAGCTTGCAGGAGACGGCGGCCTCTCCCTGGGCGTTCTTGGCTCTGCAGGTGTACACGCCACCATCGAAGCTGCAAGGTTTACGGATCTCCAGCGAGCAAATGCCCTGATTGGAGATCTGACGAAACTTCGGGTCGTCTCCAATGATCATCTGATTCTTCAACCACTCGATTTTAGGCTGATAGGAAGAGAGAAGAAATTAATACATATAGACTGCCAGATGAACTTGGAGATGGTGCTTCAGCACCCTGCGTTTTTTTAATTATACCACAGGCTGACACACTCAACGCACTTTAGAAAAGGGTGTCTTGAGTCAGTCAGGCAGTGGAGTAACTGAAGTATTTTCCTGACCTGAGGTATGTGCTGCTTTGGGTTTCGGTGGCACTCTCTGCACGGATTTCTTCTCTGTCTGCCGCATGCAATGTGACCCTGGATATTGAATTTCACCTCAGCTGATAACTTTCTGAGCAGCACATATTAGCCAATCCTCACTAATGTGTGCAATCTGCACTGCTTCCGATGACAAGTTTTCAAAATAGAAAACTCTATTTAAGGCAGTTTGGGATCCCTCATCGCAGAAGTGAAAACTATATGAGCATGTCAGCCATCAACCTTTAAAGTTCATTAGATGGTGCCTAACCACGTGAAAAAAACAGATGCAAAAACATTACAGATCATGAGCCACTGAAGGGTCAGTGACCACTGGCTGCCATCATTGCTGCTCTCTATATTACAACAATCCTAGATTGAGCCTTGGAATCTTTCTGTAGGAGTACCAAATGTGAAAAGCTGCTGTACGCCTCAGTCGTGCATCCCTGTCTGTAGACTTCAGACACACTGATAACTCGTGTGCTCTTGGTGGCAAAAATAGGACCCTCGGTGATACAGCAACATCGGTACTCACCACGCCAGGACAGGAGACTGTCCTCCTTATCAGTGTCTCTACCATCGCTACTTATCTGTTGTCTCTCCTCCCTCTCAGCCCCTCATGTGCATAAATGCAGTTCTTTATCACACATTGGGTCAATGTAATACACACACACACACACAGACACAGACACACACACACACACCCTCCTCTGGAAATCCTTAATAAACATACGGTACAAGACCCTTAACTGTTAAAAGATAATTAGGACAAAAAGCAACAGAGACCGTGAAAAAGGAACGAGTGCAAAATATCGAGTAACTGTAACTCGCTCAGATGTAATATATAGTAACGTGTGAGAAACAATGTTCTGTGAGTGTAGATGCTGACAGACGTCTGCTTCAGCAGTTTTGTAATTGCGTGTCCAATATTGAGACATCCAAAGCATGTGGATCCCTTCCAGAAAGTCGGAGGGGTTTAGTTGCTCTCTTTCGACACATGATCAGCGGATCCGTTTTTACACAGCTGAACGTTAATCCAAAGGGATGGGCGAACGACTCTTTTAGACACTGTTAACGTTTGTACATCTATATTGTTTAAAGAGCTGAAGGTACGAATTGGAAACCAGATACTTCTCAGGCCGTTGGCTGGTACCATATCGTACTTGGAGCTCTCAGGCTGTCAACATCAAACTTCCTGTTTCACTCTAAAATGCTCAGTCACAGCCCTCTATCGCCACTAAGCCCTGCCGATTCACAATTATTATCGTCACAATATGGACAAAAGCTATTGGGGCAATGTGATAATACATGCCACAGCTTTTTTCTTAGCAGTGTAGAATCAACAACAGTTCTACATTTACATAACTATGTGTTTCGTGTGTTGCTATGCCCATATTTAAAAACAAAAAAAAGCTCAGTGGCATTTACAGACGGTGTAACTGCTGATGATCATTGTGGAAAAAAAAGCCAAGGGCAAACAGGACGTATCATCAACTGCAGTCAACCTCTCAGGCCACCAAAGCTTCTCGTGTAAGCCAGACAACTGTAAAGATATGTTTAACTATTGCAGCAGCCCTCCAAGAACAGTGAGAGACATGCTGAAACTTCAATCAGACATTCCAGTCTAAGCCCTGCCCTCATTCTACAGCAGATCGTTATAGCTGTGATATTAATACCTCACAGGGCTCAGTATGAAACACCCAAATGTAATTAAAATTACTTATTGAGTCCTCAATTAAGGTGAAAGTGACGATAACTGTAATTGCAGATTTGTCTTCCTTAGTACAGAAGCAAACCAGATCCAGGTACAAAAAATTAAATAAGATTTACCATGCAAATGTCTGACCTTTGGGGATCCACGAACTGAGCACAGTAGCTTGGTGGTATATCCAACAGTGGCAGCGCGGTCACTTAGTGGGGTGGTAAACTTGGGTGCCTCAGAGAAGTCATGCTCGGGGTACTCTGGGGGCTTGTAGACAATACCTGTAGGCATGTGGAACAAACTTATTTAATTTGACGCACCTGCAGCAGAAAATAGAAACTTGAAGAGGCTGCTTCTGAAATCAGTAATACTCTGACCGAGTCACATTTCTGACTACACATCATAGCTATGCTGAACACTTAACTGAGCATATCTGAGTGATTCATTCACACTAATTGCAACTTAAGCTTTACCTCGATGAAGGTAAACTTGATCTTTCCTGGCTCATACAGTAGCACAACCTTAGTAATGTCAACTAGTCTAATTATTAATGTTGTCCTCCATAAATATCAGCCTCGGGTCCCACAAGGCTGGCATTATTTAAGATCCAGATGACTTCCTCTGGAACGCTTTTGCCAATAGGGAATCTTCTGATTTTTACAGTTGAGGGGTTTCCAAATACAATCATCAATTCCGACTGAGTAAACACTACACACAACTTGATCTACCACTTAATAAAGAAAGGTACCAGTGACAACTCCACAGCGTTACAACATTTATACAATGTAAATGCTTACACTTCAAAAGGGCAACGTTTGCTCAGCCAGTTCTATTAGCGTTATCAGAGCCTCTTGAACTTTAAGCAATAGTTGAGCAGTGGCCAGGACAACTGCCTACACAGGCTGGACTCTCACAGAACCTCATTAATCACCAGGGGTCTGCCCCTGCAGATGCCAAGCCTCAACGCTTTTCCTCAGCTCAACAAAATGACTGGAAGCGATATTTGCAGGAGGTCACCTGTCTTCTGGATGGTGGCCACTTCTTTGGTGACAGCACTGGTTTCGCTGGTGCCCACTTTGTTCTGAGAGAACACTCTGAAGTTGTACGTGTTGCCCATGATGAGATCCGAGACGGTGGCATTGAGTCTGTGGTAGTTGTCCAGTACAGTGAACCACTCCTGCAGGTGGAGACACAACAGACAGACTCTTAGTCTTAATCAGTTATTTGATGTCATAAAACTGGATGAAACACCACGATCAACATCTGAATTCAGCTAACGATTGCATGGGCAGCAGTACAGGCGGACACCTGACACCACCATGCTGCTACAGTATTTGGCCCTGAATGATGTCGCTAGCTTTAGCTTTACAGCACCAGGGTTCGACATACCTCTGTCTTTTTGTCAGCCTTCTGGATGGTGTATCCTGTGATTTCTGTGTTGCCGTTGTCCTTTGGTGGGGTCCATTCCAGAGCCGCATTGAAGCCCCAAACATCTACCAGCTTCACGCTGGCAGGAGGACCAGGCAGCTCTAAGGAGAGCAAATATTGCATTCATGCTAAATTCAAATCAAAAGGCAACTTCAGCAAAAACATGGGCCAAAAACAGTATTTGGACTGTAATGCCTCCCCCCCCCCCACACACACACACACACACACACACACACACACACAATAACAGGCAGCAGCTGACAACAAACATGTTGGTGGCCACAGGTGCCATAGTCAAATGGGTGATATATGTTGACAAATGCATTGGATGTATTACACAGTGAATCACGCGTCTCAGTCACAGGGTCTGTAAAAAAGTCAACATGCCCCCCCCACCACCCACCTTTCATGCTTGACTGAGAGTCTGCGGCTCACCGACTATCTGAAGAGTAATGGTGGCTTTGTCTTCTAGGCTGTCCACTTTAACAGTGATCTCATAAACACCCGAATCCTCCCTCTGAGAGCTGCGGATAAACAGGATGCTGTCCTTGTCGCTGTTCCTGATGTTTACCCTCTTTGGATCTATGGACTGACCATCTTTAAGCCAGGACACCACCGGCTTTGGCTTTCCCTGGAGAATGGGAAGCGTTACATTTCAGTTTATCCAGAGCTGTAACTTCATTTGTGGACACAAGCCATCACTTGCAGATGGCTTGTGTCCACAAATGTGTCCACAAATTGTGTGTGTGTGTGTATACTGCTTACAAGAAAAGGGATGACAAGGTTGATCTGCTCTCCAACCTGCTTGACAAAACGGGCTCTGAGGGCACGGGGCATTCGGATCTTGGGACGGTCTGAAAACACACAAAAAAAAAAACGGTCAAGGTATCTTACCGACTGCCATATGAATTATTTGTGTTGTGTACATTTCACACCTAAATATATTACTTGATGAAACAATTTAAAACCACTGGCTACCATTATTCACCATGTGCAATGTGCCAAAGAGTCCGGTCGGATTTCCAGGTCAGGGAGGCCTAAATAGACCAACCAGCACAGAAAAGCTGAAGAAAAGCAAGAGAACGTGCTTACAAGAGCTAAAATTATCGTCCAAATGTAGTGATTACACAATAACCCTAACCCTACTCACAGGTTTGACTGTGAGCATAGTATTTTGCAGAACTTGAAACTGTGCTGCTACTGACAGCAGTAATAAATCCTTTCTCTTTTCAGGGATTGACCCCCCAAAAAAAGAATAAATATTTACATGAATAAACGAATATAAAGCTATTAATTGAAAGCTCATCCTATCTTCTGAGATGTCCTGCGACTGAAAAAAGTGATCTCGGGAAAATGTGAGGTAAAAAATCTACACAAAGAGATATATATGAAAAAGAGAGCTAAAGAAGGAGAAGACGGGGTACAGTAACTGGGTAGAGAGGGGCAAACGAGGGGGACCCTGCAATCAGCAGCTCTTAAAATAGCTTGAGAGACACTTAGGATGAACCCTGACACGTGTTTCCTCATGTCCTATGCTAAGAAGCAGCAGGAAATATGTCATCACTTTCAGTTGCTTTAAAAACATTAAGCCCAGCAGACTCATCAACTTTCACAACTGTCAGACGCTCCGTGGAGTTTTCTCATCAACAACACAATGTTTCTCTTTAAAAGCACTTCATTAAAGCTGCCATGGAACTGCAAAATCAAATACTGGAAAATTTAACAGGATAACTTTAGGGATAACGACCAGCACTTTGCTTCAAAATGAATAACTTTGAGATAACATTGCACCACCCAGGAGCCATGACTAATGAAATACGGTTTAAATAGCATGGCAGTTGTGCCACTACTATGCTGAATGGATACTTCCAGAACAGGTGTTAAGTATCAAACAGTATTACTGCACTGGCTAATACAAATGCCTCAGCCACCTCCCTTTTCCCCCATTCACTGGAAATTTAACACATTCCCTTTCTCTCTCTCCCCATGTAACCTGGTTTGTTGTCTCATTTGTCCCACTGTCCACATCCTAACATTTGTCACCGTAACACTGCTGAGATCCGGCCACTGGACCCATCATTCCCAAAAGGATCAGATCTGCCTCCAGATTTGGCTCAAATGGTAATCCCTGCTAATCAGCACACTTCCCAGCAATGCCCCAAAGTGCTGCTGGCTTTACAGGAACCAGCGACCCACAAGTGTTTCTGCAAACAATCTGTAATCTGCCTTTGTCTCTGGATAAAGTGTCTATGTGGGGGGCTTTCAGGGACAGTATGTCTTCATCAGAAGCTCCTATTTGTTGATTGGCGTCTGGTCCGGGTGAGGTGCAATTGCCTCACAGCTGATTTTACCCTCAACAAGTCACTCAGAATCCATTAATTAGGCTCATATTACATTCCTGTCAGCTGACAAGCAACTCTGGCTGCACAACCGCATTTCTCCATTGAGGCTTCCTGTGACAGTAGCACCATTTTGAACAGTGACCAGCAAATGTGCAAGGGAAGTTTACAAAATGTGTATGTGTGATGTGAGGGAAGGTTGGGGTAAATGCAATAACAGTTCTGCTGCGACTCAAACCACTTCATGTTCAATGCCTGGGTTGGTGCTAACAGGATCCCATCCTTTGGTGGAAACCAGAATCAAAGCTGTTATTGAATTCCAAACCGGCTTTGATGTTTTTCACTTATTCTTATATACTTATATCACAAAGTTCTTAAGTTCGAATTGAAATAACACCTAAACAAAACTTTTAGAGTTTAAATTAAATAAAATAACTACTACAGTATTTAGCTGCTTATATAACGGCTGCTTTGCAACTAATTTGATGCTATAAATATGGTAACAGATGCACAGTACAGTGCAACAAGCGTAGCCTCATTAGGTTGTACCTGTGCCAGACATCGGCTCAATATCCGCCACTATGCAGCCTGCAAACGGGAGCAGGTGACGGTGAGATGGCAGCAACAGCGATGAAGTCAGACTTTTTTTTAGCATAAACTTTTAAGGTAAGGCCGTCAAGACAGTGAAGGGCCGTAAACAACAAACACGTGTGAAAAGAACAGTCTTGGAATAGGGTCTGAGCTCTGTGTTGTTCGTCAAACTCGTAGTTGAGGCTGAGTTGATGTACAAGTGTAAGAATGATGTACAACTAATGAAAGGCCTTGTCAGCACCTGTGTGATATATGTGCAGACGTTGTGCAGTTCATTTGAGTCACGGGCAGTTAATACCGCTGCGACCTCGCACCCCTCCCTTCCTGGGTGCAACATGAGTATTTTAAGGGTAGGTCATCACTTACGCTGAACAGAGGAGCTGCTGATTTTAGAGTTTCTTGGTAGTATTGCTTGTAAAGCCAAGTTGTTAAGAATTGAAAATGAGCAGGAAAAATGAGCTTGAATTTGTCCAGAGTCGTCTGGTTGAGGGAATAAGCTGTTTGGCGGCTACTTACCAATAATCTCGCGGATTGGCACAGGATCAGAGAGTGTAGCGGGTTCGCTGCGGCCGCCAGGGTTTACGGCCACCACCCGTACGCGCAGCAGGTCTCCGGCTGTCAGATTCTTGATGCAGTAGCGGTTGCTTGGGGTCAGGTCCTCGTTAGCAGCAATCCAGTCTGTTGCTGGAGAAACAAAGAGGGGTTGTTGTGTGAAAAAGTCCGATTTAGTGCATACTTCGCTAAAATTCATCCTAGCTTAATGAGGTTAGATGTTTGAATATTCATTTCTTTCTCTACAGTGGAGCCAAACATCACTTGTTAAGTGGTTTTATTGCCTGTCGACACACGTTTACAAACAAGCCTCCACTAAAGAGTCCTCTTTGGCCACCATAATGAAATCTCAGAAGCCATGCTGTCATCTAAGCAAACGGGCAAAGCTAAAAGTGGTCTCAGGAGATACAGTGACATGCTGCCTGCCGTATACGGCCCAAATGCTGTCATGAATCTATCTGCCCTCTGACACTACTGTGGGGACAGGTGCAAACACACACACACACACACACACGCCACTTACTCCCATCCTTGCAGTACTCGATGATGTATCCATCAAGGCCGGAGTCTCCGATGGTCTCCGGTGTCTTCCATTTAATGGTGAGGCTAGAGTCATTCACATCGTCAACGGAGACATTCTGGGGAGCACTGGTGGGGACTGAAGGAGGCCGAAAGATTTCAGTTAAATGAGGGTCAGCAAGAAACAGAGAGAAGCACAAAACACAAGAAATATGCAGCATTTTCATAATCAATTGTATGAGGATTATGCGCAACTTCTAAAATGTAATTGACACATATTTCTGTCATTCAAAGGGTAATTACTGAAGTTACCTGCAGGAGGAGGGGGTGTGGGGGCCTTCGGTAGCTCCTCAACTGGAGCAGATTCCACTGGAGCAGCTAGCATCAAAAAAAACTGGCTGTTAACGAAAGTAATACTAACACAAGTCATAAAGACATTACAAAGAATATCCAAGGCTATTTCTGCATTTGACCATTTCAACCTGTCATTTTGAAAAGGCTATCTGCACATAGAACCATAGACATGATGGATTCCATCATTGGCATCACTGCTTAGTATTGGTCGTGACGTATTTACCGTCTGCTGGAGCATCTCCAGCTGGAGCAGCAGCACCTTCTTCTGCAGCAGGCGTCGCCGCTAGGATAAATGCCAACAGGAAAGGCCATTAGTGACCTGCTTCTGAGACGATAATCTGTTCAATTTGATCCCTCACAATATTGGAACTCATTCACATGATGTTGACAGAAGATATGCAGATATGTAACTGATGCACCCAGTAAAGTGAGAAATCAGAAAGGCTTCAGAGAAAAGATTCAGTGTGCTGCAACAAACGTGGGCCAGTGACGTGGATACCTATCAAATACTGCAGGGTTAATAATACAAGTTAAATAAATGGGACAACACCATTATAATAGATGAAAGAATACAGGTATACAGTAATACAGTAATAAATGCAGTAAAAAGAAAGCTGGGGATTCACCTAATTAACAGTTAAGCTCTCTAAATAAGTCTCACTTAGCGAGCAGGTCCCCACCTGGAGCGCTCCCATCAGCAGCCAGGGCCTCCTCCGGCCGGGCTGCCTCTTCCTCGGGAGCGGGACCCATGTCGTTGAGCGGTGGCTCGGCTGGAGCAGCTTCGGCAGGGGCGGCCTTTGGAGGTGGAGCCTCCACTGGTGGAGCCTCCACAGGAGCAGGTTCGGGCTCCGGGGCGGGCTCCGGCGCCTTTTTGACAGCCTTCTTTGCAGGAGACTTCTTGATGGGAGCAGGTTTGCCTGGCATGGTGCTGACTGTCCTCCGGGTTAGAGGAGACAGGCTGGCCTCGTCGTATATATAGCGTGAGGTTCGGTGGGCTGGTAGACAGCTCCTCCCCATCCAATCACATGCTTATTTCAATAAGAAACCTTTTCAGCCCTGCTTTAACTATTTCAACATTTTGAAAGGCTTCTGTGGTGCGTTAATAAACGCTTTAAATTTCCCATCTTCAGACAAAAACGTTTATTGAGAGATAAATAAAATTAAATAAAAAAAGGTAATCAATTAAAATTTAAATGCTTAAACACAGATTTTTTTTTTTAAAGGCAATTGAAAATGATGCTATTTTGTTCTTTATAGGACTCCCTGACCTGTCTGGCCTCTGAGACTCCCACCCCAACCCTACTCCCCAGCCATCAACCCACCCACACACAACATGTCCTCAGCAAAATTCATTAAAGTTGTGTGAAAGTGGAGCTCATATAGCATACTTGCTATATTTGTTTCCGTTACTGAATGATATGAATAGTCTTAACGTGCAATATTACTCTCACAAGTCCCTGTATTCTGAATAAATAGAAAAGGTCAGTTGAGGTCTGAGTATTCACTCCAAGCCCACATGAGGACATGTTCACCAGCCTCAGTTTCCATTAAAAAAGGTGTCAAAGTCATCCCCTTTTGTAGTCTCGGTGCTAAGCGTATGACTGCCTGGCTGATTGCCACACCTCATGCCATCATGCAGAGAAATAAACCCATGGAGTCAAGAAAGAGACAAAGATCAAACTCTTGCGGCAGCAAGAGGCTCCACTAATGGGTAACTGAATAGAGCAGAGACAGGAAGTGATGTGAAAAAGATGGCATGATTTTATTGTGTCCATCGCTCAATGTTAGACATGAAATTTGTTGTAGTTATAGACATGCCACACAACCGTCACCAGCCGCCCTCCTCTCCTAAATCCAAGTGCTGCTTCCTCCAGCAGGAAGACGATAAAACTTCAGTGATGCCTGATTTCTGCATACCGAGGCCATAAAACGTCTCTCAGTTCTTTACACTTTGATTGTTGTCACAAATGCACTATTTACAGTGTTTACAACAGTGATGTCATGTACAAAAGAGGAAAAACATATACAAATATCTTTTTAAGAAAAAGAAAGAAAAGTCTGCTCTTAAAAACAACTTAAAAAGAGAAAGATATCCTGTTAATTTAAAAAAAATCTCTCTCTTGATAAGGTTAAGTGTGGTCGGTAGGTCCAATGAAGTAAAACTTTGGGAAACACATCAGGGACACATGCGTTCACGTTTCCGTTTCCATACAAACGTCTGCTCCTACTTTTGCTCCAGACACTCAGAAGAGTACTCAAAGATCTTCAAACTCTTTCTTGTAAAAATGTGTCGCACAAGCAGCAAGGTCATGGTACACATTCTCATCTACTGCACATTTGACTGACAAACACGTTCGTTACTACCAAGACAAAAAGCTGGAGGTCATCCCACCTGAACCTGGTATCGAGGTGGCGACTTTAAAGCGACATCAGAGTAGGCGGGAGGAAGTGATGACATTTCCTCCAAAATTGAGGCCCCGGCGTGGAAGTTTAAAGCAGCTCACATGCAACTTTAGGCCAAATTGTGTTTCAGGCACAGATAGACGTAGGCATCATGCCTCTACTTTACACTAGCACCTTGTGGGAAAAAAAGAACATCAGAAATAGCATTCTGAGGTATTTTAAAACCTCTAGTCTCTCGTCTCGTATGAGTCATTCTCGATTTCCTTCTTACCACAAGAACAGGGTGTCCAATTATCCGCAATAAATACTCTGCAATCTAACTGCAAATGAATGGAAAATGTTTTTATCTGCTGGAAAAAAAACTGTGTGCTGTCAGATATAAAATGTAATGAGTAACGAAGTATTTTACAGATAGTTTGTTTCACCAACAGTCTCCACTTTTCTGATGTGTGATGAAGAACAAGAAGACAGAGGTGTCTTACTGTCTGAAACGGAATATCTGACCACTGTAGGTGATGCAGATGACTGGTGAAGAATACAGTATAAAAACCTATAAAATCAACAACTTTCAAAGGTGTATTGGCATCTATTACACTTGATTTGTGTATTTCAAAACAATTCACCTGCATCTATATACATGAGCTTTAAATTATTTTTTGAGATTATGAGGAATAGAGTGATTATTTATTTCTTTGTTTATGATATATTAATGTAAGAAAGTAGCAGCACTGATCTGATTTTGTTCATGACCCCACCCGAACCAATTCATTATTTAACCATGCAGTTTAACAAGAGTCGCACTGAAAGGAACTGGAAGACATTCAAAGCCACTTTCAAAGTTGTTTTGCGGTTTGTACTAAGCATGTTTGAGAAGTCAGAAGGCTTAGACAGCACCGAGGCAGAAAACAAACAATGCTGCCATCTACAGGAGTGATAAGTGAACTACACATTTTGGCCAACGTCATCCCCAATTGATTCACAGTCACGGACACAGTCTCCTAAAATCTAGATGACCAGTACAAAATAAAGTGCATTTTTGTCTGTTGAGTAACAATCCCTAGCTAATCACATTGGACAAGAAATCCACTGTGAACACAAACAAAGGGGGAAAAGAAGTGGAGTCAGCACCAACGGAAACAGTAAAAGTTGTGGTACCCATTATCAAAAAAGGTGGGTCATGATGAATAGGGTTATAGGCAATATTTTGCATCATACTATTATGGTTACCATGCATCTGCAAATGTAGCGACTACCCATCTGGTCCCAGGGTTAAAAAAAAGAGACGATTCCTTCCCTGACAAGGAAACCACTGCTTACAATGAAAGAAGTTTGTCCATCCAAAGCCCGTCATCCATAGGCCTCCATTTGGTCTTTCCTTACAGTTAGCAATGCTCACTGAGCACGTGGTTACACCGAGTCTGTACGTCTTATTGGGTCAGACGTAATAGCTGCAGAGCTTGCCTGAAAGGGGGCATCAAAATGTTGCCTGAAGGGTGGGATCCAGACAGCCCTCTCTTTCTGGAGATTCAATGTAGTTGGCTGACTCCTGGAGCTTCAGCAGCATGGCCATCTGGGTAACATGCAAAGACAAGTTAAATGACCTAGGCTAAGAATGAAATACTTGGTTGCCAATAAAGCATTATTTAAAAAAACTTATTTAGTTAATTTTGTTATCCGTCATACCTTTTTTCTCTGAGATTATTAGCAAATATTAAAAGTTTATGATACTAGTTTTAATGTTCTGTTTTCAGACTGGTCATGCACTGTCTGACACGATGACCTCACGGCCACTTATTCTCCCTGCCCTTAAAGCATTCCCGCCTCCATAGTCGTCTCTTCACTCTCACCAGTGGGTCTGACTCCAGAGTGCTGGGTGGGGGTGTATCTTTGGGAGGCTTCTTCTCCTCACTCAGTGGACCTACGCTAGGCGGAGGTAGGTGAAAGAGCCTTGACTGGTCTTGTTGTGCATTGGGCCAAGGAAGGGTCCCTCTCACCCATTCCACTGGGTCCTCCCAGACAGCCTTCTGACCATGGACCTGAAAGACATTCAGAGAAAATGTGATTGCATTAAATTAATAACTGTTTTAGTACTAATTTTACACTTTGGAGAGCAGTGTTCACCTTGATGCCATCTTTGGCTCCCTCCTGCAGGTATGGTATGATTGAGTGATTCCACAGGTCGATGAACCACGGCCTGAACTCTGCAACTGACACTGGACATGACAAGAAGAAGCAGGGACCTAATGGAGACAAAAATGCCACACTAAGAAAATACACTGCCCCAGAACTGGTCACATCCTGGTACCATGTTTCTCACCTATGAGAAAGTCTGAAGTGCTATACTTCTCCAGGAAAGTGTGGAGATGGTACCAAAGCTGGGGTACCCAGTCAAGTAAGCGCAGGAGAGCCTGGCGGTGTGCCGAATCCCGCTCCTTCGCTTGGTGGGCTTCCACCGCTTTGCGATGTAGGTACCTCAGCAGGAACCCGTTTGCTGGTTCCACGTTGTTGGAGAACGTCAACATCCTGACGTAACAGCGTAGAAAAGTTCATTAGATTAATGCTTCTTAGCTGTCTTAAAAATGTAACAAAAATCAGAAAGACTTTCATCGTTTCATATAGGAGACTAGTTTTGTTGTACCTGAAGCTAAGGTGCAGCCCGTGGTTAGATGTCATCTTAACAGGCTGATTGGTTGTTCCAACAATGTAAGGACTGAAAAAAAGGAGGACAAAATTATGTACCTGCAAAACCAAATCATATGATAACTATCTGAGGGAACCGCAGAGCTGCATGGGGTGACTCACCATTTGTGATACTTGCAGGTGAGCGCGCCATTAACAAGCTCAGTGACGGCTCCCGCGTCACTGATATCGTCTATTATAACAACCAGAGGCAGCTCTCCTCCGCTTTCTCTGTCAATTTGGTTTGCTAGGTCGGAAAGATACAACTGCAACTCCTGTTTAAAAAAAAAAAAAAAAAAAAAAAAAAAGGGAATACAATTTTTGCTGAGAAACATTAACAAATAAAACCATCAAACAGTGATGTCGCTAACTTGTGCCTTCTATCTAGTCAGAGCAGGATTACCCCTTGGATGCCCCCCGGCAGAAGATCAGATAACTCCTTCGTGCAAAAGGGCTTACCTTTTGTGACTGGTGATGCATGTTGAAGGTGACAACCACGCCGCGACCTGGGCCACACGGCTCGTGGTCAACTTCCGCTGAGTCAGTTCTGCTACGCTCCAGTAGGTAACGGGCCAGGTGGTGAGCCAGGTAGGTCTTTCCCGTCCCGCTGGGTCCGGACAGAACCAGGCGCTTGTGCTTCAGCAGCAAGCTGATGTAGTGCAGCATCATTGGCTTTGGAATCATCGTCTCGAACACCAGCGAGTCGACGCATTTCTCTCTGATGCCTGGAGGGAGAAGAAGCATTTGACTGTTAGCCAGCACAACTAGTGCTAACTAAAATAAGAACCATGTGGCTTTAGAACAATTTCCTAAAGATGTGTTTTAATGTAGTGCAAATACTAATCAGTGCTTAAAGACTAAATACATGAAAAAAAAGGTATTAACCTTTCAAAGTGACAACTATCCGAGCTGAACCAGGGCAGAGACAACGATGGGGCGAGAACTGAGGTTCAGCCCCTCCTATCACCCTCTGCGCCCCCTGGCTGAGCTGGTACATGTGCAGAGAATCACAGGACAAACCCAGACTGGCGGTTGGATCCACTTGGGTAAGGTAATCCTGAGGAGAACAGATGCATCAAACAATGCTCCTTAAGAGACCTCCTAAAAACAGCTGATTACAGTATAAAATGTGGGTTCTGAATTTGTTGAAAGAGAACAAGCTCTGACACACCTTGAAGGCCTGTGCTATAAGAGTGTCGAGGGAGGCCCAGTCGGTCCTGGCACTAACCGGCACTGAGCCCAGGTAGAAATCCTGCTGCTTGGTGTCCTAAAAGAGAAAGAGTGGATGATCTTTCAAATAAAAGCTACCGAAATCGTGTTATACAACTTTAAAGGTGTTTACCTCTGTTTGATCTCCAGTGCGGACCAGTATTCGCACACACAACTCATCCGGCTGGGAGGAAACACTTAACGTGTCAGTCGAAGACGTATCTGGACGGAGGAAGGTTTCCAAGATTATTGATGAAACTTTGATACTTGCTGGTGTGAATCCGTGAAATTCTGCATTACCTGGATCTTTCCCTGGATCTTTGCAGTCGTTCAAGCTGAGGCTGAACGACTTGGTGAGGGGTATACTCATGGGCTGCCTCAGCGATGGCCCCAGGAGGGAGGACAGGCCCGAAGGCTGGGACGTGGAGGAGCTGGGACCAGAGGCGGGGAGGTTATTTCCTGTCTTCAAATGGTCATTCTCCGCCTTCAGGTTCTCCACTATGGACTAAGATGGGCAGGTGATAAAGAAAAACTCTGCTTCTGTTAAGCTATTACAACATCTAAACTATTTGCACTTAAACTTCTACCTTCTAATCAGATGAATATAAATGGGAAACCAAACCTGCATGTTGTTCATGGCATCTCGAAGTTGCTCCAGCTGATGTGCAGAGCCTAAAGCCTCCAGTCGTATATCCGTCAGCTCTCTCTCTTTCAGCCAGAGCTCCGTGCGCAGCTCTGAGACTGCAGTTTCCTCCTGTTCTGCCTCCTCTGTAGACTCCATGATCCTGGAGACGATTAGAAGTATTGAGAAGAGCCTGTCAACCAGGACATCTAAACTGGCTCTTGCAACGCTGAGCTACCATTTTCATCCAGGTGTACATGTACTCACACTGAGGACGTGCTCAGGGCTGAAGTTTTGAGGGACGATGACTGGTTTTCTCCACATTCTTCCACCTCGTGAGGCATCTTTGGGGAACTAGGAGCTGAGGAGTCAGGGGTGGCGATTTCCTCGATGTCTGAGTACATTTTGGAGCCTTTCTTGAGACTGAACGCCTTGTTGAAGGAGCTTCTCAGCTATAGGGATTAAAAAAGAAGATTTAAAGATTTAAAAAGATTTAGGTTTAAAGTTGAAAGAACAGACAGCCAATCAAAAGCATTGATGACCAAAAACAGAGGAAAACTAAGGACTGCACTCAAAGACATAAAACAGAAACCTAACATATTACAAAACTATATATAACTGTTGGAAGTCAGGTTCTAGGTTCTCACCCAGCTCTTTTTCTTCTTTTTCTTGGCATCTTGGTCCTTCATGCTGCCCATACTGGACATACTTGTCAGACTGTTGAGGCTGGAGATGCTCTCGCACGAGTTCTGGCGTTGAATTCTCAGGTCTGGTAATCGAGAGCAACCAATGTCAAAGAGGCAAATGATAATTAAGGAAAGGCCGTCCTGTGATTGTCCAACCTTTCATGTTTTCTGGGGTGTTCAAAGCTCCATGTATGACAGCCTGTGCTTCTTCATTCCTGGTCCTGAGAGCCTCAATGGTCTCCCTCAGCTCCATCAGCTCTGTGTCCTGCAAGCACATGATGGGATCAGAAGATCACTGATTTTTGTAATTAGAGAAACTGCTCATTTCTACATAGATAAAAATAAGCATGGTCATAATATACAACAAACTGTCGACAACAGCAGAGCTGTTCTGTGCTGCCGGCTGAGTGTTAAAAGTCAATCCTACTCTCCTCCAAATAGCAGCGCCTGGCCTATCTCTTAAGGTTAAAGGGTATGTGCTTCGGGCTGAGCTGCACAGGTCAGTGAGCTGGCACAAACAACAAAGACTTTTTTTTTTTCTGGAGGGGTCTAGACGGGCCTTTCAGAGGGAGCAGCAAGGCATGAAGGGCTGAGAGAGACTTACATTTAGGCAGGCGCAGTGGACACCGCCTCGGGTGCCGATCGATTCGTTTACACCAAAGCAGATACAAAAGCTAAAGAATGCAGGAATGTGATGTCTGATGTGAGCCCGCGTGCGAGCGTTTTGCACGTATCATTTAGCCTAGAGTAAAGCTTTTTTTTTCCCCAATGATCCTGTTTTTTCCCTCATTGCGCAGCTGCAGTCTGGGCCTCTAACCTACATTCAGCTCCTCATGACAGATTGTAATCAAAGTCATCTCACTCTGTGTTAGCAGAGCGCTGCCTCACTTGGTTGGCTGCTCATGAGCTGGGTCTGCCGCTGGAATGCAGCTGGCGTACAGATGTGAGTGTGATTACCTTCTGTTCGTGGCTTACTGACAAACTCTGCAGTCGAGTTGTCATTAGAGTCAGGCTTTTCTCGAAGGCGGCCACCAGATTTGCCTTGTTGGAAGAGATGAAACACAACAATTACCTCGGCAACTGGTTTTAATTCAGTTTACCTGGATTTAAACTTTACACAGCAACACTTTAATAAAAGCTCACACAGTTGTTTTTTGCTGCACAATTGTGCTTTATGAAATTCTTTACACCTCATAAACACAGTAAAATTATTCATAGAGCTCAGTAATAAATCGAGTACATTAATCATGGCTACCTTTCTAATTAACAGTCACATTACAACCAAAACGTCCCAGTATATATGTTTGATTGACAGATGCCACATAAAACTGCACAGAGGACATGTTGTGCTGCAGCCCCACTTGCTCCAACAGATTTGCTGACAGGGTTGCTTGTACAGAAATAGCCTTGTACTGTACTGCATTGCGTCTGAGCGTGAGGATCTCTGCATGTGGGTGTAAGCTAAATGGCTTAGTGAGCAGTTCAGGAGGAGGTTAACATTATTCAGGCCTCCCATGGATAAGAAATATGCTGTGACTACACAGAAAAGATTTATTCTTGCTAAAGCTAAGTTTAGCCAGAGAAGAAGACAAGAAGCAGTTCTTAGCCTCTGCAATAATTAGCATTAGCAGGTCCTAAGACTGTATGTGCAGGACATAAACTATGCTGATGGTGTTTAGAGTAATATTGTCACTTGTTAATGTCAATGCTTTGGTTTGCTCAAAATGAAAGTCTTCATTTCAATGATCAGAACACTGTAAAAAGAAACAATTTCTGGGATACTAACAGACATAAGGTACATACGTTTGCTGTCAGTTGCATTGTCAGACTCGACACCTTCTCTTGGGATGATTCCAGCTCCCTCCTCAGTTTACGGATTTGCTAGGAGAAGAACAAAAAAACCCAACAATATTACACTTTATGTAACATGAGTGAATAAGGTCAGCAAACGTTAATAAGGATATGGTTCTAGTGGTAAAAGACTTGTCCTCTCAGAGGGGAGCTGGATGAACGTGTTGGATGGAAGTACAGAAATGACAGAGAGAAAGAGCATCAAAGAAAATGCTTACTTCTCCTTGAATTCTCTCTTCGGCCTTCGGAGGCAGGAGGAAAAAAAGTCAAGATGTTAGCGAGACAAGAAGGAAAATAAAGAAAGAAAATGTTGGAAAAACCAAGAGAAGGCTGCTTTCTAGTATGTGCTATTGTGTGCACCCAGAGGAAAGATTTTTGTGCAAACATCAACATTATACATATAAACACACTCTACACTTGTCTATTCTGTTCTGAGCTGCAGCTACCTGAGCCAGTGGGCTGCTCACACTCACCGAAGAATGACTTGAGGAAGCATTGGATGTCAGAGAGAGGACAGACCCATGAACTACAAAACATAAACGAAAACAGCATTAACATTTGCTACATTTTCAAATCTATATTTCTTCCATCAACCACCGATGTCCAGAATCTAGATAAATACACACGACTAAATTGAAGAGGTGCATATACAGGATCTACAAATTTAAGATTTACCCTCATCTGAATCCTTGTCCCTAAAGGAACCAGAGCGAACCATGCCCATGCTGCGTGGGCGCTCAGACAGCGACAGCGTGCTGCCCAGGGGAGAAGCTCCGTACAGCTCCAGTGAAGCGTCTTGAGTCGGGATGCTGTTGGACCGAGTCATTCTTGGAGGTCCACCAACAGGGCTGGGTACTACAAAGAAAACAGAGAGGTTGATGGTCTGAGTGTCAAAATTGAAGCAAAAAAGCAACAAGTGTGCATCAATACTCACCCATACACGTCTTAGAGGTGCGGGGAAGGGAGGTGGGTGAGGATAGCGGGAGGGTCAGTGAGTCGGTCATAGCCAGGATAGCATGAGAGTGTCTCCTCTCTCCTTTCTCTTTCACCTCCTCCTCCACCTGTGAGGCACCACTGAAAGTACACGAGTACAAAGAAAGGTTATAAAATCTGTGCAGAGCAAAAGTCTTTATCCCTACACGATTACAAATACTGATTTTAGGGGGATTAAATGGGGGGTTGGAATACTGTCAAGCAGAAATGAGGATTAACACAATTCATCATTCATTATCAGTGAGATCTTTGCCTGTCTGCAGTTAAAGGACTGGGGCTAAACTGCATCAATCTCATAGATAAGACTGTGTGGGTGTGTGCGTGTGCGCTTTCTCATACCTTAAACCTTTCTTTGGCAGCGTATTTCTGTCTCTCTGAGAACTGAGGAGATTATACAATGTCATTATTTAAGCACTGGTGCAGGGAGTTATTAATCTCTCCAGAAGAGACAGCGGGCACAAAAAGCTTTGTCAGCTACTAATTATTACTTTATTCATGGTGGCCAATGCAACATACAATAAGTAAGCCTAAATTAGTCTGAAACCTCGAATGTACATATTAAATATCACTTGTGGCTTTCACACTGAGTAATTTTCGGTCCTTTAGGTGATATCATTTTTAATAATCAAACAGATCTGGTTCTGCAGCTGAAGGACAGCAGTGCAGGTAAAAGTGAAAAAAGCTTCATCCATTACTGACAACTGGCAACTCCTAAAATGACCAGTAGGTGGGGGAATATATCAATATAATAGGACAAACGGTTGCTTGCACAAAATGACATCTTTTTTTTTCTTTTCCAAAGAAATATTTTTTTTTTTTTTTTCCCAAGAAAATTAAATCTCACCTGTCTATGACAGACAATGAAGCTTTACTTCCAGAGCTCCAGCTGCTGGGACTGTCCCTATCCACTTGTCTGTCCTTGCTTCGGGACTCGATGGCAGTATATCCCCTTATCAAATCCTCCCTATCTGAGTCTCGGGGCTCTCGGGCCAGACTCATCTGGAGGGGCAGGGACTCCATGCTGCGATGCATCCCAATCAAGCGAGGGTGGAGCAAGGGAGAAGTATTTCCTTGGCTCCCTTCAACCCCAAGAGAAGACACCTGTCTGGGCCCTAACCCACTCCCGGTCCCACTCCTGGTCAGATAGGGTGCATCAGAATTGCCCACTGAGCTGGCCAGGTCGTGGAGTTTAGAGTATGGAGGAATCTTGGGTGGTAGGGAATCGTGAAGTCCCATTTCCAGGCTGTTTGAATTTAGCTTATCAAGTTGGACCATGGAAGGAGGTTTCGCCAGGCTGCGCACACCAGGTAACCTAAAGACAAACAGACAGTATTATAGTACAGACAAATTAGTGTTCCGTCTTAGGTGTCATATATGGGAGTGATGAGAAACCCACATGTGTACAGTATGTTATAGCTACACGAACCACAGTACCTGTTCATGTTGGGTGAGGGCATGTCGGAACACTTGCCACTGCTGGGAGGCCTGAGACCCTGCAGCTTCCCTCCGTTTTCTGAGGGCGTCTGTGCCGGGCTTGCCTTCACAGAACCACTTCCACATTCAGAGTCCGACACCACAGCTTTAGCTTTGGCTCTTTCTTTCTCTTTCTCTCGGTCTGTCTGATTGACAGGACCGGGACTTGGGATCCCACGACCCACTCCTTTGCTCGAACCTGTACCAGAACCCAGTCCTGAAGCAGGCTCTTTGAGTCTTGAACCCTGGGGTGCTGTGGAGGAAGGTTTCACTGGCGCTGAGCCTGCATCCATGGTTGTGCTCATCGGGCGGGCCGAGCTTGGTCGAGTAAGAGTCAATGCGCTGGTCTTAGCTGGGCGAGGCAAAGACCGGTACTGGAGAGATGTCCTAGCATTTGGAGACAGGAAACCACTCTGGTCCGTGTTTGGAACGTCTAGGCTTGTCTTGCGTCCACCACCCCCACCGCCAGCTCCAGGCTTGACAGGAATACCTGACGTTTTGGGAGTCTTCCCAACAGTGGCGGAGCCGCAGGGTATGGAGCTACCACCAGTGCTTATTACGGTAGGCATACTGACGGTGCTCGTGCTGTTGCTAGTAGCTGTGTTGGGTTTCTTAAAACCAAAGTTTCCACCTGTCGACGGCCTGACCAGACCAGACGGGGGTTTGCGTTGGTCACCAGCACCAAGGCCATTTTTGTGATCTTTCCCGGCATCCGAAGAGGAGCGCTGAAGACCAGAGGCCTTCACTGCTAACCGAGACTTATCTACCGGTTTGCTGTCTGTCTTCACTGTACCTAGAAGGTTAGCAGAGGCAAAAGAGGGGAAAATGTCATGGATGAATTGCTTAAAAAGTTCAAAGCAGACTGAGCAGTGAGTTAGCGAGTGAGACTTAACTGTGGTATCTTATCTGACCACCTACGTGGTCTGCCTGTCTGCTGATTAAAACACATCCCTTTCTGAGCAGACTGTGTAAACTAGACTCTGTCATCTTCATCCTCTGTCTTGCACACACACACACTGACAATGTTATCATGTGACTCTTCTTTTCCATCCTGGTGAACTATAAGATTCTCTCTCTAGTTTTCCAGTAAGCGCACATCTGTATGTCGAGTTTAACATGTGCAGCGTGGCAGCGGAAAACTGGAGTTGAAATTAGCAATGTCTGCGGGCACGACGGGGCATGAAACACCCAATGAAACCGTATTTCCCCACTCTTTGGGGAGAGAGGGAAAGCTGTGATTTTGTCCCAATTGGAACATTTTTCTCAGAAAATGAAGTGAACCTTTTGTGGAAGTTATTATTTCAAAACAGTCCATTAGAGAAATTTGCGCTGTTCGCACCACTCACACACGTCAACTCCACCCCGGGTCCTAATTTGTATCTAGTGGGAATTGTTATAGGAGGTTTATTTACAAGACATTAACTGAGTCAAAGAACTGTTGAACGAGACCCACCAGCATGCTGCCCTGGGACATCTGGAATCTATTACGGGTATTTATAAACCCACAAGACACACACACATAGGGCCAGACATACGTATATACCACACACACTCTCACATATCAGTGATTGGATCTTGTAGGAATGTGACACTGACGACGCATTTAGATTCCATTTGTCAATGGGCAAATTCGGTTTGGATGCAAAGTTATGAACCCAGTTGGAATCACACAAACCGCAGTGTTGTCAGTGTCGCTACAATGTTTGAATTCTGGCACATGGATCATTTTTGACACAAATGAACAATTTATGAACAGCCCGTGGAGACAGCAGTGCTCGCAGCTTGACATAGCAAGCGCAGAAAAGACAGTGAATCAGTACACGTCGTAACGCCCAAAGTGGGCTCATATGAAGAGCGGGAGGTCTGATGCACACGAGGCCATATCAGTCCTCTGACTACTACACAAAGTCTTTTTTAAAATAATTTAATATAATAATATCAGATATCAAATCTCTTTTAATATTATTCCTTCGTTAAGCTCTGTTCTTTGCTTCTATATTACACATATCTTATAATACAATCTAAGATGCAATGCACAAAGGAGGTTACAGCAGATTTTAGTGTTCCAAATTCCACCTGGACTTCTTACAAAACTAATAAACAAATGGTTTTGGGGGGAAATGAAGATGTAGCTGTGATTACATTATTAAATAAATAGCTGATGAGCTGCAACATCTTCTTAATCCACTTAAATTTTTCTTGAATTCTCTAGCTTATTAATCAACAGCCTGGCACACTTCTTTAGTGTATTTGTCACTTCAACAGCTGGGAACGTAAAAAACACGACACAATCCAGAATACCAGACAACACATCAAATATCCTGTTCTTTAGGCTGATATATGTGTGTTCAGATGCACAATACCCTCTATTGTACTCTTTTGTGTGTGTGTGTGTGGGTGTGACACTTTGCATGGCTGGCACCAACAGTCTTGGGTCCAGTTTTCTGTCGTTCTTTTAAAGGCCTTTATTTCCATCCTATAAATTCTCGACGCCTCACAAAAATAGGAAAGGCTGCACTGTTGGGAAGAGCGAGATAAACAGACAATGTGTGTCGGTGTGTGCATGTGTGAAAGTGTGTCGCTGGATGGCAGGAAGGGAGTGGGTGGTGATGGGCGTCTGATACATGGCACCGCTTTCTAAACTCCCAGAGGGTTGGCTGCAGCTGTGGGTGAATGTATGGGACAAAGAGTGTGTCTGTGTGTGGGCGGGAGGCAGCTAGAATGAAGAAGCTAGAATGAATCTTTAAAGACAGATCACTCCAGCGTGAGTACCTAACTTATTAATGGTCGTTTCATGTAAAACACTTCGCTGTGCGCGTCTCCACTCACCTGCCACTTTCAGACCGCTTTGAGATGTGTGTGTGATGGGAGAGGTGACACCCACAGGTGGGTTTCTTCCTTTCTTCAGCACATTTCCGTGACCGAGAGACTGGGGTTTCCTCAGTTCCCCCTTCCCACCTTCCAGCCCCTCCCCTTGCGTACGTGTCCTTTTCCATTTATCTGCCGATTCGGATTTGAGGCTTCCTGTGTCGTTGATGCCGCTGCCCTGGCTCTTTCGGCTCGGTTTGGTGTCATCGCTGTCCCAGGAAAGACCACCATGTACCAGAGATCTCTTCTCTGCATCTGTGCGCATCTAGAAAGAGAAAACTCAGATATTAGATCCAATAGATCTAATATCTATAAATTGATAGATTTGGTTTTGACAGCATATCACTAAATATTCGCTTTTGATTTATGGATTATTTGGTTTGTCATTGTGGATTTTCTAGCTGGAAAATGAGCGGAGCCTAAAAGACAAATAGAAAACTACTACTTTACTACTACTATTTTTTTTTTAAATGGCTAAAACAGTCCACAAAAATAGAACATTTGAAAAATGAGAGGTTTTCAAAGATTATTTTTTTCTCAAAGAGGACAGTAGTTACATAATATAATCAGAAAGTGTCTGGGTGTGTGTGAGTGTGCGTGAGTGACATTAAGGACATTGCACAAGTGCTTCTCATGAGGACTCATATGCTAAATTCCTTTTTTATTAAAACCAATAGACCACATGGGCAGGCTCACATTGCACAAGTGTGTGCGTACATGTGTGCATGTGATGTCTGTCTGTCTCTCTGTGATCAGATCTTGTTGATTAAATGTTGCCATTTTCCGAGATGCAATACCTGATGGCTGAATTGGATGGCAAATCATGGGTAACAAAGCAAAACACATATTCAGAGGCTGCGGAAGAGAAATCTGGGTTTTTGTCTCACCCACAAAGCTTTTTTGTGACACTGACTCACAACTTTGTTACATGTGTTATATAATATATGGGGAACATGTCAAAAATAGCAGGAGCAAGAATGTAAAACATTGAAGTGATCAGACAAAGGAAGCAGAACAAAGAAAGGACAGGAAGTTAAATGCAATAACAGTATCTGAGGATGGAAGGAGTAGAAGGAGCCACGTGTAAGAGAAAATGTGGGAAGAATGATGATGTGATGGTTGGTTGCCATAGTAATGACGCCACAGGGGGTCAATGGTTGCTATGACTCCCGGCAGATAGGCGTGGATGGACGGGAAGTGCCCTGGTTCTTGCTGCTTACTGACCCGGCAGCATGACTGCAGATGGCCCTGTATTTATCTGTGTGTGTAAAATGGCCACGTTCAAAACCTGCACTTTAGTAAATGAGAGATGAAGACAAAGACCTGCACTCTCAGCATCATATTTGCTTCAGTTGCCATGGTTACATGGTCTCTCTCAAATCCTCCTACATCACTCACTAGCCATACACTGGAGGTGTGATCTATATCACACAGGCAGGCAGAAACACACACACACACACACACACACACACACACACACACTTGAGTGCATTGTGAAGTTGTCAGGGCAGTCAGGCTGGCCTAAACTGGGCCAAAGCTAGAGGCTCTGGTCCAACTGGATCAAATGGGTAAAATCCCAGCCAGAATCTTTTAAAACTAAGACTGGACTAATCATTTAAGCACAAAGCTGTGTACTTAATTATATGGCACGTGTATCAAATAGAATTACTGAAAAACAAAGTAAAATAAACTTGTTTCTGTGGTTTAGTGTGGAACAGTGACTACCCTTGGGTAAAATAATCAATCAGTTTAAATATTTGTATAAAATCTCTGCTTCACAGGTGTTGTGTGTGTGTGTGTGTGTGTGTGTGTGTGTGTGTGTGAGAGTGGGGGGTGGAGGGGGTGTGTGTCACGTGTGCACCTACCACTATGGCCGAGTTTCTGCGGGAGCCGATGGGAGTGGTGGGAAGCGAGTTGAGGGTGGGACTGGTGTTGAACTCTTCGGAGCTGAGGTTGTCAGAGCCGTCGCTCAAACCGCTGCTGATGGAACTGCTCTCGTCCCAACTGAAGAAACAAGGACAAACAGAAATGCTTAGTGAACATGTCAGACGCTTCACATAAACACAACAATGGGTTTAAATTCTTTGTTTCACATTTAATTTTTTCTTAAAAAAAATAAAGGTGACAGAGAGATCAGTTAAAGCGTGCAAAACATCTGCCCATACAATGCTTTGAATAAAATTTAAAAAAAAGAAAACGCCACATCTGGGACATGCACTTTGGTTTATGGATTCACAGGACCATATATAAACATTTAATAAGCCTGCGACCCAAAGCTGGATAAAACAGGTACAGAAAATGGATGGATGGATGGATGGATGGATAGGCCGCTGTCTGTAGGAAGATAGGGGGTTGGGTTTTTTCTTTTAATAAAGTCAATAGGACAGTGTGAATTAAGAGGGTGCGGTTTATAAATGAGGTCATCTTTACTGTCTAAAACAGGATGAAGGGGAGACAGCGATGTGGGACTTCCAGTTGGGTGACTGTATGGGTCACAGAGTGCCCTGGGGGACTTTATGGTGGAGCAAAAGGGGAAGACCCTGTCTCACCCATAAATGTACAGACACAAAAAAAGAGCAGAGGAAAGTGTGTGTCTGAAGTGGATGCCACGCAGCAACGTCTCTGAGCTGCACAAGGATTAAAAAGAGATAAGGTCAAACACATTTAGAGCCTGTGGCAGAATGTAAAACGCTTAAAGCCCAGATTGAAAACTAAATAAAACTACTGAATTGATTAATTATAAACAAAGGACATTGTAATGTGTTTGTCATGCACCATCCAGATCCTTCTTGCACATTACAAACATCATGACAACAGAAACTTTAGTTTTAAAACTAATATTAGAGATATATATAGCTGGTTTGGAAAAAAAAAAAAAAAAAAAAAAACAGAGTTTACATTAGTTGCATTCAATATTAAAGCACAGTCATTCCTTATTAAACAAACTCATTGCGAGGAGATAAACTTCCTCTGGGGAGAAGCAGCTGTGTTTTACCATGGCCGCCTCTCTGAAGCAACACCTTTCTCCTCATATCCTGTTATTCTCTGCACAGCTGTCTACTGCTCACTGCAGCAATTTTGAAAAACAACAATGCTGTCAGTGATGACAAACTCAGATGTGATCGAAAACAGAACCGTCCCTCCTGACTTCAGCATTGCTCTGCCGACTGATGTGAAAAAGGAAGTGGCAGAGACAGACGTGGTTGGGTGTCAAACGGTGACTGGGGGAAAATGTACTCATCAGTTTCATGTCAGGAATTAAAAATACAGAGAAAACTGAGTATTTTAATTGTGAAAAGGATATTTGGCATAGTTTGTTTTCCTATGAGCTTTATGGACATTTAAATCGATCAAATATTGGGACAAAATATGTGACTGTGTGTGCGCGTGTGTGTGGTCTTCAATTAGACCTCCTTGACCCATTCTGCAAAGAGGATATACTTGGTTCCAGAGGATCTTAGAAGTTATCTGCTTAAACTTTAAGCTTCATAGAAGGGATTTTTTTTTTATTTAAATTCTCTAAGTCAGTTTGAAGGTTTTTTTGTTGAAAAAGAAAACCTTCATCTTTCCAAGACAAAAACCCGATACCCTAAAAGAGTGGCTGTAAACGCCACTGTCGCACCACCCACCCGTCCTTTGCCTCCACTGGCTGAAATTAAAAGAAGTCTAATCTTGGAAAGCAGGTGATAAAATACGAGGATACTCGAGAGAAGAGGGCAAAGTGGCATTTAGGGGCTGAAAAGATGAGTTTTAGAAAAAAAGAGAGCTCCAGAACAGAGAAGAGCTGCTGATGACAGCGACCCTCAACAAATGAGGATGTGATGCCGCATTCAAACTTTAGCTTACTTCCTCATCTAACGTCTGTTATAATCTCCTCTGCTCATCATCATTCATTAGCTGCAGCTGCAGAAGCTGAGGGATAATATTAGCACGTAATTCCTCCACCTCACCTTTTTTCACATTATAACTCATGTCTGCCTGCAAAGCACCATTACAGTCAAGCCCCTCGCCTGTTCAAACCTAGTATATCTTCCTCCACCAGCCTGCCTCTAGACATTCTGGATATCTAGTCACATTATCCTGTTACAGACTCCAGCTGGAGGGGAAAAAAAAAAAAAAAAAAATCAGGATTTTAAAATTTAATAGGCTGCAATAAATGTCAATTATACTGACAAGCCTTTGATTAAACTCATTCGTTACCTCCACCTGAAAAACCACCTGCTTGCTTTCCTATGAAATACGTCATCCAGATTAGCTACAACGGGTTGCACAGACCCGCTGGAAGCTGGCAGCGTTGGTTTCTTGCCGTCTTCACTCAGAAAGAAAAACCACAGGGATTCAAACAAGTTGTCACCGTCTCTGAGAAAAGAAGAGAACTTACGCAAGCAGCAGATTTCATTTGAATTTCCAGAAAGGTCACTGGTGGTCCATGTAAACATATCCTCATGTCACATGCATGCGATTTCTTTGTTTCTTATACCCGCAGAGATTATATCACAAATCAAGAGAAATGCTCAAACAATACCCACAGAACTTATAAACCACCTTTAAGTCATACGCCTCTGTGCTCGTCGGTATTTTGGAAATTGTTTGCATTGCTCTCATAAAAATGACTTCTCATCTTTATTAACTGCTCATTGTAAAAACTTTACACATCTTCTGTCACACTGATCTCTCACGGTTGCAGGACGGGAGAAAGAAAGTAAAATATGCCTGAAAATGAAGCGGTTGCAGAAGCAAAGCAGCGTCGCTTGTGGTCTGTGGGAGGACGGCTTTCTGGCAGACTTAACAGCGTCGGCTGATAAGCTTCCATCCAAATAAACATGGTGAAACTGCACGGTGGACAGTTGGAGGAATGTGATAATGATGCTCATCTGTGTCAGGGCCAGATATCTTTTTTTAATTTATAGAAATGTAAGTTGCATTTTGGGAAATGAAGATTTAGAAATATTGAACAGGTTGGGAAGGTGAAGAGTGGAGTACATACCGTATAAATGTAATATTCATCAACACTGAATAATATGCAAATGAAATGGTGTAAAATGGAGGAAAATCTGGAGGCACACGATGCTCTGGCTACGTAACACTATCCAAAGGCTCGGTATTATTATATATAGATACTGGAGCGCAATTTGGTGCATATAACTTCAGAAATATACAACTCTGCGTGTTATATAATAATCCAAAAGTAACCTTTCTGCTCTCCCCAGTTTGAACCCCTCTTATTCGGGGTGAGATTGGGATGTGGAAAGTGAGCTGGAAACAGTTTTTGCAGTCCTACAGGAACTTTCCATTCCTATTAAAATGCACACTGTCACATGGCAGAACCCAAAATGGATAAATCAGACCAGTCCTGGTGGTAGTGATGCCTTTTCAGGCAAATGGAAAGTAGGGCACAGCCAGACTGGCACTGGACTGCCGCCTCACAAGCCGGTTGGGGCACACATGAAAGGGCTGATGAGGCTTTCACGTCCACTGAAGACTAAACATTAGAAACTGGCTGATGACATACTGACAGCAGGAGACAGCCTGTATGGATCTGTATTAAAACAGAACAGTTCTGCTTATTCACAAACAAATAACCAAGACAGACTCAACCCACAACAAAACCTTCCCACCAACAGGAATGTTTAAGAATGTGAAGACCTGTTATTTCTCTTTCCTGTTATGACCAGGAGGCCTTAGAGACAAAATCTTAAGAATTCAGAGGTCAACCATAAAGGCAAACACTTGTCTCCTTCATTAATGTGCAAAGTTTTAGTGTGGATACATAAAAAAAAGAAGATGCAAGAACCAATTTTCTCACACTCTTACGAAATGACACGGGGGAGCAGACCACACCCATCATCACAACCATGGCTGCACTGACCTAAGTCCTAAAACGCCGCAGATTTTTTATTTTTTTCCCCCCAGACGTTCTATTTGTCCGTTTGCCTGTGTGGACAAGCCACCATGAAGTAAACATGGAAGGACGTTTTCCTGGTAAAACTGAAACTGTGTGTGAATGTGGTGCGTGTGCACAGATGGCTGACAACATGGGTCCCTGGACCACTTCAGCAGTTTATCACCAGGAAACTCTCTCTATTTCTCTCTCTCTCTCTCTCTCTCTCTCTCTCTCTCTCTCACACGCACACACACACACACACACACGGCTGTGTGAATCATCTTAGTGGCTTAGGACCAGAGCAGATGTTCCAATAAAACAGAGAGGCTGACAGGTTACATCAAATTTTCTGCGGGATGAGCTTTTAGGGTGTTCTGTATTGATTATTGATTTTTCTAGGAAGCTGTTGTTTGATGATCCATACTGAAGCGCTACCCTGGCTTAAGGAAGAAAAACCCTCAAAAAACTATTTTACAATGAAAAAAACAGACACACGAGGCACAGTTAACCCATAATCTGCTAAATTACTTACTCACCACTTGTCGGATAATAAGCAACAAATCTGTCATTAGAAATGGCCTTTAATTAGCTACTTAACACAGACTCTCACGTGCATTGTAAAGTTAAACACTTGCAGTAAATCACAGATAAGACCCAACTGAAGGCTAGCTTTTTCAAGCAGTCAGCATTTCGTAATAATTTTGGAAATTAATTTTCTCCTCCAGCATTGTTTACTTTTTCCTCGCCATATTGTGTGGTAGCTGCGCAGATTCTCTTTCGCACACGACACACAGCAGCAGTGAGGCATTTTAGGGGATTAGAGGACAGACTGGAGTTAATGAACCCATAATTACTGCTACGTCGTCCTGCCACTGGGATCAGACGAGAGGGGGCCACCAGCCAGAAAGTGCATGTGCGAATATATGAGCGTGGCCTTAAAACCCGGGGATGGAAAGAAGAGGTCACGTCGTTAAGTGGCCATCTCGGAGGGCTGTGTTGTGTCTTTGATGGCCATATCCCTGACAGCGAAGGCCTGGGGCTTTAGGACACAAACACATCACATGAACTAAACTGCTTTTGTCCCCAGGAGGGAAGTCTGATTGGCTGTCAAAGACGTGCGATTAGTCGCTGGTGGGAATTGTTGATCGAATCATCACTCCCCTGAGGGTATACGCTAAGTTAGGTTGCATTTTATTGGCTATAACGTAGTGATTGCATGCAAAAGAAAACTGCAACACATCATTCTCTCAAGTTTTTTTCCTGAAAGAGGCGTGACACTGATTTAGTGTTCTGTGTATCAGCAGTCAGCTCAATGTGCTTTGTTGAGACAGAAAGCAAACTAAACAGCTGAACAGCATAAACTGATTCTGAATCTGCTCTCTCCTCCAGTGGGTGAGAAGAGGAAGTTTTCTCAGAGAGCACTTGGCTGTGAGTTACTCTCACAGTGAAATGAGGCCGAACAGGCAGAGAGCTTCATGATTCATATAAGGAACTCCAACACTCTTGGAACCGGAGACTGTGTGAATGCTGAACGCTCTCACACAAACTGTGAAATCTTGATCTTCTCATACCCTGAAGTCCCGAAATGGAAGTGGAGGCTGGTGTGCAGGAAAGGTGCACAGTCGGTTCCCTGAAAGGCATCAACTTTACACTCGTCTTCCTGCTTGTCTCTCTTCTTTTACTCGGCTTCATTGGGGTTAAAGTTTAAAGGTGACTGACCCCTAGTTTAAATAAAGCCGATATGGGTCCTTGAACGCAGCCAGGACACAACACAGTGGCTTTCAGACATACTTGGCATAAATAGCAGAGCTAATTCCCGACCATTTTTGTGGACAGGGAGACTTGGTGCTCTAAGTGTGAGGGGCATGACAAATTGAGTTAAAGAGTGTTGGATTTCAGAACATATTAAAATGCCTTCATGTGTAAGTTTGGGTCCAGCAGAGCTGGAACTAGTAACCCTTGACCCCCCCCACCCAACTTAAGCATCACAAGTTTTTACAAACTGTGTTTTTTCTCTCAAAGACAGCAGGAAGCAGAAGAGGGACAGGACTCCTGGGATAAGGTAAAACCCCTTTTAAATCACCTCTATAAGTAGTTCAGGCTGGGGTGCAGCGTGGAACACTTCCCATTCAACGGCTCTGAAGTAGGGAGGAGCCCACAAGGGGAACCCCAGCGCGCAGAGGCCCAAGACAGGGGTTGGATCCTGGGGTAGAATTTCCTCTGGCCCCTTTCTAGCAACAACAAAACTAAGGAAAATGGTACAGCTAACCTGTGAAGTCTTCTTCTGGGATAAAATAAAAAATAAAAAGGTGCAAAACTCGGATTTAATTAATCCTGTTAATGACAATTCTTACAGGACGTGTATGTTTATGATGACACATGTGTCCAGATCTGATGACAACAGGCACCACTAGATTATGTGTTAATCTCTCGGATTAATCCAGAAGGCAACAATAAGTGTCCGTGTGTGTAATGATTAATTTGCTGACTGAAGTGTATGAGCAGATTGTATGATTAAGTACCAAGCTACATTTCCTAAAACGGTTTGCAGGGTAAGAAGGAAGCAGATACATTTAAACAGACAGGCAAAGATGCTGCAATTTGGATTCAAATCGAATAAAAGCTTCACAAAAATAATGTATTTAACAGCACCTGCCAACACCTCTACAAAAACAAAATGAACAGAGGAAGCGATGCTCTTGCACTTCTCCTAAGTGAGATAAAGCAGACACCTATTAAAACAGACAGAAAAGTGTGGAAGTGACAGACGCGCCGCTGTTAGCGCATGTTTTTTTCCGTAGGTTCTGGTATGCACACACATTTAGGGTGGTGAAAAACATGCCTCGAGTCGCACCATGTATGAGCATGCACTCATCACCTGCTGTCACTCACTCACACACACACACACACATAACGCACGCACACTGGTCATGCCCCTTAAAACTGTTACAGTGAGTTTGGGAGACATTCCTGGCGAAACACACACTTCACATTCCAGCAAGTGTATTCTGGGGTTCCACTCCCTAAGGCTCCGACATTTGCAGACGCATTTAAGCATGCATTCATATGCACAGACACAAGCAGAAATAAAACACCAGGCAGCTCTTCACATCCACAAAGCAGATAACCATTCTGTCTCCCAAACACGAGGAAGAGCCGCCTGAGTCTCCCAGATAGAAATGTAGCGAACTCGTCTTACTGTTAAATGAAAATGACATCCTCACTGTGTTACTCTTCCTGGCTGCCCAGATTAGAATTTAAATCCTGCTGCAGCCGTTGTTTAATCCTCCAAAACTAATCTAGATTTTGAAAAGCGCAAATTTTTTCAGTATGGCACTGAAAAAAAACATCCCCAGAGATGTAAAACGGATGAAACTAGTTATTCAGGAACTGTATTAGCTTCCACTGTAACACAGATGGAATTTGGACAACCGAGATCAAACCAGTCTAGATTTTAACTTTTGCTTCAAGCTTCAGTTTTCCAGGATTGGTTCCTTGTATTCTCTGTGTAGCTCCTGTGACCTTCCTCTAAATGCTCAACCACAACCTTGACTGTTAGACCACCGTACTCCGAGTGTAATTTACACAGGAGGGAGACTCGAACCTTTCTCTCTCGTCCCCGCCGAGCCTGTTAATGGTGGACTTATTGGGCTGTAGGTACATGTCTCCCTTTGATGTCACAGAGCAACTGGCTCAGCCACAGGGGCCACCACCTCATGAAAACATGAGCCCTGTTTGCGAACACAGACTCCTGTGTGCGCAATAAAGACAGTACGGACCCTAACAGCACAGGTTACAAGCATCTGCTGTTTTCTTCTCAGGTCTCTCTAATGATCTCGTAGGCGGAACGATTAGCTAGTTGATTGTGAGACATCATTCACTGACTGCACTGGAGGAACTTGTGTTTTTTCCTGTTTTTTTTCTACTGTGCTTATGTTATTTTAGAACTGTAGCTAATGTCTGTGTGTCTGAGTCAACTCTCAACGCATGACGTGTTGTCAAGTTAACCTGCATCTCTGTGGACACACTTAACGCATCGTAGGTTGTTTAGCCGGTTGCTGTCACCCCTCCGATGCCTGAGTCAGCAGGGTGTGTTTGAAAAAAACAATGTTATCTTTGTGCTGGTGTGTTTAGAAAATGGCTGCGAAGGTGAAATCGCCTGACAGAAGCCATTTCTCTCGCTGGTTTCTGACTGTGAAAAGCAGGAAAATGCCAGTTAACATGAATTTTTAAAAACAGACTTGAAGACCTCACCCAGCAAATGTTTCCCACCACTGGGTCATGCAGGTGGATTTCATTCTGTCATAAGTTCCAGAGCTATGGATGTCAGGTTTGGTTTTGGAGGCTCTCGCCCAATAATGCAGATGGCAACAGCTGTCAAACAGTATGATTTAGCGTTTCCAGTGGCACGAGTCTGGGCTGCCTTTTTAAAAAAAAACTAAAAAGGAATTAATGACAAAAAAGGAAGTTAAAGCTATGGGTGTGACATTTTTTTTCAGTGATGTCATCAGCTTGGTTAGGGTTAGACAACTTGAATAGAATGTGGACTTGTGGTCATACCTAATATATACCTTTGTGTTTTCCTGTTGTCAGGGTGACGGCACACTGACAGGCACGTTGTGTGTGAGTTGATGTTGGACTGCTTCCCGCATGGCTAACAGTCGATAGGTCTTTGTGTTGGCTGGAACCTGTTCGTCAGCGATGCATGTCTAATGTTTCGCTCCGTGCACACACATGCTGACACCTGCACGTTACAGAAACTCGCACGTGTACGCAACAAAAACATTCATATGTGCTGTTTTATCAGCCTTTTGACAGCTGTGCTGTTTAAGACATACAGTATGTCCAAAGAAAACACAAAGGAGTCTGTGCACGTGCACGCGCTCATACATACACACACACAAACAAAACCTTGTTATTCTGGGAATGTGCATGTGCGCATCAGTGCAGGACACTAGGCCACTCCATGCTAATGGGCTGATGCAGGATGTCAGTGGATGCTACAGAGGTCAGTGAACCAAAAGGAGCAAACCTGACCTTCACCCATACATTACCCACCCACCCACACACCCACCCACACCAAATCAATAAGGACATCATCTCTTTATGTCTCCATGCCTCTAAGGTCTACTGATGCAGCTATAAATGTTCTCACCAGCCCACTTGTATCATCTGGCCTACATTTGCCCACGCAATTAGATAATTCTCACCTAGAAGGGGCGTAAAGATAACGCTGAGGATGCTTGTCGCCCAATCAGAGGAGATATACGGGGCGAAGGCGTCATTTAAAATGTAAAAATGTAGGTCAGTCTGCTCAGACTGCGGTCCGGTCCCCGCAGCGGATCAATGCGAAACACACCCACTCTCTCCCACTCCAACACACACGCGTGCTGCATACCTGCCTCTGCCCACTGACCAACAATCGGCAGCAATGCAGTTGGAATCTCACGCTTTAGGATGCCATGCGTCAAGCACTGTTGCACACCCCACTTTCACTGGCTCGAGCTCGGACAGAAAAGCTAACCATATCTCTCATGTGTGACACACATGAGATATAACAATAACCGACGGTGATGAATCAATATTTTCCGCGTTTAATTGTCCCCTCATATCCAAACCTTTATAAAACAAACTCTTTACATTCGTCCTAAGGGATAAGTCGCAAAATCATAAAATGCTTAGATGTCAGTCGGGATAACGTGAGCCAGCAGCTGCTAGACTTTTATCAATGGGACACGCCGCTGCGTTTACGCACCGGATCCGGAGCGTCTATAAAGCAGTCACCATTATGGACGCCCATCACATTTACGCAATGTCAAACCATGTTTCCATTCTGTCAACAGGATTCGTTTCATTTGTTTGCGCGCTCAGGTCTCACCAGTTACCTTGACAGAAAGTGCATTGTCCTCCCCGCGCGTTGCTGCAGCGCCTTCCCGTTCAACACGCGTCCGCTCATTCTTCAACCGTCCAGCCGTTCACGCAGCTTTGTTCGCCTTTGGCATGTTCCGCTGCACCGGCACGGGTGTGGAAGACAGAGATCCAGGCGGTGCTTTCTGCCGCTGGTAACCGATGAATTGCCCGTGAGTGTGAGCAGCGTTAACCGACTGACCCACTCCCGCAGCGGCTCCACTCTGACACACGCTGACAGAGTGGAGGGAGGAGGCGATGAGCAACAGAGGGAGGCATGGACAGAAAGGAAACACCCCGAATTCTTCCTACACCTCCTCCTCCGGCCCCCTTTCCACTGATCGTGAGCAGCTGTGCCTTTTTTTTTCTTTTTTAAAAACAAAAGCGCAGCGAGGCTTTTACGCGCATTCAGACGCGTGATAAAACCCAGCCACCACGCTCTCTGACAAAGACAAGATCGTCCTCTTTACACCCAAATCAACACGGAAGACGACATTTCCGGGCCACTTAAAGACTAGCATTTTTTTAAAAATTTTGCACTTCACTGTCACAGAGCATGCGCCATTACATCAAATAGTTAAAAAAAAAAGTTACATTCAATAATCCAAAAGTATAGTATTTTACAAATAAATCATTTTTAACAAGCTAAAGCAGTGGAAGGAATCTTGAAGCTTCCCAGTGTGTGAAAATTATGTTTGGCTGCAGTGAAGGCCATACTGATTCAGCACATCCTTGACGTTTTAGCTTTTAATCCATAACTTCTGGAAAAGAGATGCAGAGTGTCTGAACCATATGCAGTTTATTATTACAACTGCAGAGCCGATGTAAAAAGAGTAGATGATTCATAGTAGTTCATTATCGGGTCATATAAAACTGTGGGGAAGATCTCACATTACTACATGCATTTGAACAGTCGCTGTGTGTGATACACTTAGGTGGCTACTTGCCTAACCAGTGGGGGTGCAAAAGAGCTGCAATCAGGGTCTAATGACGCAAGGAGGGTAAATGACTCCAGTGTTTCTTTTGTAACAAAGTGTATATTGGCTATCGGAGTCTTGCAGGGGAATAGAGTGGGTATCATGTATCCACACAACCCCCGATGCCTCATCCCCCAGTAGTATTTAAATGTTTTAAGCACAGAGTGGACCCCTGTGAATAGATGAGTCTGTCTGCTGCTTCTCTTCAATAAATGAGTGAAGGGCCGAGGATGGACAGATGAGAGGAGGGGGCATGATGGAGATAATTAACGTGGCCTTTTCGGTCGAGACAAAAGGGGTGTGAGTGGTAGAGAAACCGTGACAAGACACGCAGAGTTTATAAAACACTCCCAGCGAGGGAGAGAAATTGAGATCATTAACAGACTCTTTGTTTGTGCACTGGGAACAAAGGCGGGATTCTTCGGGGCACCGCTCACCCGTGCCATGGTGGGTGAGGCTCGGGAGCGTGACTGGCACATTGGCATGCTGAACTGCAGGTGCGTGGAGCCGCTGCCATCCTCGCTGCCTAGAGTTACCAATAAAGAGAAGGAAAACTGTTTCTGCGTGCACAGAAACTCATATTCACAAACTTGCACTCGCCTTTAATCACTGCAAACTTTTGCTTTTGTTCTTGTCAGCTCCCATCCAAGTTTCTGGAAAGGGTAGTTGGACCGTGTTCCACGGCTGTCTGGCCAGCTTTTCTTTCACTCTGACCAATGACTCATGTCCAGACATGCCCTCTGTCTCTCTGGCTCCTTATTTGCTTCCCCTCCCCAAAGAGTGCTTCTTTTTTTGTCTTTCACTTCTACCCTGATTTACCCAGATACCCAGTATCTCAGACCACAGGACTTGTTCTTGTGTGTGCTGGTGCAGATTAGTATAATTAGGTAGTGATGTAACTGTGGTAATGACAGTATACAGACAGGGTCATCCGTGTGACCCTGGGAACTTGCCACTCTTCTGCTGATGAAAGAGCACGTAGACCTGGGAAAGCTCACCCCCCCCTCTTATCAGAGCTGCAGCACATCGACACAGGAGGGCCTGCAACACTCGCTGGGCTGCAAAACGCACACAAACAAAAACAACACTTCTGTCTGACTGACATGTCTGAAACCAAATTACTCATTTTCATATCGCAAAAGCAGGAATGAAATCCGTGTAATGTTTGCTGACTGGAACACACTTGCAGAAGTAAATAATGAAAACTTTACTGTGTTTTGAATTTGGAACCTGCTTCTCAGTTTCACAATGTGAAAACAGTCATGTGTTAACATCTAAACTGAAACCAGCGTGTGTGTGTGTGTCAAAACCGTTTATATACCAGCCTGCATTCAGCCCTGATGACAAAATCTAATTATAATAACTCATAGTCACAAATGAGAGCCGATTATAAAAGAAATGACTTGTTGCATTGTGGTATTGAGGGTCCCTCCATCTCAAGACTACCACAAGCATCTAATTAGTCTCTTTGTGGAACCGGATGCTTCTCTTAAGGACCTCGTGCTGAGGACAATATACAAGAAGGAAGGAGGGAAAAAAATAACTGATGTGCTCAGGAGAATTCAAACAAGGCCTAACAGGTTTGTGCAGTCCGTTCATCTTATGTCTCCTAGGCAAATAATGAGGAGACGTTTGGCTATTGGGAGCACTGGTGCATGCAAGAGTGGATAAGATTAAGCGATTGGCATAATGAGGTGAACAGGAAGGGAGCCTGATGGCAGGAGGGCCGGAGAAAAAGTGTGTGACTGTCAGAATAACTTCAGAGAATAACACGGCAGGAGTCAGCAGCAAAGGAGAGAGGTTAATTCTTATGCGCATTACAAACCCCCGTCACACCCCACTGTCAGCCCTCACCTCTAGTGGTGTATGTCTGTGTGAGTGTGTATTTGAGTGGGTCTGCGTAGGAGATATGAGAAATGCCTCAGGTGTTTGTCCAAAACCATGTAAAAGAAAAAAATATGCACTTAAAGCACATATAGGAGGACATGAGTGAGTGAGAGCAAGATTAGTGGGAGTGGGTTTGTTTGTGTGTGTGTGTTTGTGTGTGTGTGCGTGCGTGCGTGCGTGCGTGCATGCGTGTCTTTGTGTGCACGCCCGCTATCCTGTCTTTTACTGTGGGAACCGACCTTCAGAATTGAACCTGATCATTTCCTCAGACTGTCTGTACCCTTAACGCCACCACCAACGACCATGTTTACACATGCAGACAACCCCTGGTTGCAACAGGAAATTAGGACTATTTCAGTTCTGCCACTCACATTTACTTCTGGAAAACTGTGGTCTGATTGTGTGAATATCCTCCCATGCAAAGCAGTGGGTGAGATGGTAAAACCTGCGACACACACCTGAAGGCTGATCGTTATTACTGTCGTGTATAGACAGGAATAATCAGGTTTTTCATGTTAGTTGACTGCAAACTAAACAGGATATTGTTTACCGGTAATGTTTTACAGCCCAGTGACAAAGGAAAACAAAGCAGTTCTGGTTTCCAGCCAGACAGTTCCACTTTCATGTGAGAACAGTTGTCATTGTAGTTCATGGAGAATTTGATGAGATGAGTTCGAATTCTGTGACCTGTGACCGCAGCAAACTCAAGTTAATGTGCTAACAGGGTCATACACCATTTTTACTCGTCGTCCCTATATATTCTTTAGCCTCATCCACACATCTTTAGCATTTAGTCACAAATTCTGTTTCATGTGAGATCCAAAAAGAGAGTTTTTGTCAATGGAATGATGTCAGGCTTGTGCTGCAGACCAGTGCTTGTTAGTTTAGTATCATGTTCACTGTCAGTTGGTGTTTTCAGGTCACTTCCGGCTTTTTATCTCCTCCATTTCAGACATGATTACATCATAGATCAGGTAAATAAAGTGAAATCTATAAACCCTTCCAGGAAGAGTGGGATCTGTTCCTTTCCTTAAAGGAAATTGGGTGGAATTGGTCATCGGGCAAAAGTTGTAGCATCTTGACCTCTGCAAGCTAAGCTCTCTCACACACACACGCGCACGCACACACAGTTTATTTCTTTTACCCACTTCTATTGTTGACATGGCAACATATCCCTCTGAACTATGCGGGGGTCTCATGCACACACACGCATGCACACTGCTGAGTCCTCCAAATCTCTTATTCTTTTTCATCCCTGACATAAGAGGAACTCGGGGATTATCAGAGAACTCTATAGAGCTTTGTGGGGCCTCAGTAGGTACAGGGTATGGGGGAGGCTCTGGGTAACGAGGGCACTGGAGCCATGACAGTAGCTTTTAATAAAATAGAATTACAGAATGGATTATGCGCTGACTATACAAGAAGTATGCAATGGGAAACAGCAAGCTGGGAGAATCTGAAAATTTGTGACTCCGGAACTTTTCCAGACTTGGATGATGGAAACATTCGTTCAGCAGTTGTGTGAGTCGTTCCCAAGCTCTGATCCAGAACACGTGTGTGTGTTGCTCAATGTCGGTAATGAAATGGACAACAATCAAAATAAATACACCACAAGTCTGGCATTCTTGAGTGACTGACTGAATGAGTGAGTGTGTGTGTGTGTGTGTGTTCTTAATGCGTGTGTGTACTTAATGCATGTGTATACTACATACTGAGTACAAGAATACTCATTGTACTAGTAAAGTCAGGACTATTTTGGGAAGTTGGGTCATTTTGGCTTTATATCTGCAAACATGAGAGTTTCTCATTGGTTCTGTAAATCCACTGCCAGCCCCATATGTTTCTCTGTGTTAAATCTTTTTAAGTGTTTGTGTATCGATGGGTATTCTTCCGTGTGTGTGTGTGTGTGTGGGTAGCTGGTGTGGATAATTGTGCCTGTGCCACTTAAGCAGCCAACAGATTAATGTCATTATTGTTATATTAGAGGCGTCCTGCTGTTTCAGATGGTTACATCATAGCTGAGAATTAAAAAAAAAAATGCTGGATTAAGAGCAAATTTAAGTACAAATATCAGTTTCATATAATTCATGAATCTGTTGTACACACACCTTTATCAAAAATACAATCCAATAACACAGAATGAGACTACAATCTAAGCATGTCCCATCTCATGCTCATCTGATTATGGCGAATGGCTGCTAATGTGTGATCTCCACGGGTGATCTGTCCACTGTTTTAGCTGCACGTGCTGAGACAAAGAAAGAGCACACTCCTCTGCTTAGCCAAGGCTCCTCTGTAATGACAGGAAAAGTAATTGATTACACGCCACGCTGAGCAGAGAGACCAGGCCAAGGGCCGCTGCAAAAAAGCAGGTACAGTGGATGACAAAAACAAGCGGTGCCCCATCACCCTCCTGAAGCCCACCTCAGTCTCATCAACCTTTCACACGAATGGAAATCAAACCATTTTGTTGCATCTCGGTGCTATTCAGGGGCTTTTGCAACACATCCCCAGCTATAACGTCTCACGGCTGCTGTTTTGAAACCTGCCATAGACTCTCAGAGTTTTTAACCTAGTTTCATTACTCATGACTCGTGTCTTCAGACAAATGTTGACTTCTGTAAAGCATAGAATAGCCCCAGTCTCACTGGAGCTGAGTAACCCTTCCCAAAAAACATCATGTTTGCATTATCCAGCTCTTCAATACGTCTTTCATGTAACTCAGTAAATACGGTCCAGATTAATCTATGCATTCAAGGATATGCCTGTGGATTTTCACAATCTACCACAGCAAGAGCAACAGAGAACAAAACAGGCAGTCAATGCGCAGAAAAGAGGAAAATATTGTATCTATATGTTTTGACTGCAAGAGGGGAGTCCCAGATGTGTCCACTAAGGTTCATACCAGCTGAGTGTATGCACGTACATGTTTGATTGCACGAATCCAGTGAATCATACCCAGATGTGTCAAAGAGGAATTAATCAATCAGATTAGTCGATTATTAGAACGCATTGTGCCGTTCATGTATTTGGCCAGTAGGTGGAGCCAGAGTACAAATGACAGGAGGGTATGACGCGTAAAAGCAGTACGCGCGTCCACGCACGCGCATTCTATGCCTCACTGGAGATAAGATTTAATACTGATCCAAAAATCAAGGAGTCGTGTCTAACTGAAGATACTGAACCATGGATAAGTCCGCCACCAGCACATGACCTGATCACGACCTTCAGTGTTTGAACAAAAATAAGACTCCTGTCCCTAAGGTGAACTCAGAGTTGATATTAACAAATTTAGGTTCTGTACAAATTACTTCTTTATTTAAAATGTATTTCAATTCCGTGTAATGACGGCAAACAGATCAGTTCTCCTTTCCTGGAGAACAGATGCCACAAATCAAAACAGTGAAACCAATCTCTGAAATGCTTTTGAGAGATTAACACGTTTAAGCACGTGTGCGTGTTCCTCCCTCCATAATTCATACATTATATTTAGTGCAGTGAACCAGCCCGTCTGGCACTGTAACCATGGAGACTGCGTGTTTACTGATGGGAGGTCGCCGAGGATGGGAGCTCCTCCATCCAGGAACAAAAGAGCCCAGCGGAGCAGAAAACAAGCTGCACGCTCATTCAACGAGTATCCGAGCCAATTACCGCTCCTCAAACACACGACCATAGCAATTAATACCAGTTAGTGAGCAGAGATGAGGTTCAGTCAGATATTTAAGGTAGCATTTGTGCACATTTGTCACTGTGTTTATGAGTTAAACAGCTTACACCCTAAAGTGTTAATAAAAAGAAGACAGCTGACTTTGAACTCTTTACAGCCTCGGCTTGTGGGCTGCTCCTAGACTGCCACCCGCTCTCAGTGATGAGAGGTTAATATTATTGTTTGAACACTGTAGATGTGTTTGGCCACTCAAAGACAGACAAACTCCAAATTAAACATTGCACTCACTTTTCTCAGATTGAAAAATACTTCTGCAAGCCAAAGTCCATGTGAGAAAAAGCTGGCTCATATTTCTGGAGTGCAATTTTACAACCGTCAGAAGACCGCACCTCTTTACAGTTCACACACGGGGGAATGCCCCCTCAGTGTTTCCAGGATGACGTTTATGAGTGAAAGTGTGTTTTCACGTGTGTATATGTATGTGTGTGTGTGTGTGTGTGTGTGTGTGCGCGGAGGAGGGACTATACAAGGAGGGGGTCCTGTTCCAGATGTAAGTCGTGCTCATCAGACCAGAAGAGGCCCCAGTTAGAAAAGCACAGAAAATGGATACCTGACACACGGACTCTTGACTAAGCACGTACGTGAGTTATGGAGTCTGAGCATCGCACAGGTCACAGCCCAGTCATGGTAAACTTGTGTGTCCATGTGACTCATGACTCATTGTTGAAATCGAGTTACAGTAAAGGCACACAATGAGTCAAACTCGCCCCCCGCCCCCACTGGTGTATGTTTATGAACAAAATCTAATATTTCAAGACTGTTTCCTCAGAATTTAAGAGAACAAACAGATGGGGCTACATCAGCCACCCAAACAAGAAACATGTGCCTGTCTGTGCTACATAATTCAGGTGGGGAAATCCTGTTTTATATACACCAAGATGGGATATGGAAGTGTGCCCTGATCTCTGTATGACCGGGGTATTGCCTCTATGTATAATAGATGAGAATGCGAAATAAATTATAAGATAGGGGAGGGTAATCCAGCATGGGGAAAGCATTAATACCCTGCAGGGCGGCAAGAGAACAGGGAACAGCAGCGTTAGGCTGCCCCCTAGTGGTAAAGATTTGATCACATGCGCCCACCTCAAAATGATCAGAAATAATTCAGTGTATGCCAAGTATTAAAAATAATATCTGATGAATAGAAAAATCAACATAAATGTTTCTTTTAGTTAACAATTACTCATCACAAGAGAAACAACTCTCTGCCAAAACTCCAAAGCTGATTCAACATTATATTTATCAGAAGGTAAAGTAGTTCTGTTTCTGTATCAGGAGAGATTTATGAGAAAAAGTCAGCCTTCTTGTCTGTCATCTGTTGTCTAGATTACAAATTAAGCTTTCTCACACAAAGACCGACCTAAACATGATTACATAAACTAAGGGACCATCCCACAAACAAATATCTTTTCTGGTCAAACCGATCTGCTGCAATCATCTTTGTTTCTTCATCCTTATATACAATATTTGTACACAGACCACTGACTGGAGGCTTGTACAATAGCACAGTGTTGCAGCTGATTTCCATGTGACTGGGGGTACATTTCTGCGGTTCAGTGAAAATGTCAAGCTGCGGCTGCTAGAATCTAAGGTTATAACCAGACAGTGTGTGTTTTGTTGTGTCATTCCTCCCCAAGGTCTGCAAAGTCCCCAACACTAACCGAAGAAGCCTAAAGAGCATACTGCCGGTCATTCGTCCATCGGCATAATACATTTTTTCTTTGTAACGATGCAAATGTTGACGCCATTCTCGATTAGTCAAGGAGTCGCAGGACAATCTGCTGTCTCACTGAGGAAGTCTGGTGCAGAGTCAAGAAGTCGAGCGCTCTAAACAGCTGTCAGCAGCATGCACTCGCTTCTGATCAGACGACAAACGCAAGCAACACTGGCAGAAGCACAATAAACCATTCTGTGGTCGCGCCATTACGACCGATGACATCAGAAAGCCAAGCACCAAAACGCCACTGACGTGAAGTGTGACTTGTATTGCTTCGTTCGGAGTGTTGTGGGGACACGCGTCACGAACATACTGAGAAACTGAAAGTGGTCATGCTGATTCGCGATGTTTCTTTTGCGGGACTGCTTCTAAACAAACCTCGCTCTAACCTTGAGTGCCTGGACTGATTCCACACTGGCAGGTTCAGAACAGGAGCCAACGCTGTCAGGGGTCCTCTACACGGTTGTCTGCTGGCTCTGGCAGCTGAATTTGACAGGATGATCTCAGCGATGGCGCGCGTGTGTGTGTGTGGGGGGGTGACGATTGTGACACCACTCTTGGCCTGTTCTCCGACTACAGCTGCAGCATACAGCTGCCAGCGTAGAGGCAGACGGTGGGGTAAACCTTCCACTGTCGGGGAGCTGAGTGAGACTTTGTTGAGCTGATACACCACCAACCGCTGCTGGTTGATGACAGATGAGGCCACGAGAACAGTCTACATGCATCGTATGTGTGTTTCACTTAACACACTAAAAAGTTTGCAGAATCACTTTGCATAATGACAATATTTACCCTTCTGTTTACTAATGTACAGTTCTTGTGTTCAAAAAAATATATGTATATATATTACTATATATATATACTGTATATACAGTACTACTCGGAAAATTAGAATAACCTGAAAAAGTGCATGCATTTCTGTAACTCAACTTTAAAGGTGAAATGTACATATTATATATAGAAATAGTATGCGAAGCAATATATTTCAAGCTTTTATTAGTTTTTTTTTTACTAATTAGAACTTGCAGCTTCAGAAAACCTCAAATGCAAAAACTCTTTGAATTTGAATATTTCTTGAAATCAAGAAAAGAAAGGAATTTTAAATACAAAAATGTCAGGCCTCTGAAAGTAAAATCTTGCATCTGTAATGAGTCTATAAAATGTACTGGTTTCACCTTTTATGTTGGATTGCCTGAATAAAACAACTTTTACACGATATTCTAATTTTCTGAGTAGTACTGTGTGTGTGTGTGTGTATATATATATATATATATATATATATATATATATACACATATATATATATATAATGTATTACTTATAACTGCCTTTATATCACTCAGAGTTTAAACGATGGTTAATATAACGTAGATAAAAAATAAAACGTACCCATTTCCCAGATCGTCAATATCAACATCGTCATCTTCATCTGCGTCGTCACCCTCCTCCTCGTTCGAGCTCTTTCCCACAAGGTCACAGTTGCTGAGGTACTTCTCCTTCAGGAGTGACGGATCTGAGTCACCCAGCGCTTCGATAAGGCGGATGCGGGAGGAGTGGTTGATGCGAAGGGGCACGTCTGACTGCGCGTTACCCGTGGACGGTGCTTCGCCAGCCTGCAGGCGGGGGCTGGCCTGACCCTGACGCCACGACAGTGGAGAGGAGCGATTGGACAGGCTGGACATCGAGAATGCGGCAGCTTCGTCGCTGTCGTAGCACACAGTCCCTTCTGTAAGGCTACAGAATAATGGAAAAGGAAACAGTGTTTTATGTTAGCAACCATCTTGGAACCACTTAGCCAAAGTTTTAAGAAGCAGGGAGTAAAAATCTGTAATTTCCTCTCTTTTCCTTAACCATATACCTCCTCTCTCTATCCACTATCATGTGACAAGAGGAGACATTTGAATATATAACTGTACGCACATGTTACCAGGGGTCAGGGGACAATTCTTTTGAAGCACAATACCAAACAATATGTCTGCATGTGTCTACTGTGTTTCCCTTATTTACATTCCACTGTGAATGAGGAACTGCTGTAAGTTCACAAATATCAGCATCACTGCTACGATTTCACGCATTCTCTGAGCAAAAGCTGCAGATCACTGATTAGTGTCAAAGGTCAGAATGTTGAGCTCTGACTTTGAACCATGATATGCGGCTGCGGTGAAAAAACTCATCTGCTGGAAATAATCGTTGCCATAAAACCAGTCGACTGAGGAGTTTTCACGTGTTCACGTGAAATATTTCACAGAAAACCAAGAAACTGATTTTCATCTAATTAAAGTGGATTTTTTTTCACACACACACACATTTAATACTAATCTCTCACAAGAAACATGACAAATGCTTTCACAGATAGGTAAAACAACTGGCTGGACAGTGGGAAGTGGCTCAAGGTCACACTACAATGACCTGCAACCCATCTGCCAGTTTGCTTTTCGTGTGGGCAGCTGCCACAGAAAGACCAGAGAGGGGATGTGAATGAGCCGAGAGCTGAACATAACGGCGATCAGAGGGGAAGCTCTCAAGGACAGAAAGCTTAAGATGTGCTGAACACCTTCAAAACCAGCAGATGAAAGGCAGGAAGCAGAGGAAGCGAAAGGCCCCAATACTGACAATTCATCACAGCGTTATTGCAAGCATTGCTGGGAGTAAGAAGGCGAGTGTGCGCATGTGTATTAAAACAGGTTTCGGTTAATTCACAGAGAGAGAAAGAGAGAGAGAGAGAGAGATTATGATAATGGTTATGGGTGTGTTAGGAATACTGATATTGATCTAAAAGCCCACAGGCAGTTAACCACCACACCCCAACACACCGTTAGCATGTCAATAAGGATCTGCTCATCTCAACTGCTGTTTGTCTTGTTTGTTCTATTTGACTCCTCATGCTGTTTAACGTGTGTGTGCGTGTTGTGTGTGTCTCACCTATGGCTGAGCTGCACCCCTCTCAGGCTTGTCATGGTTTCTTCCAGGTTCTGTCGAAGGTCCAGAACATTCTGCACAGTCCTCTTCCTCTGGGATTCTGGGTCTGTGAGCAAATACCGTTTCATCAGATGCAATTAGAGGTGAAAATGACATTTTGAAGAATCATTGACTACCAAAACATTTTCTACAAGCCTTCAACTCTCACACAAGGAGAGATAGAGGTCATAGCAACATGTGCATAGTGTAACAGAAACAGCCCTTAATTATTACACAGATGTCGGTATATTTGTTATAATCTGTTGTGCAACTTTTTTGCTACTTTTAATGTATGTTGCAAATTAATACAGGAATGATATCACAATTGTATCCCTAAAACCTGCGATATTACAGATATATGCGTTATTGTTAATGTTTAAAGTTAATGTTCTTATTCAGAAGTGATGTAAAGAAATAAATATATAGAAAAACATATGGAATGCTGCAAACTAATATTATTCACAGTCAGTCCAGATGGTCAATGGAGAGGTGAAGGGGAAAAGATATTTTAATGAGTCAGTGAAAATCTTTAACGGTGTCAACATCACAATAAAATATAGCGATTACTACACAAAGTAACCCATGAGAAAGGTTTAAACTAGTGTTCATTTGTTTTAAGATTGATAGATTTCGTCAATAGAAGCTGCACAGAATGGTGGAATAGGTTATCCTGGACACACACACTGAGATACACTGAAAATGAATTTGTTCTCCTGGAGGTGCTCACATAAAATGGAAATTCAAGTTTGAGGAGATGTGCTTGGAAATGCTCAATTTGTGTAATCTGGTCACACAATAGAACAAAGAAAATATGCAAATAAGAAGGAGTCTCACGCACGTATACACATGCACAGACACACAGCGTTAAGTTGTTGGATTTTAATTATCCTAAATGTGATCTTTGTTTAACATGGGTGTGAAATTGATTAGATACAGTCTGATCATTATGTGTGTTAATGTATGTGTGAGAGAGAGGGAAAGATAGAGAGGACAGAGAGGGAAAGACAGAAACACAGAGAGGGAGAGGAAGAAAGAGAGCAAGCGAGCCCAGCGACTTCCTGTCCTGCCTGTGCTCTGCTCTTGGTGGTCCCAGCTGGCAGTGGGAGGGGGTGTGGCGGTGGCAGTTGGGGAATTAGGCATGCAAATATCCCTGTCAGCCCTGGCAGCTCCCCCGGGGGCACAGATGAATTACAGTGATTTGGTTTAAACAGTGTGTGTGTACATGTGTGTAGAGGTCCTTGTGTGAATGCTGGGATGGGGCACTCCACCTGCCTCCACTGTAGCACACTCACGGACAAACACTCGAGCTCTGGGTTGTCTATGAAACCAGCCGTGGAGACTTTAATAATGGCTGACACAGGCTGTTCAAGTGAGAGTCAGCTTGTCAGAATCAGCAGTATTATGACCGCACATAGCGCACAACAACCTCTGCATTCTAATGAACTGAACGTTCTGAAACGACAGGCGTTTTATTTTACGGAGGGAAAAACAACACACAAGTGCAACACGCTCTCTGGCTCTCTTTTGTCACATCCAAGAGCACAACGCTACTGGACTTAAATCAGCATCACAGCTGAGGTAGACATTCAGCTCCAGACAAAGTCACAAAGAGCTTTCAGCAGAAGCAATGCCAAAACCTTTCTGAATGAACCAAACAACAAACCCCTGAGAAACCACTGCAGTCAATTCATTAAGTTCTGTTTTTGTTTTTGTTTTTTACAGGAGATGGCTGTTTGTGCAGATCTAACAAATAAAGGAAGGAAAATGTCCTCCAAAGCAACCGTGACTCATTTATTTTGTTTTAATATTATATGTCACAGGATATATGCTATTCTAGGCACAGTAAAAAAAAAAAAACAAATAACAACTGATCATTCTTGTTTTTTGCATGTTGATGGCGTTTAGTGACAATAGCAAACAGGGGTTTCTTGGCCATTTGACGAGCAGACAGAAAAGCGTTTGCTTCCTCTTATGTCTCCTGATTATTCTTTCCATTAGAATGGAAAAAAAATCCTCCCCAATGGAAAACTAATGGCACTGTCCAATCTGTGTGTGTGTGTGTGTGGGTGTGTGTGTGTGGTGTGTGTGTGTTTTCACCAGTGAGAGCATAGGTTTTTGCAGAATATGAAAGAAGCTTTGAGTAATGGCTCCTGTTTCTATTCTCTCTTTCCTTCCCTCCGGACTACATTTGTCCCTGTCCGCACCACATGCACGCGCACACACGCTAATGTCACCTTACAGCTGCAGGATGCTTATCACATAATAATCGCTTGTGGCGGAGCATCAACGCTACTCTTCCGTAAATGCCGCCAGAGATGAGCACAAGTCCTCAAAGTGGTTGTTTGTCAAGAAACACAATTATTAGATGCATTCCTGACCAGTGGCTTTTAGGAATCACACAAACAGGATGCTAGTAAAACCGCTGTGCCTCTTAGTTATGGTTTTTAGTGCAAGGTTACTATATAAACACATATATTTGAAAAATGAAATTAAATCATTATGTATTTTGTTCCATAACAGTTCCCAAATATTTCTAGTTTGTGTGTGTGTGTTTTTAGGGAAGTTTTACAGCCCCTTTCTGACCTTAGTTTAAAAAAAAAAAAACAGGAAGCTTCACAACACACAGCTATTCCTGCACATCTGGGTGAGAAACACAAATGTGCATCTGTGCACAAAGGATGATTTGCTCCACTAGGATGTTGCAACAGGATATTGAGACCATTGAAAATCATATCTGATCTGGAACACGAGCCCATCAGAGTACAACACAACATCTGTGTGTACACAAACTATACCGCTGTTCCTTGACAGAGCAATTAGTGAGTCAATGCTAATCTGAGACAATGATTATATTGAGAGATAATCTGTTCTGGAGCAGCTGACTGTGTCAAAAATTCATTTAGAAAATTAGAAACCATGCATGCACAGACACCAGAGGGATCGAAAAAAGATACAAACAAATACACAAATGCACTATTCATTCACACTTAAAGACCTCCTCTTGTCATCTCCACATCTTCACAAACACAAACACACATAGACTATATCTGCAGGGGGTCCAGTGCTATCAGCTCAGAGGGGAAAATAAGGCAGTTAAAGTTTCCTTCAATCTCTGGCACTTATTGTATTTTTATTTTGTTTGTTTTTAATCTTTCAAAGGTGTGTGTGTCTGTGTGTGTGTTGCTGTGCAAGAGCTGATGAGACGTAACACAGCGCGAGCTAATATGATTTAGGAGGAAGACGACAGGAAGCAGACAGCACTAATGCAATGGCTCCTGCATTAACTCCTGAGAAACTGACCACAATGCAGCACTGTCATGGCAAGTAAACACATACGCTAGTGCGCACATGCACACGCAAACAATCCCCATCTGCATCTGGATGTGCAAACACTTTCTATGAATTTTCCCTCTGACAAAAATCCCTCCTGCAGTGAAAAAGATGTCCTCTGTCCTTGTCCTGGAACTCCAGAAATATCCTCTGCTGTCTGACTGCTGACAGAACACCGCTACCCGTCAACTTACATCAGGCTTGAAAGAGGGGGACAGGAAGTGAGGGAGAGAGAAAGAGAGAGAAAGAGATGCAGATAGATTTTTTTGTTCCTGTTTTCCTTGAGCGGTTGTGTTTACTCTGTTTGTCATCACCTCTACACTACCACACAAACGGAAATTAAAAATACACCGTAGTACCAGTGCTCTAGTATTGCAATACGCCGACTCTGTCATGGAAGGGGGAACAATGATACACCAGGCCAAGACAGATGCCACATGCCTTTTGAGGGACGCAGGAGTGATGGAAAAGAAGCTGAGGAAGGCTACAAAGGAACTTTTAGTGGCTGAAAAAGGCAGGTTCTGGTTCTGGCTCTGGCTTAGGAAGAGGCACAGAAACTGGGGAAAGAACACTGAACCCTGACAACCAGCTGCCAGCGTGCACGTCTTGCCGTTTTGGCTTGGCTGATTCTGCTGCTTTTTTTACTGTTTTACTTTTTTACTGTTTTAAACGAACAGCTGACGCGGACGCTGGTGTTGCCACGCTGATACAATGCTAAGATAACGAGCTCCTTCTTGCACTTAGTTCTCCTTTAAATGCATAAGCATTCATGAGCCACAAAGTTGCACTTAAGTGATCTGCTGAGCTGTTCTGCTTCATCCTCACAAGTGAACGAGTCCCCCCCCCGCCAAAGAAAACTCAAATCCAAGCGTCTCAAATCTTCTAAATTAAATCTATTTTCTCCATCCAATCCTTCATAAAGTAAAATTCCCCCAAATACCCCAATCTCCATCTAAACGCATGTCCCTAAGCTTTAATCTGTAATTCATTTTAGTCTTGATGGTTGGTCTTTTTTTTCCACGGTGATAGATGTGTGATTAGTGGAATGGAGACTGAATCTTCTCATTATCTTGATGCACGGACTAATCCGAATGCTTGCCACTGTCTTTAGGCTGGATCCTCTTTAAATCAAGCCGACCTCATGCTGTGAAAGAAAACTGCTTTAGGGGGCTTACCCTCTATACCTCATTATGGGTGCTGGATGGGAGCAGGAGGTGTCATTAGTCGCACACATCTGAGGTTCAGTACATAAGATGACTGTGGCAGGCTAACCAATATATGGTTAACAATGTGTTTCAGAGAGAATTTATGCTTCTATATAACCAAACCTTATGCTAACATTGTTAACAAGATATTGTCCATCATGTAAACATGCGTGACTTGGCAGTAATACCTTTAGCTAGTGCCCTTGGGCACAGAGCTCAAGTAATTCTTTCAATCTTGTTAACAAAATGCTCTTCATAAGGGACTGGTACAGCATGTGCCATGAAAGAAAAAGAGATTATACAAACACAAATCCAGAATCACTACATTTTTTTCCCTTGCCTTCGCTCAGTGTGTCTGCGTTCGTGTAAAACTATGTCCACTACTGTAGGCCGATCTAAACCACGGCGTCACAGCGCATGCTGCTAGCTGCCATGCAACATGACATGTTCATTCCTCACGTTGGCATTTTAATCCCTGTGGTCACCAGCTAACATGCAACTTCCAAAATAACAGGCTATGACAGGGTCAATTCATCCCCATGCGATGCCGAAGCTACTGTAAAATGGCACTCGCGTGCACAGGAAGCAGACAGGGAGAAGGTGTGAGTGTGAATGAGAAGAGGAGATGAACGTTTACTGAATATTGATCATTCATCCTGATATGACAGGCGTAGAAACCAATTAGCTGTATGTCCCTTCGGAAATGGAGAACCGGATTCGATAACAGATGAGCCTTAACCTAAATGTACAGAGCAGGTGACAATTAACCTATTCCTGACCCCTCCAACACACACACACACACACACACACACACCAGATTGTATAGAAAGTTTTATATGTGTATTTCATGTGCGTATGTCTGAAAAGATATGGTGGAATCTTATCTCCTAAGATGCCAGGTCTAAATTTAGACCACCTATCATCATTAATATCTCAGGATACTTTTTTAACGGTTTCTTTTACTGTCAGTGTCTTTTTCTTTTCCTCTACCCTACCTGCCTGATGAAGGAGGGACCAGGAAATTACAATATGGACTGAGTCAAAGTCACATGAAGACACACACATGCGCGCGCCTGCATGTGGAACTGCAGGGGCAAGGTCACACAGGCTATGATTTAGGACTGCTGAAGAGAGAGAAAAAGGAAATGAGGAGGAGAGAAGAGGAAGCGAGAGAGAGGTTTGATGAGGGCCAGAAAATGACTTCCTCACATCATGCTACATAATGTCCTGCTACAGTATTCTCTCTCCATCTCTATCTCATTGATGATGCTGGGAGCTGCTGGCCACAGGGAGGGATGAATCAAGATATATATGTGTGTGTGTTTGTATGTGTGTGTCCGTGTTGTATGGTGAGCCACCCACCAATGGAACTCAAATGTTTTATATGCACTAGGGTTAGGACGAACACATGTTTGTAGCACACTGGCTACCTGCTCGTGCCACCAACATCCCCCCAGATTCCCCTCTGTCCCTCTGCACGTTGCCCCCGGTAACAGGGGGAGGGGGAGTGGGGCCGGGGAGTGTTGGATGTTGGATAGTGACCATCTGTCAGAAGCCTGACAATCAATGGAGCTGGAGGGGAGAGAGGAAAGGAAGGGTGAGGGAGAGCGGGAGGGGCGCAAGGCTAAATATGTGCCCCGGTGTGACCGGGACCCGAATCAATGCGGAGTCACTTTATTTACCGAGTGAAGAAACACACCCCGCCAGTCCCACTCACATGGGCTTGCCTAACAAATGGCCGATTCTGGCGTGTGCCGTGACACGCTGGGACTGAGGCATTAAAAAAAGAAAGAGGCATACAGCTCACACATATGGGCACAGTTGGGATTACACGCATTTTGGCTGCACTGGGTTTTAAAATATTCTGCTAATCTGGCAGTGTTGCAGCAGACAGGTAGCATATTTGCTGAAGCAGGTAGAAGATATTAGATAAATAATACATCCAGCTCACTGTGGCAGTGGGTCAGCTGAGAGTGAGACAGTCCGCTCCAGAGCTGATGACTGATTCAACAACACAACCATGTCAGCCCTCCGGAAGGGCTTCCACTCGTTCAGCGGAATAATGGGAGTAGCGCTAGCGCTGATCGCCATTATAAATAAATTCTACATGTATAAAGAGAATATACAAGGTGTTTAAAAGAGAACGTGAGATAACAAAGTACAAAACACCCAAAAGCATACTGACATCATGTTCCACTGCAACAGAGGGTGAACTTATTTAGTATTCACTGTTGATGCCGGAGCCACATGCTTGTGCTGGAGGAAATGGGTGTGGAGAAGAGCTGGGATGCTTCTGTTTTTCAGTGTTTACTGATTTTAGAGCCTTTCTACATGGTTACAGCTGAAAACATAGGAAGTGACACATGCGCCATGGCTAAAATATATAGTCACAATAGCTGACTCACCAAGCATTTGACTGAAGAGTAGCTGCTCGAGATCTCCCAGAACTGTCACCACTAACTCTGGGTCCACCTTCAGGAAACTCTTATCTTCTTCTCCTTCTGTCCCCTTCTTCTCCTTCCTCACCTCTAACGGCTGACCTGCAGATCTCCCCCTCTCTCCAAGTTTCTTTCCACTAGCCTCAGAATCCCCAGCTCCACTGGACTTGGCTGTAGGTAGAAGATCTGTGGTTTCTGTGTCTGCAGTCTGGCCCGCCTCTGAGGCCTTGCTGATAGGCCTGACCTCGGCGTAAGGTCCGCGTGGTTTACCAGGAGCAGGGATACGGCTCGGTTTGCTAATGTTAGAAGACGGAGATGACGAGCACAAAGATTTGGGCTTCCCCTGAAAAAGGGACTGTTCAGACTTCGAGAGGGTCCGGGAAAGTGATGGCTTCCCGATCCCGGAGTGACCTGCCTTAGTCTGGCCCTGTTTGTTTGCGCCGGTGCCGGGACGGCTCGTGTCATCATTCCAGCGTGGAGACTGGTAAAGGTGCAGCTTCTTCTCAGCATCCGTGAGCACACACAAGTTACTGAGAGATCGCTGCTTGCGGAGGCCGGATGGATTGGGGACCGGGATGGGGATGGATCCAGAAGCGGGCTGATAGACACGAAGCTCTGATGATGAAGAACGTGACGACCCTTGCGGCAAAGCGGAGGTCTTGCCTGAAAGCTTCCTGGATGCCATGGCCTGGGCTGAAGTTTCCTGGCAGGAGACAGCAGCAGACCTGAGGTCCAGTTCTCTAGGCTTAGCTGTCATGTTAATGTTAGCCCCATTAGCCTCCAGCGTCCCTCCTGCAGTGAGCAGAGCAACAGCATCAGTGACACGCTTGAATAGCAGGAAAGCAGAAAAAGAAAAGACAAAAAGAGATGTGCTGAAAAGGCAAGAATTATGTCTGGATTGCTCTCCACATGTGGGTCCACGCCGAGCCCGACTCCCTGCTGTGGGAGACTGTGGCTTTAGCCCCAGCTGAAATAGACCAGTGGTTCAGTAAATTGGAATTAGCAGTCAGCCTTACTGCTTGTAATCCATGAACGTGCCGCTCGGTGTTCAGTCCATAAATCCACGTCTTCACTGCGCGTCCGCAGCTATCGCCGCGACATGAAACACAGCTCTGGCCAGTCTCATTCTCCGCCTCCCTCTCAGCTGCTCGCTCGCTCGCTCCTGCTGCCAGGCAAGCAGCAGCCGACTGACAGGAGAAACAGTCGCAGAGGCAACAGCAGCAGCAGCAACACCCCCTCCTCCTCCTCCCCCTCCTCCTCTTTTTTCTCTCCTCCCCTTTACGCCTCTCTCCCATTGCTTTGCTCCCTCTCTTTCTTCTTCCTCTATCAGTTCTTTTCCCCTCTCTCTCTCTCATTTACCTACCGGTCTCTTCCACCATTATGCTGTGCAACAGTGATGCAAAAAAGAATGGAAGACAAAAAGAACGACCTTAACAACAAGCGGAGCTGCATACTCATCGAATGATCCAAACCCCCTCCTCTTCGTGTGCAAACTTACACACCCAATAAGTCATAATCACATTAGCTTCTCTATTCATCCATTCACACTCAGACTTTTCTCATGCGCCCTAAACACAAGAGGCCCACCCGTGATTAAGCTGATTCTCGTTATCTGAAACGCAGCCATGACTGTGTGATTAGCCCACAGAAGAGGACAGACCCCATTCAAAACACAGCAGCGAGGTTCAGTCACTCATTACGCTATAATTAGCAGGAAAAAGGACGTCCAATGACCATCCAGAAGCCCTCCCACCTGCATCACCACCGCCTCTCCTTTTGAAACTATAGTACACAAGTATAACCACAGCCAATGCACTCGAATTGACACATATGTGATTCAACAATAGCTCTGCCTCCGTGGTGTAGAAAGAAGCACCATTCTTGCACATGTACACGAGTGGGTGTGTGAATGAGCGTCTATCCTTTTTCTTCCCACCCCGTGTGTCAGTGTTTTTGTGGGTCTGTCTCTACCAGTGTGTCACATTGATGAGACAAGTTCCGAGAACTCAAGGCTTCCATCCAGGGACACGGCCACGTTGGACCACATCTACTTATCAGACTCAATGGACACGGCTCACAGGAGTAAAGGGCACTTCAAAGGCTTCATCATCGTCCTAATTCTCCACTCATTTCAACTCTAGCGTGAACCAGATCCTTTACTTAAAATACCAACAGTGTTTTCCCAAAATTCCTTACAAAACCTTGTGCTTAGAGCAGATAGGCATCGAGCAGGTGATGCCATCAGTGATGATCAATGTTTCCATTTGATGTAGTTACAATTCTAAGCACAAGAAACCCTTAAAGCATTGCTGGCGCTCATTTGCAATCAATATCACTGTAGAACGCATTTCTGTGTATTAATATATCCTGTTTGCATATCAGTCCAGTGGTTTAACTGGTGCTGTGTTTATTTTCTAGCTGTATTGCCCTTCGTGCACTTTGCCTTCTGCAGAGTGCCTGCAGCAATGATCTGAACTGTTAGGAGTGGTTTTCAAACAGGCTGCTGGGTTAATGTCTGATTTCCGTTACATTTGCATGAAGCGGTTCACACTGAGCTAAGCCTAATAACAATGCAATGCTTTGTCAAGCTCCATATTCCAGTGACTCTAATACACATCTACTCAGTAACACACACATCCATACATTGGTTTTACTGTGTAAAGGTCAAACTCGTTAAAGGCAGCTAGCTTTAATAAAGGGCCAATACTGTAGCAGTTTTACAATACTGACCCCATAGCGCTGCGGTGACAATTATGTGTATTCTGGGGGCTGGTAGGAGCAAGGGATGTAATTTAATGCTAATAAGCGCAATATAACAGTTCTTATACCTCCCCAATGATGGATTAAAGAGTCAAAGAGCACATACAAGGTTGGTTTGTGTGCATGGGGTAGAAAGACGAGCACAGGTTTACACAAGTGAAACGTGAATGGAGCTCACAAACACTGCTTGTTCCAGGTCGCGACTCTCTGGCTCTACAGTCTAATCATTTTGATATATGGCTGATGTAAACTTTAACCCTTTTCAGACAAGGACTCTCCTGAGAATCAGACTGGGAGTTTCTCTGCTACTGTATACTCCTACGGTGGATGCCGGTGAGCGTCCTTCTGGGTTGAGCGAGAGCTGTCACAACTGAACCCCTTGCCATTGCTAGGATTTGCTGTACTAGTCTTTCAGTGCCAGAAGCTCCCAGATGTCTTGATGAAATACATACCATTGTCCTTACTGGGTAAATGTCACTCGTCTTTATCACCGTTGCCAGTCATCACCGCTGCTCCAGAGGCTATTCTGTTGTGTTCTGACACGAAACACACCCAGAGTTTCTATTATCAGGGCAAATATTATGCAGGCATTTGTGTTAAGGGGAGGAGGAATACTGATAAAGTCGTGATTGCAGCACAAGCGTCTTTCTGCATAGCCTCAGCAAAATCCTAGCGCTCGCTGCACGTGTGCCGGCTTTCTGATTGACCTGAGCAATCTGGACTGACAACGCAGAAGCTGGTGGTGTTGAGCGCCAGTGCTCTCAGTCTTAGCCTACACATTAATCACCCAGCAGACTTTGTACCCGCTGGTAGTCCGCAGTGACCATGATGAATTCGCAAAGGTGACAAAGACGAAGACACAGCCAAAAAAGGATGCTCAAATAATGGATCTGTGCGTTTATCCTGATATATTTATATTTTCTATTAATGTTTTTGAAATAAAACTATATATCCAGGACTGAAAACCAAAATAAATGGATTTGCAATGTGCATCTTTACTAGATTCCGGATTTAAAAGGAAAGGTATCTTGAAGAAAGATGTAAGAACTACTGGTGTGGACTTTTTGTCTGAGTGACTCAAACTTTAAGATGAACACTTGCCATTTGATGAAGCAGATGGCATGTGCTCTCACTTTCACCCACTCCCTTTTGCTTTTTCTTGCCTTTTTCGCATCTGAGCACAAAAGGATTAAAAAAAATGCATTCAAACAATGAAGAGTGTAGGAAGGTGATGGAGAAGCACGAAAAAAATGGAGAGCGAGTGTACGCATGAAAGGAAAATCCAAAAAAAATTACTACAGAAAACCAGACAATGAGGAAAGTGAGAGAAAGACGAGGTAGAAAGGCTGAGGAAGGATCTGTGAAGTGTGCCAAAGGAGCAGAGGAAGCATGTAAGAAAAGAGAGAGGAAATCCTGCCTCACCGGCTCGCCACTTCTGCTACATTTGCCTACGTCCGCTAGCACGCTAATTTAGTCCACAGGACACAGGGATAAATACTAGACCATGACACACTCACAGCCTCACACACACTCATTTGTAATAAACCAGCACAATAACATGCCTCTCAGTGTCCTGTTTACACGCATGCATTATCGGTAAAGAGGTGAGTGTGTGTGTGTGTGTGTGTGTGTGTGTGTGTGTGTGTGTGTGTGTGTGTGTGTGTGTGTGTGTGAGTGACACAACGGCTCTGTGGTGGTCTCATGGCTGATGATGAACAGCATGACTCACTGGCTTTAACATATTGGGACAATCCAGCCAAAGCCGCCCTTACTAATAAGTAAGCGAATCACTCATCCTCCTCCTGTCTCGGGAGGCATGAGAACCAACCCAACAAAAACATCATTCTGGTCCGGGGGCTAACGCCACACACTCATGGTGAGTCACGCACAGGTGACAGCTGAAAAACCGACTGCCATCAAAAGAATAAAGAATGTGACGTGCATAAACGCTCCCCTATAGGCTACTCACTGTTGACATTCTCAGCACACTTGCCAGGGGTATCCCGGAATGCTGTGCTGATGCAGAGGCTGGTTGCCTGGTTACAGCATGGTATGCATGAAGCGGTGGTGGAAATCATCCGTGAGTGCCAATGTGTCCACAGAGATTCTGTCAATAAAATCATGGAAAATGAAGTCCAAAGGCTAAAAATAAACCCTGCTCAGCAGGTTTTCATGTGTGATCAGAATGTAAATGATCTTGGTAACCCAGTTCCTTTGTGCGTGGACACGGGGTGGCAGGTTACACATGAGCGACTCCATAATTCAACTGGGCTGGAAATCACACAAAAGGTCAGAAAGGGTCTTTACTGCGCACACTCATTCACCTTCCTTCATGAGTCCTTCATGTGTCTCACCCATGGAGACCTGCAAGGGAACCTCCTCCACTGTAAGGAAACATCTCTCAAAAGAGGAGGGTCCGACACTGAGAGACTGGAAACCCCACAATTACAAACATTGCATAGGGATTAAGGAGAGAAGGTGGAGACTCTTACATATCTAATGTTTGACTGCTACACTGGATTAGCGTCTAAGAAGCGAAACTACCTACACCTAAAATGTGTTATCAGGACAGGTAAAAGGTCATCTATAGTATAGGGTATGACATTAAACCTGAAACAATGATTGATGCCCCAGTTATGATGATGAGTGATGACATTATCTACCTACACTTACATCTGATCTTCATACTAAACCATTCATGGCCGTCCAGCACCACCCGGGCATATGTCTCTCTGATTAGATTGGCCAAAGAGGATTATGCACTGTCTAAGAGTACATGAGGCCAGGGTTATCAAAATGCTGTTCATTCGACTCTCCAGGGGCATGAAAGAGATTGTGAGTTTATGAACAACAAGCTGATTTTTATTATTAAAGATTTGGTGACTTTTGGATTTCCATCGTTTAGCTGCTCACTGATTCCTAACTGTTAATGTTGTGGGGTTTTTCTTTATGTTAATTCCAGGTACTCTAAAAAAAAAAAAAAAAAAAAAAAAAAAATTAAAAGTGGAATTGAGCCCTGGTGGCAATTTCTGCAAAGCAATATTGCCTCAGCACCTTTAATACCTTCACCATCAACAGCATTTGTGTCTCACTGTTTTCTAATCTGCTAATTGAGAAATTGAATTGATAATTTAATAACTGAAACTGTTTCTGGCTCAGGTCACTATTAAAAATGAACATTTGTGAATTTTCAGCAAATTCGACTCCAACCAAATGCGCATGAGGGCATTACACAATTCACTTAAACATATTACAAGTGCAATTTCTCTATCTGGTTTTTTTTAATGGGAATAGTCCTACTTTTGGTTATTTTCTACCTCTAAATATCAGATGACACTGTGATACAGACTGTGACAGTGAGATGCTGTGTTTTCTTTACACCTCTTATTTGAAGCTCTACGTACAGTCGGTGTGTGTGACAGAGAAACAGCTGATGGATTTTGACCGTCCATTGGGGAATCGGGCCATACTCTCGCTGGGAAGATGAAAAATGATATGCAGTCCAAATCACATTTACCTTCCCAACACCATCTGGGTACTGTCGCACGTCCATGCATCAGCACAAATACACGGTCCAACGTGCACGCGCGCTCAAATACACCTCTCAGGAGAGCCGCAAGGTCAAGAGGTCTGAGGTCTAATTGAAAGAACACATGGTGCTATGGTCACATTAACTGTTAAGGTCTTCATTAGAGGAAGATGACTCTTTGATTACGTTACTGCTAATGTCACTATGAGAATATAAGCATATTAAAAAAGATTCAATTTGTGCAAAATCACATCTACCAAAGTCACGGCGATAAATCTAAACAAGTTACACCTTGATTGTTGTACTTGTGCTGTGTCTATTATGTTGTTCTTGTGCATCCTCACACAACTTAAGTGTGATCAACCTTTTAATCTTATCAAACCCTTCATCTCATCTCTCACCCACTCTCCCTCATTCTCTCCCTCCAAACGTTGCCTTCATACCAGTTTTCCTCCCTTCCTCCACTCAGGGAATTACAGTCATTACAGTGTCAGTCCACCCTCCGTGTAAGTGCAGCCTCAGAGGAGTCACAAACACTCTGGTTCTGTTTTTAACGCTTTCCAGGGACTAATTAAAAGGCCACAAACTGTTCCTAAGTCAGCCAGAGGCGTTTAAAGAGGAGGGCTGGTCCGCCACAACCAATGCACATTCCACAAGCATCTGCTTCAAACCAAAACAAGCTTTAATTTAAAAATGTCTTAATTAATGAGCCTGCAGGTCAGATTAATTAAACACAAGAAAAAAGTCAGGTTATTGAATTCACACGTATTGCCATTTCTGACTTGCGTAGGTAGTAGACATAATTTTATCTAAGCTGAAATGATGCTTCTTTTTAATTTCAGCATTTTTATAGCCCCTATTAATAAATGCACATTTTGAAGATTCCCTGTATACTCTCTGAGTATGGACAGGAACTGGAAATCAGTCTGAAAATCTCTGCCCTGTCTTCATTTTTAAATCCGGTGCAAAGGATTACTGCTAAACAATGAAAATATGCATATATTCTGTCAGATGTTTCTGAGCATGGAGATATTCAGACCAGTTAATTTCATGTTTGTGTAGCACATTTGACAGGGAGGCACTCGATCCCTCTCCTGTCCAACTGATGCTGCATCAAAGAGAATGATTCACAATAAAAGTCCCATCTTTCAATCATGTCTTCATCCCTCAGGTCCAAAGGACCACAAAAGCGCATGACTACATCCATGGAGCGCAGCCCCTCAGTGAAGTGGTTGGAGGGGGTTGGGGAGGCAGTGGTCACACTGGTATTGTGGCTTTTTAGGTCAGTGAAATACTAAAGGAGCAAAAATATGAGAGTTAAACTGCGAGTTGAGGCTGGGTTTGAACTCTTTAATAGCTCCTGAATGAAGCGAGTCAAGTTAAAATGGATGCTTGTATAACTGTCCCTGACAGCCAAGTTGAGAAGCGTCCCAATTTCTGCCATTATCGACCCACATCACCACGTGATCCTCCATCTTAACATCCGAGGGATTTTTACTCCTGTCTCCTCAATGACTGTGCGTGGTCATGAGAACTCCACAAATGATACATATATTAGCTAAACATATTAAGACACAGATACATTAAGATACACTGACTGTTGATTAAATGTGTAAAAGACATTCTGCATATGTTTTTGACAATTTTATAAAGTCTAATCCAAGTCTAAATCTGAAGTCTAACTTCTGCCTGGACCCTTCTCTGCATTTACTGCATTTGAATACAAAAAAAATACATCTAACTAATTTTCTGGCAAATGTGATTGTTCAAAAAGAGAGAGAGAGAGAGAGAGAGAGAGAATCAAACCTATTGTTAAGTCATCACAGCAGACTTCTATGGATCCAGAAGAGCAGTCACTTAGATAATCCAATGAAAAATCACTGTCCTGCAACGGCACCCTGTGAGCAATGAAAACATATCCTTCACAAAACAGAACACAGAATCTTCCCAGTGTTGCTGAAATCAAGTCACCACAACTCAGCTCACAAAACGCAATGTTGGTAAGCACTGACCACCTACCTATAGCTGAAGGGAGCCACCGTAGCCATGTTGATTCTAGGTGTGTGCGTCTCAGGGGATAAATCCTGCTTTTCCATGCTTTGATCTAGAACATCAGCAGCAATCTTTGACATCACTGTGGCAGTGAATGTGATGGGTGGCAGAGGTACGGGACCAGGAGAGAGGGCTGGACTGTTGCCCTCAGGAGTCCCCATGTCCTCGTCTGACTGGCTGGTGGAGTCGCTGCGACTCTTGATGGCATCCTTGCGGGCACAAGCAGGCCATGATGGGCTACCGTTATTCAGTGCGGTGGACTGCGTTTGAGGGGTTCCCAGAGCTTCTTTCTCCCTTTGTGGTGTGTCTTCCCTTGATGTGTGACGGTCAGCATTGTTCTCCTCTCCCCTTTTAAACTGGAGGGGCTGACGTTGGTGGCTGAATCTGCATGTTTGGTTCTTATTAATTAAAGTGTTTCTGTTGGTGTCATGGGAGGGAACATTAAGCAGCACAAGTTTTCCCAGGTCTAATGTGTCTTTGGAGTGTGGCGGTGGCACCTTACGTTGGGTTAATGGGCTGCTATAAGCGGAACGCGATATTCTGGGAGCAGGCAGAGCTCTTGTTCGCTGGTGGAGAGGATTTTTCTGGCTGGAGTCTCTCATATTGTCCTGGGGAGGTGGCCCAGAGATGCTGGAGCTTCTCAAGCAGAGTGAAGAAGAGTGCATGGATGTCTGCTGAGCATATTTATGGGTCTGTGTTGTGGGCTTTGGCAGGTCACTCGCCCGGCGGCAAGTGTCTGGTTTTGGAGAGGAGGGCAACAGACTGTGTGGAACTGGGATTCCAGACATGGCAGGAGGCCGGGAGACTGACTTCACATCGGTTCCACCACTCATAATGACCTAAATGGACAAACACAAGAGAGAAATGACTACAAACTGCATTAAATGGTAAATTATAGTTGCAGTCTTATCTTAAAGTCATCATACTGTCAATGCGTGAACTAGAATGGAGCAAACTCAGCCCAGAGAAAATGAAGCATCCTTGAGTGAGCATGTGATGTGAATGAGACAGTCATGGTAAAACATGGGTTTGAGCTTATTTTCAGCATGCCAGTGGGGCAAATCCATAATCGAATTAGCCTTTCTCAAAACACAAACGCACAGACACATCCTCTGCCAGTCACTCTGGGAACATTATGTTCTCAAGCAACTGACTTTCTCAACTTAATCAGTTGCAAATGCACATTATTGTGATTCTGTTCTCTAACGCAGATCATTACCGACAGATTTAGCCCATTCCACCTGCTGCAAAACACCTGCATCAGCCATTCAAATCAACAGTTTTACAAACCTTTAGTACACAGATTTATTCCAAGTCCTCTCTGGCCTACTTTTGGGAACAGAGGACGTTGCACTGGTCCTTTCTTTATTGGAGAAATGTAGTTACAAGGGGGACTTTTTGGGCTGTCAAAATATGTGTCAAATTGACCCACTGAGGTCACCGGGGCAACAAGATGGGATACAGATGTTGCTCAAGAACTCTGTCTTCCTCTCATGTGTGTCTGCTTTGTTACCAAAGGCTGTGCTCTATCGTTGGTTATTCACAGTCTGCACATCAGTGCACAACAGTGGTGGGTAAACAGAGACAGATGTTGTCTTCCATTCTGCCTGCCCGTAATTTCTCTCCCATTCCTCCCATGGCCTTTTCTCTCAGACTATCTCTTGGGAGCTGACACATTTTATCAGAATTTTTGTCTGTCTGTCTCAATTCCTGTTTGGACAGGCAGGAGCACAGGTGCTGGCTGGCTTGCCGTCTATCTGTATGGAAATTGCCTTTTCCCGCGGGATGCACTGAGGTCATTCCAGGAGTCACTGCGGGGACATACCGAGACCCAGCCAATGTGAGGGGATGTGTGAGTGCATTTGTACAGAATAAACCTGCAGAAAATAACCAAATAACTGCAAGGCTGGAAAATTAATTTTGGGTACATGACATTCTCCCTCCACACAATGATGCTCATATAGAGTACACTCGCTCTGTCATGTGCTCAAAAATCATCTGGACTTAAAAAAGATGATTACTGAAACTTGTTACATAATTTTCTTTACAGTAGTTATTTTGTTCATGCTTTGAAGATTGAACATTGTGCTTATTATGCAGAAATTATTTTAAATGCAGAAAAGTAAGACATTTTAAAAAGAGAAAATCTCCAGCAAAGGTGCTAATTACTTAGCTGATTATCTTTAAAATATTCTAAAAAAAAACAAAAAACAAAAACAAAAACAAATTTCTTTCCAAAACTGATTAATTTTCATTATCAAATTATTCAAAAGTCCAAAATCTGTCACAATAAAGAAATGCTAGCATTATAGCCTCTTTGCTTAATGGATTTTATCATATGTGACTTGTCTGATATATTGTCTTTCTACACCTCAGACGAAGAAAGTTTGTAGTAGTAAAATATAAGCAAAGTAAAATAACAGCACTTTTGTTACACAATGTTATTATAATAAAATAAAATGTGGACAGAATTCCTTCCCGATCAAGTTATTGTAATAACGTCTAAGCAGCCTCTCACTTATTAGATACTGACATCTAGTGGTTATTGTCTGCAGTTGCAGCAGCAGCTACATGGACTCGTTCGATGTTTTTCTGTCAAGGATCCATTAGTCTGTACATACTGGATTTTCTTCTGAAGGCGATTGAAAGGACTAATAAAACTATAACAAAATAGGAAGGAAGAAATAGTACATATAATGGCAGCTAAAATGTTCTTAGAAATTTTGTATCATATTACAGCATCTTCTGCTGCTCTCTACCATGACACATTTGGTATGAAAAGAGCTGCTGTACTACTGATCAATGAGGCATGCATGCCTCTCTTACCCTCTCCCTGGCTCTCTTTTTATCTCTCCCTCACACACAAGATGAAATCCCTATGACTCACCATAAAATCAATAACTGAGTTGGTAACAGTCTTCTCTGAAGGACATTCACGGCTCCTGTGTCAGTGTGTGTCATCCACTCTGAGTCCACAATAAATGTGTGAAATCACAACAAAAAAAGAGATGCAGTTCACATGAACCAGCATGCTGTTTAAAACAACTTCATGTGTGCTGTCAGTACTCCTGGAAAAGTAGTTTTGGAAAATAACAGTATAAATAAGACCTTTAGCTCCAGTATGGAGCATTATGAACAGAGACGCGCCACATCTGCTGCCTCCCTTGGGTTCTTACCTGTCAGCATAGCCCGACTTCCTTCACTGGGAACTGAAGTCGAGCTGTCCAAGCCGGCGGCGGGGAGGTCACACTTCTTCAACGTCCCAGGAACAATGGGCTGTTTTTTCCTGGATCACTGTTGCATCCTCGCCGCTCCCCTCCCATTTGGCCTGCTGAGCTACACCATTGACAGAGACAGGAAGCTGTGACAAACATGACCAACATTTTCAGCCAATCAACGGTCGGCAGACCTCTGTGAGTCACTGTCAAAGTCACTTTCATTGACTAATTCAGTGTTCTCATCCTTTTTTGAGGAACAAAAAAAAAACCCGACTTGCACGGCACACCAAAGGTCTTCAGAACAATGAAATAAGAACCATTTATGTTACTGTGACTCAGTAACCTAAGTGGAAACTTACTTGGCCTACATGACCTACAAAGACAGTTACACTTAAATTCTCATGTAAACCTTGTATCCACTGACTGTAAACTGCACATGCTATTCTTTTTCCCACCTTAAAACCATCAGTGTGTTTTTGTCAGACAAGTTATTTTTGCAGGCTGAACTCTGGAGAGAAAAATACTGAATAGAATTCAAAGCTGGTGTTGAGGATGACCACAAGGTAAAGTGCAACCACACAAGTCACTACACCCTTGATGGTGTGTGACTCTGAATGAACCAGTTTCCTGTATAAGGTCAAAAAAAATTGCATATAAGTCCTATCAGTTCTTCTAATTACTGAAAACAAGATAAACATCAAATATTTCACATTTATCTCACATACATAAAACTCAAAAATCATAATGGAGGTCAAATTTATGCCTAATGTGTGGAAGAATGAAAATATAAGTGATTAACTCATTTGGCTGGCCAGGCATTAAAGACTATTTCTTCATACTAGATCAGGAATTAGGTATGTTGGAAGGAGACGCATCACATCTTATACAATAGATTTTAAGGCAGCGGAATAGTTTCTTAACAGTTCAACCGCAAACTGACTTTTGTTCCTTTAAATATATTTATCTTGCACAGATTGAGACTCTTATTTCCACTGAAATAACCTTTCTTTGCATTGTGCCACCCCACAACACTTTTGACTGCTTTTGTCCTCTGGATCCTGATAATGCTGACTCAGACGGTTACCATCAGCCCCTCACTCCCGCTTTTAACAGAGCACCCCTGGATCAATCCCTTCTGCCCATCTTTTCATCCCCTTTAAACCCTGTCCTTTCTCTCTGTTAATCTGTCTCGTCCACCAGGATGCTGCCGGTGACATCACTGTGACCACCTCGGTCTTCCTTTCACAGTGTTTTTGTGTTCACAGATACATAACTGACAGCGCACAAACAACACACAAGAAGTTCCACCAAGAAATACAATTCTGAAGCGTTATAAATGAGCACACGGTTAAACTCACCCTGAGAAGCATCAGGACACAAAGTGCGAATGAGTGTGTCTCTGATCTGTATGCAGAGTGTGTCCGCGTTTGCCTCCCTCCACTTTTCTCTGCCGAACATCTGAGATGCGAGCATGTGCTTTTTCTGTGTGTGTGTGTGTGTCTGGCTCTGTCACGTCACGCCGCTCCACTGCTGCAGTACGCCTGCAGTCGTGTCCCCGCCCCTTGTCCCAACCCCCGTTCCATCTCTCGGCTATTGACCTGCTGGCTGCGCTCCCTCCCTGTCTGGGGTGAAATAGAAGCCCAGTGACTGCGAAGGTGGGCTGGTCCATTAGCCAGATGACTTTGGTGTGTGTGTGTGTGTGGCCTGGTGTGCATCGCACAAGTAACGCTTGGTAATTAAACAGATGGCGGCACAATCGTAAATAATTCCAAACTCATCATCATTTGTGCCTCAATGTCTAATCTGTGGTTAAAGGAAAGAGCAGGAGAAAAGAGACCATACAGGACAACAATGTCACACAAACACATCTGACGTCTGTGTTTGTTGTCAGTGCGCATGTCTGCGAGAGGGCCAGCCCTTCCAACACTTATCTAATTTGTCCCACATCAGGAGGAAGAGAAAAATAAGGAAGATACAAGCAGAGAGAGAAAGAGACAGAGGAGCCTACGTGTGTAAAACCATCTATCGATGTCTTTTCCCAGTTGTTAGACAGCAACGACGCCCACGACCTGACCTTGAACTCTATCATCCTCAAAAAACGCACACCTAGCCAGACTGTTGAAAACTCTATTAAATCTTTCTTCAAGGCTGTGACCATGTTTGTCTCACAGTCATGAGGTGGTGCAGAACGCTTGATGATACACCAGTAAGTGTTGAAGATAGGTTATGGGATGTCTCTAAATGTTTTTTGTCTCTAAACAGCCTGTAAAAAGTCTTAACAGTCCTGATTTCACAGAAAAAGTACAACCCAGAAGCCATCATTGGCAGACTGTAAAAACACCAGACGATCAATAAAACTGATAAATGCTATTATGATACACACGTAGCCTGTAACCCATGACCCCCCATTACTACATACATGCACATGTACATTATCGAGTACATTATCAGCTCGCTTTATAATACTCACGTTAGCTTCTTCTGTGCTCCCAGCAGGAGAGCGGAAGGTGTGAAACTCAAACACAATGGATCCTGACATGAGCCACATACAGACCACACACGTCATCTGTTGCTTTGTCTGAGTTGCTCATGAAAATGGGAAGTGATTTGCAACAGAGGGATTATGGGTAGGCGTGCAGATGCGTGCATATGTGCGTGCGTGCGTGCGTGTGTGTGTGTGTGTGTGTGTGTGTGTGTGGGGGGGGGGGGGGGCAGAGGAGGCCGGGTTAATGTCATAGCTAATCTTCTGATGCCCCCAAGTAATGGTCTCCTCCAATGAAAGAGATGCTGTGTTGACAATGGGACACTTGTGTCACTGTCTACCACCCCCCACCCCCAACCCCCCCACCCCGGGGGGCATCTGGAGGGAGGAGACATGTTGCTGGTCTGGAACACGAAGACTCAAGTGTGTAGCTTCCTTGACAAAAAGACAAATGATAAAAGGAACATAAAATCATATGACTGAACACAGTAACACATGCACACACACGCACACACAACAACATCATGAGTTTGTGTGATGGAACCTCATCACTCAGTCAAAGGACACATTTAAGAATTAATGGTGACAAATCTGAACAAACAGATCTGAATATGTGGACTTCAGCTCCAGTCCTAACATCATAATAGACTCTCAATGTGTCTATTCACAGCAAACACATAATTATGACACTGCAGCTACTGTATGTGCTCCATATTTACTCAACTTACATTTAAGATTAAAACCTCTACTACTGATTTGATTAATTCCATTTTTTTAATAAGTCAAATGTGATTATTAAAATTGAAGATGAGGTTATAACTGCACACTGCAACCTCAGGCTTGTGTGCTCTGAGAGGCACAGCACCACATAATCTCTGGCACAGTTCCTTCTAGATAGAATTTGGAGTCGTTACTGGAACAGGTTTATCCTCGTCAGAGGTTTGGAACGCGACACATGTAAATGGGTGGTCGTTTCTCTTTCGCCCTCAAGATGGCAGTGTTTCAGCTTGAAAAAGGAAAGCTCTTCATCGCCACCCTAGCTTATGTGTAAATACTGTGTTTCTCTTAACTAACATTGAAATATATCATTTTTATGATATATAATAGAATTTGGATGTGAAAAAGACTATTCTCTAATAGTATGAAAGACGTTGCCTGTCCCTTTTAAAACACTGAAACAAAATAGTTGCCTCAGGTTAAGAGAGACCCTTTCTGCTCCACTGTTACCTGTACTGACAAGTTAAACCAGCTATACTGGCAGCTGAAATTCCCTCCCACACCCTATAACAGAAATGACAGTAAACATAAGGAGCAGATAGGGAGCTGTCATCCATCCTCTCAGGTAAGCACAGCTGCAACCCTCTTTTCTGTGTTCTCTCTTATTTTTTACGCTGCATGTGCTGTCAGTGATGAACTTTACTGCACTAAGATCAAGATTAAGATTAAGTCAGCTCAGAGCTGCTGCATGACAACAGTTTAAATGACAGGCCAGACCAGGCTTCTTCATGAGTCCCTCATCATTTTAAAGCATCACAGAATACCTCAACAAACATGGGAGGAACTCATTCTGTTTTTTTCTGACAATCTCTAAATTTAACTTCAGAGATGCTTTAAACTCTTATTTGTATTGTATTTTATGTCCTAATATTACTATTTTAATGAGTTTCACTAAAACATAAAAAAACAGTTAATAATTGTAAAATAAACTAAATTAACTCAAGGTTTATCTATTAACAAACACAATCATTATTCCAAGAGGAAAAAGTTAATATTTACATTCAAGTTAATAATACTTGAGACCTGCTTGATGTAAAAAAACATTCAAAATGGTCAGAACCAGGACTGCTGCTTCCTGTCATTATCTCCTTGCCTGGGGGTCTTAAAAACAGCTTTGCAGCATACCTGTAAAAGAGCAACTTTGCCATTTGACATGTTTCGAGTAAAGATTTGCTCATAGGAGCAAGATTTACAAACACGTGTTTATGTCAACTTACGGTGAGTCTGTATCTGTCAGATCAGTCTGTGATGATCCAATCAGCTCCCGCAGAAATGGAAGAAACAGAAGAACTTTCTACAAGTGGTAAATGCTTCTGCATTTCAAACGTTTCAAAAAACTCACGGTTGGATCTTCTTTTGATTAAAACCTCCGCTGTGGTCTCAGAATGGACAATAGTGTCCGAACCCAAGCACGCTGGCTGGCTCTTTTCACAAGAACTTCTGCACAGATACAAAGACTCAGCAAGTCTGTTTCTGAGCTTGGACCTCAGACACAGCAGGGAGGAGCAGGACCACACCATAGTTTCCCTCTACAAGAGAGATGGCGTTCAGTGGGCGTCACCATTTATATGCACGCTTAAAGGTAGACTAAAGAATACTGTGTGGATCAGCAACATGATCAGCTCTGTTTATGTGAAATGTGAATTACTTTACAGGCGATGTCGCAACAGGAAGTGGAGTCGACCGCCACATAATATCAACAGTAATTTCAAGGCTTATTAGTGGACTCCAAACAAATTTAGGTAAAACACGAACAACATATATGTGTGTGTGTGCATATGCTCTGCAGAGGCCAGAAAACACACAACCGCAAATGGATAAGGGTGTATTTTTAACCTGAATACCATCACTCCTGCAGGAAGTATGGCCGTCATTAGAGTATTTGAGGGTGAGCCTGATCACCTCATCCCCTCAGTGTCCGAGGAGCTGCTGGAGAATAACATGTTCACCATTACTGGCAGGATGATTGGCCATTCCTTCTTGCACAACGGGCCCAGCTTCCCGGGACTCAGTCCGGCCATTATCCACGTTCTCTTCGGAGGCTCGCCTGAAACCGCTCCTGTAACGATAAGAGACTGCCCTGACCTCGACATCCGTGAAATTGTAGAAAAGGTGAGCAGGAACAAAAACGCCAACCTCCATTTTACCCTCCGCAGAAAAAAATACATATATAATTAGATTTTCCTTGCATTTTGTTTTATTTATTCCAGCTTGAGGGAGATGCTGAATTAAAACAAAATGCTTCCATCCATCAGCTCTGTCTGGCATGGAACTTTCCTTCTCCCAGTAAAAGCAACAGGAAGTGGCTGGCTAAAAAACTGCTTTTGCATGCTGTAATGTCTGCATTACTTTTTAGAATTTCTCAGTTATTGATTACATTCCTCTTGTCTTCTTTTGAAATAACTATGTTTTAATTTTCTTGAGGTATGAGTTTTTTCTTTCCCCTGGCATGTTTCAGTGTTCTCTGCCGCCTTCATCAGAAAGTTGTCATCACACTGCTGTGGCGTGCCTTTATCAGCTGGTGTTTCTGGACGTAGCCGGCGTGACGGGTTCATCATGTGATCTGTCACACCGGCTACATCCTCCATGGATGGATGGACAAAGGAGGCCATAGAGATAAGAAAACAGGGTGCAGACACCATCAATAGGATGCTTGTGGAAGGAGCTTTCCTGCTCGCACACACTTGGGACTCTCTCCTTCAGCGACCACAAGGTGATGGAGGAGGCGTGACAGATCACATGATCAACCCGTCATGCCGGCTACGTCCGGAAACACCAGCTGATAAAGGCACGCCACAGCAGTGTGATGACAACTTTCTGATGAAGGCGGCAGTGAACACCGAAACATGTCAAGGTAAAGAAAAAACTCACTTTTTTTGTCTTAACAAAAGAAAATTAAAAATATAGAATTTCTCAGTGTTAAACTCATCCACTACATTTTATTGTCATTACAAAAGCACTCAAATCAATATTCATGAAACCTATGTATTGTAATACTATTGTTACTGTCCAGGAGTCTGGCTGTGACGCATCTATTGTCTTACAGGTAATTGAACAAACATGTCAACAAATCAATCATTTCCGCAGAGGCCTGACAGACACGGGAATCTGGCCACTTCTCAGTCACAGGAGAGATGTAATCCCAGTCCTGTTTCCACGGGAATCAGATGCACAAGTCACACCACAGGTACCATGCAGAAACGTTCAAGAAATATATAAAAAACAAAAACAAAACAAAACTGCCTAAGCTACCTGGAAATCTGGAATTTACCATCATTATTAAGGAGATGATTCAATTCCAGATGATACTGGACTGTATCATATGGCCGTCATCTATAACAGTCATTTTTGAGAAATATGAAGAAGAATACCTGAGCAGAGATGAATCTTGTGCCACGGACATAAAGCGTGTGTCCAGCTATTTGAAAACATTTATTGAGAATGGTAGGTACGACTGTTGTTGCTGTTGTTGCTTGTGAAACAATTCCTCCTATTTCAATTCCTCCTATGTTGACTGAGTAGTTTGTGGTTTTAACACAGCTTCTCCAGCTGAGCTAAAGAACCTCGTAAAGTTCTGGATAGGGTGGGAAGTTCCAGCGACAGAGATGAAGGTGGAAATAGTGAAGGCCACCTTTCCCACAGCTTCAACGTGTTTTGGAAAACTGAGACTCCCCAGACATTACACAAAATACGACACATTTCATCTGGAGCTGTGTGCGTGTATAAAAACCTGCTATAGTGGTTTTGGATGTACCTGACGTAAAGAAACATTTACTTTGTATAATGTTATGTACACAATAAAGAGATATTTTTATTGCTTGTAAACTGTAAGTGATTTTCCATTATATTTTACTTTTTCTGTATTTACATTGGCAACCTGGGCTGCAATGTTGCAGTTTTGCACAGGATTCAAGACTCATAATATCCACATGGTGGCAGTAGAGGTCAACCCTGTCCTCTGCGTTTTTTTGGTTGAAGGGACTTTGAGCGGAACTATATTTGGACATGTTCCTTCATGATTTTTTTACTTTACATTTTTTATCAATATTCAGTGGCCAACTTCTGTGTGAAGACATTCAATATGTCTGACAACAGGATTTTTTTTTACTTTCACAGTTTTGAATGGTCATTATTTACTGACATTGACTTCACATAGATTCATTATGTTTTACAGACCCAAATTTCATAAACCTAATAAAATAAGATAAAAATGCCCATTTTTTAACACTGTGATACAGTTTCGTGTTCTGATACATATATTTGTGTATGATCACAGAAAAATTCATATTCACACATATGAAGCTGTTATTCCTAACTAGTTGACGATAACGCCCTCTTGTGGCAAGTAGGGGACGTACATCTTAACCCTCGATCAAAATAAACAAATCAATATAATCCAACATTGGTCTCATTTCTTATGTCGTGGGGTTGGGTTCACGCCCTGCAAGCAGAGGATACCGGACACAGCCTTCAGACTGCACCATTAAAAATATCTGGAGGGTAAAACTGGAATTATAAATTACTATAATTATAAGTAGCTATAAGCTAGAATTAAACATGCTCATTAGTAATTATGGATCGATTACTAAGGTATACGGCATATATAAGGATTAACCCCATATAGCAAGGTGACGTCATACATACAAAATATGTGGAACTGTAAAAAAATATATATGTTAAAAAAAGGGAGCGACGACGAATGTGATCTTCGATATCCAAGTGGTCTTTTTTCATGCGAAGAATCTAGTTATTGATATCTGTTCCACATGAGTAGCTGTTAACCTTATAATAAACAGCCAGCTCTCCCGTTGTCGTCACCGGGAGGAGGCGGGGTGCTCGACTGGGAGAAGGTTCAAAGCGGAGCCGGGCATGTTCAAACATATCCTGACAGACCAGACTACCGACATCATCCAAAGCGCACAGCCAGTGCGCATGGGATTTACACAGATTGTATTAAAGTCTATCTGCTGGAGTGTACACAGTTCCGCATGTCGTCCTTCAGACATTCGACTCTTAGTTTTTTGTTTTTTTTTTTGAGACAGTACAGGTTTAACAGGGGTGATGCATCTGGATTCATCTTGAGAAGCACCTGAACGCCTCCAAGTTCCGTCTCTGGCAAAATACTGCGCAGTGCCACCATGTCTCTCTCTCCCAAAGTAATGAGGGACGGTGAGCTGGAGAAGCGCAGCAGCGGGCTCCTCCAGCTGTGGAAGAGGAAGCGCTGCGTCCTCACCGAGGACGGGCTGCGTCTGCACAGCTACAAAACACACAACGATGCGTCAACGGCGGCGCGGAGCTCCAAGGCCAAGGATCTCCCCTTTGCGCTCATGGCAACGGTCGACTGCGTTGAGTACAAGCGTGGCCTGGTGTACTTCACGGTCGTCCTGACGTCTGGGAAGGAGATTGACTTTCGGTGCGCACAGGAAGGCACAGCGTGGAACGCAGAGATCGCTCTGGCGTTGGTGCGCTACAAGAACCTACAGGCTGTCCTAACGGGACGGAACAAGCACCTGTCCACGGTTCACCTGGACAATGACCAGGAGAAGGTGGCGTTCTGAGCAGGTACAGAAATACGTGTTTTATTTTATCACGTGGTAATACAGCAACTCGCAAGCAGCCACAAGGGATTAAAATTCTTAACGTAGTTTCTCAAATATGCCAGTGAAGGCATCATGTGTCTATAGCGTTTGATATTTACATGGTTATCAAACGGGCAAATTACGGGGCCAAGAATACATTATTACTATTAAGGTCATTGTGAGTTACAATTGATTCATACTAATATGGGGAAAGAAAAACAATCTGTTAATCCAAACAAAACTCATAATCAAGTGGTAATCTCTCTCTCTCTCCCTGACATTTACGATAGGCTGAGAAGGCTTTTAAAATACAGTAAAGAAGCTGAGTACTGTTTTTAAACACCTCAAAGGCAACTTATCAGCCTCAAGCTTCCTCCAGACCCAGCCAGTCCCGACTGAAGGTCAGGAGGTGCTAACAGTGAGAAGCTTGTGCCGAGATCTTATGGAATGAAATCATTCAGCCTCTTGGGGACCAGGCCGCAGATGGTCTGTCAGCACTTAAGATAAGATGGCACCACTTTGCTGTTCAGATTCCCACAGTGGAGTCAACATCATGTCCTTTCATTCTTATACCGTGGTTCCTGACTTTTCACCACCATCTTCTTAAGAAGCAAATCTACTCCTCTTGGAGGACATAATGGAACATGAGCCTCCAAAATAACATCTGTCTGCCACTCCCTCGTGAGACAGCCAAATATTTTATCCACGCACACAAGCGTGCACAAACACACACACACAAAGAACTGATGTGAAGATATTAACCATGACCTGGGAGGTATATTTAGTGTGTTTTCAGCTGCTCAGCACTGGACACATGACGCCTGTTATCCATCGAAACTGCTAACAGAAATCTCAAATGTTCATGAACTGTGTGTGTGTAAGTCTGAACTATGAGCTCAGTGTCCAGGAATCCTCAGTGAGACTTCCTTAAGAGAACCGCGTTAGCCAAGTGCTCGAATTAGCCTGGCAGCCGTGGAAACAGTCGAATGCAGCTCATCACAAACGCCAATCAGATACTCCAGCACGCTGTAAGTATGTTCATTAAAAATATGTGTTCTTGTTTTAACAGCATCTCTCCTGTGGTGCATTCCATAATGGCGCGTACTGGAGGGACGGCAGATATACGGACTGACGAACGAGAATCACGGTCACATTTCTGCTCTTTTTGAAAGGTCTTAATTGGGATGTCATGCAGGATTCATGACCACATCCGGCCTGTAACCGAGGTGCTAGGACACTGTTTTGCCCTTTGTGCCTTGATGTGGAGGACAGTGTAATTTGGTTTTTATTCCTCAGTCTCTGGACATTGTATTACAAATAATCTGCTTGATATGAATTGCACATTGTACACTAACTGCCACATCCATGTACAGTATTAAACTTTTAAAGATAATAAATTTTTGTCATAACCCAGCATTCCTTACATATTTTATTTCAAGAGTATCACCCAACCACACCTTTTCTTTCTGCTTTTGATCCTCCTACCTAACATTCATGCCTTCTTTTTGTCCAGATCGACAAGTTATGCTCATTTAAAAACCCTCCCCCACCCACACACCCACACGCACGAACTGACACAAAGTGATCACAGTGCAAAAGGAATTACACAGCATTCTTGTTTTCTTAGTGTATAGGCTGATTTAATAATGTAATATAATAGTTTTTGAAAACTTTATGAATGGAGATAAAGACCCCAGAGCTTATTTCAGTGCCGATTTTTACTCTGGTAGAAATATATTGGCTTTTTTTCTCTCTTGGAAATCAAAATAGTATTTTTCAGCCTTTCTCACACACCAAAACAACCATCTACACGATATTTTAAGTCAAGTTCTTCAGCTGTTTCTAATTGTGATGTAAAATTACTGTTATGGCTGCTGGAAAACACACAGGCGTGCAGTACAGTTGCTCTTGCGTGTGTGGGGGAGCCGGAGTGGCTTTTGTTCTTTTGGAGGACTAATGAGGAGAACCACAAGCCTTAGGCATGTGCCCACAAACATCCGCCCACGCAGACAGTCACCTGCAGTAACCTGCGTCCACACCTACCACAAATTTCAGTCGTTGCTCTGTGGCCTCTCATTACTAAAGTCTGGGACATGTCATCCAATCAAGCATGATATTGTGTGTCTGTGCATTTGTATGTGTGTGTTGTTCAGTGTAGGCCAAGAATAAAGAAGCTGATTGTTAGCTACTGCTGTGGAAAATCCCTAAACTACCCTACTGCTCTAGAAAGTAAGCAAACAAGAGGACTGTAAGTGCGTCTATGTGGAATTCCAAATTAGAGGGACATCTTTAGAGCAATAGGAAAAAGTCCTTAAGCTTCATTTTCCCCACACTTTTTATGTAGTTAGCATGCTCACACATTGGTATGACCTGTTTAAACACCATCATTTTAGTATCTCTGTTTTCAGCACATCTACAAAAAGCTTAATTACCTGCAGTTGTGGAAGGAGGCCAGAGGAGTGGACAGTGGACAGGAGTGGTCGTCAGAACAATGCAGTCATGTTTTGCTACCGGTGCGACTGCACTGGACTCCATTAGTTTGCAACGTATAGCTGCGGTGTGTGGATTCGGCCACTAGAGGTCTCTAGTTCTCGTGTTGAGAAAAGAACGTCAAAATGCCTCAAAGTAGTCCTGATCGTTACTGTTGCTAATGTGAAGTATATAATGCGTTTTAATGTGTTATTATTTATACTATGATAAAAGTCACAACTCTTCCTTTAGTTGGCAGTAAAGGCTATTAACTCCTCCTTTGGAGAACCACAGACATGTTTGTCTAAGCCAGCCTGAGCAGTTACACCAAAAGACAGGTTTGCAAAAAAGCTTCTATTCCTAAACCTTATAAGGAGGGTTTGGATTAGAAAATTTTTTCTAATGGATTCGACATTATGACAATGACAATGAACACAGGAGGATCACCGTAAAGGTCACTGATGTCACTGTCCCCATTTTCTGCTATTACAAACTTTTCCCCGATGTGTTTATTGTTTATTTTGTACCATCGCTGGACTTCATCTTCTCCAGGCCATGCAAGGCCAAAACTTTGACTCCATGACCCCCGCTTTATAATGACTACACGAGAGGAAAAATGGGCAGCGCAAGATCGGCCAATGACAGACATGGTGAACTAATAATAGCCTCCACTAACAAAAGAGAGCGAGAGAGGGAGACAATTGGGGGTGCAGTTAAATAGAGGGACTCCAAATCTTCAACCCCATCTCTGATTTGTCAGTTGTGCAGCTGCTGTCTCATTGCATTCTCCTGCTCTGGTAAGGCTCTTTTTCTGTGGTGTTCTGTGAGGCCTATTTCTTCTTTCTGTGCAGATATGAGAAAGAAAATGGATAAAGGACAGTCCTTACACATTATTTCTGGTAAATCTATTGAATTTGTTGTAACTTTAACAGCCGCAGTGTGATGTGAAGGATGGCAGACTAAGCATGGAGGTGTTTGCAGGTGGATTCTGATTGTTGGACTGCTCGATGAATGTCTCTGAGGAGGGGCAGCACAGTTCAAATGTCCATCGTGGCATAATTCTCAGCAGAGATGTTGTCTTGAATGGTTTTCAATACATTCAACGGGAGGATCCATCAGAATTAGTCAGAATAATCTGCTGAGTTCTGTAGCAAAGGCTGACACTGGTGTGAACTTCACTGACATTTCTGGACCACAGAAGCTCATAAGCAACCACGAGCGTCAGTAAATCCCCAATCCAGTCCAGGCACACCGGAGCCCACAATCGCACCCCACAGCTGTCCATCAGATATCTGCTCTATTCTGGGGAGACAGACCACTCTAAATTCCTGTCCCTGAGATAATCCTCCAGAGAAAGATGGGGATAAAGGATTGGGGGGAGATAGATCAGCCCGGAATTTGTTTGGACTCCACCAGAGCAGCTCGGTGGTGGTGCCATTCCAAACTGGAACACAATAGTAAACTGAGAGAGGGATGAAAGAAGAAAACAACTGAGGTTATGCGAGGCAGAGATGCACGATCGGTGATATAAATCAACTCTTGATGAGATAAAGGGCAGAGGGTGGTGGTGTTGGGGGGGTGATGACAGAACCAAAGCATGTGGAAGATGAGATCACAGGTGAATTGGGAGTCACACTATAAGACTATACTTTACATTTTTGCATTTGGTTCAGAAAAGTTCCCAAACAGAAGAGTCTGAGGCCGGAGACATATTGTAGCTGGCATTTTTACAGCTGGAATGTTGGGTCAAAGGATGGATTTTTCCCCACAGTGCTGTTTGATAAACTAAAATAACCTTTTCCTGCAGCAGCAGCTGCCTGGAACATTCGAGCTACTTTTATTTTAACACTCACCTATTTTACCCATTTAATTTCTTCCTAATTAAAAAACACAGTTATACTTTTCTTTATTTTTCTTGAGAGCTGAGCTGTCTCCGTTGCAAGTCTGCTGCAGTTATTTTAAATCCTCCGAGTTGCTTGACGGTGTTGTCGTCAACACCAGAAACCTTCCCTCAGGCGGGACAATAATTTATGAAAATGCTGCCAGTAAACAAGGCTGTTTGTTTGACTGTTTAAAGTTTGTTTTTCAGCTTTACAACATCCATTCCTCAAGAGGTCAAAACATGTTCTAGTGTGATGCATCGGCTGTCTGACACACTTCAGTAACATCAAGTGTGTTCGCAGTGTTAAAAAAGCACATACAAGATTTTTAAATATATATTTTAACTATAATGGAGAAAAAGTAGTGGTATTAGTGCAGAGCTGAGTTGCCTGCTGACAGTTGGCATTTATCAAATTACACATTCTGAGAGTACAGGCCCAGAGCTGATCATGGTCATGAGGAAAGGCAGACAACTCTGTTCTCTGTCTCTCTCCCAGTGAGATCCCTTCAGCAGGATGCCCGAGCACGCGTGAGTAATCTGAATGGCTTGTTGGATGGATGTTTTTTTCTGATCTTAATTCAAAAATTATTTCTTCACTTTTCCTTCCACTCTAACTCTCATCTGTTTTCTCCTACAGGCCAGAGGTAAACAAGCTTTTTTTTAATCACCTGACTTCAACAAAAACATACAGAAAATGAAAGTGCAAACATCAAACTACAATAACTAGCTACCGATTATATTGAATTTCCAGAGAAAACCAAAGATCTCAGCTTCAAGAAAGCTGATGCTCAAGGTAAAAAAAAGATCATACCTTTTCATGCACGCATGTGTTGCACCATTCTGGCCACGGAGAGGCAGCAGTGAGTCCACGGAGAGCTGCACCTTTCATCGTGTATGTAAATGTTATTAAAGCATAATTTCACGTGTCATGTTTGCAGAGTCTGATGGTGGCCAAAGCCAAAGAGGAACTGGAGCAAGAGATCCTGATAAAAGAGGAGGAAAAGCAGAAGTACCTGGCCGAGCGAGCGCCTCCTCTGAACACCAGTGGCCTAAACCTTCAGCAGCTGCAGGTTATCCAGCTTCTGATGTCTTTTCATTTTTCTTCAACTCCTCTCCAAGAATTCTTTCCTCTGTTGAGCTCTGCAGCCATGTTTTTAAAGGAAATTCTGATGAAAATAAATGCTTAAAAAGACATTTTATCTGCTCACTGTGTGTTTTGCGGACATGTGTGTAGGATCTTTGCAGAGAGCTCCATGAGAAGGTGGATGTGGTGGATGAAGAGCGCTATGACATCGAAGCTAAAGTCATGCTTAACACACGTGAGGTACACATCATTGTCATGAGCTAATAATGCTGCATGAGAATCGCTTTAAATGCACATTAAAACGCACATTTTCTTAATGAATGCTCTTAACTGATCTACCCCTTGTGTAGATTAAAGATTTGAACATCAAGGTGTTGGACCTGAGGGGGAAATTTAAGAGGCCCAATCTGAGACGGGTCCGTGTGTCTGCTGACGCCATCCTCCGCTCGCTGCTGGGCTCCAAGCACAAAGTCTCCATGGACCTGCGGGCCAACCTCAAGTCTGTCAAAAAAGAGGACACTGAGAAGGTGTGTGCACAAGTAAACAGAAGGAACACATGCGTGCGGCACATATTCAGCGAACCGCATAGCTTCCTTTGGCAGTGGTGTCACCCTGTAGAGACCTGAAAAGTGTGTTTATATAAGTGATTAAAGGCGTGGCACAAAAACAATGATCCCAGATCCTTTTGTATCTGTCTGCAGAAGCGGCCCGTCGAGGACAGCGACTGGAGGAAGAACGTGGAGGCCATGTCTGGGATGGAAGGAAGGAAGAAGATGTTTGATGCTGCTAAGGGTTCTGCCCAGTGACATCACCACCTGCATCTGACCTGCTTGACCGCATGTTCACTGTTGTGTCACTTCCTGGATTGACTTATATTTCCTTTAACAAGAGGTTTTCCAATTTTCTCCAGCAACTTTATGTTGCATTGTTAATGTGCTTGGGGATTTATGTTCCAGCAGTAATATAAAAAACATTAAAAAACAAAAAAACAACTATAGCATATGTCACTGGAACAGAACTGTATCTTCTGTGTACCTACGTTCCGGAACTGCAACGCAAGATTTTAACACATTAAAACACAAAAGGAACCATATCAAGCTCTCTTTTTTAGTGTAAAATCCATCAATGATACTCTCTACATCTTTGCCATTTTAGCAATAAATAAAGCTTGGCATTAAATGTACATTTTTTAGGCATTTGGGATTAAAATAACCACTATATCAACTTAATATGGCTTTCAGTTTTGGACTTATCACAACCTTATCACAATAATGCTGACTAATTAACTAGTAAAAGGATAAAAGTAATATAACATTCTGTAGTGTTTATCCTTTCACTTTTAAAATGCAGATATTAGGAGAAGTTTTATTTTACGACAAGAACATGGAGCCAAACAAACCCAGCTTCCATAAACCGGCCCTGTGCACGGACACATCATGTGCACAAATGTGCATATATTGACCAGCTGCCCGGCCTAACATCCTGTCCATGCTGTAAAACAGTATTCAAAATGATGTCTGCTTTGCATGTTCTCAAAGTGAGCTCTGAAAAACTGATCTATCATTATCGCTGACACGAGAGGATGCAAAGAGCCAGCAGCAGACCTGCGCCTGATATGTTCCTAATATGAACAGGACGGCAGACAGGCAGACCAGTGCACGATCTCATATCTACACAGACACAGCTGAGCAGGCTAATGCTAACCTCAACAAAAGCTATGTGGAGTCTTGAATCTGTGGCTATATATATGAAACAAATAAAATACATTTATGGGCCACTGTGTTGGACTGAACCTGGGTCAGAGTCCAACTCTGCTGTCTTCAGGCAAAGGTGTGGCCACAGTCAGCAAACAGCTCTCACTGTGAAGTTACAAGTCTGCAAGATATCAAAAACACCAAAGAATGAAAAGTTTGACACTGTTTGCCCGATTTCATCCTGTCAAACCAAAAATTGAAAAAAAAAGAGATTGTTATAAGTGACGATTTATGGCAACTTTCCACACACAACTTTGAGTTGTTTTGCCACAAACAAAACACCACCTGCCACATTTTCACCTTACATGGATCGCAGCACACCCCCACCCCTCCCCTCAGTGCTCTCTGTCTCAGGTGGATAGCTTACCTACACAGTCACATGACTCCTCGGGGTAAAGGTGCACGGCTTTGTGCCTCGCTCACTTGTTTAGCTGCCGCCCTCACAGTGCCATTATTTTCACTCTGCGACTCAGGTGTGCCGGGAACACTTCTGCTCAGTCGCCTGCCATGTCCATCAGTCGGAAGAACTGGTCGGCTCTGTCCAGGTGAGATCACAGAACACTTGTGTGGAGCGGAGCGCCGTGCTTCTGATAGGTGAAGGAGTTTACAGAAAAACTGGGTTTCTCTGCAGTTTGTGAGTTTACTTCAGCTGTTATTCCATCGACTGCTCTAGATTTCACTCACATTTGCTGAATTTTACAGTTTGTTACATTTTTAAAAAAAGTGGTAAACTTTGGGAACGCCAACTGTCTCACCAACAGACATCAGGCTGAAGATTAGATCTGATATTAAACGAACAAAAGAGCGTGACTCTGCTCGTAATCTTCCGACGAACAAGTAAAACAAGTTCCATTTGAACCATTTAAAGCACAATCTATTTTTCCAGTAAACCACTAATGTAGCTGGGGCTGATTTGGGAGCGTATATTCATTTTTCTAAGCTCTTGGCCTTGTTTCTTCCTCTGTTTTGCACCCGCTGTGCAGCCTGACCCGTCAGTGGACGATGGAGGATGAAGAGGAGGTCGAGAGGGAGAGGAGGAGGAAGGTGAGGGGCTCCAGCAGCACCGCTGACCCTGAGGATGATTTCATGGTATCGCCCAGCAACGTGCCCGTCAGCAACACCATTCAGGAGAGCTCTCAGGTGCTCAGCAGGTAGCGCTCATTCTCTTTACTGAGGCGTTATTAGTGTTTTTGTGCGACCAAACCCAAAGTTTTGTTTGCGTGCTCATGCATGCTTGTTCAAACACTTCAAATGTAGGAATAAGCCTGTTTTTGGCTTGGCATTTAGAAGCAAAGTTGGGGAATTCTCAACACCTTTGCCCTGCGGGAGAGTGTCATTTGTAGGCTTTCAGATGCATGGATAAAAAAAAAAAAAAAAAATGACACCATGTATAGAAATTGAGTATGAAAACATCAGCCGGTGGGTCCCTGGAGCAGCAGTCGTCTTCAAAGACAGAGAGGACCTACAGACGTTTTCATGCAGAAACCTGATCGGCTGTGCTGGCAAACCCTTTCAATCCCCAGGAATAAAATAAACCCTATTCATCATGCATCACATGACGTCCACACAGACACACACACACACGTGAATGTGTGCTTTTTCTTCCAGTGAGGAGCAGGAGCAGCTGGACTTCATGGAGATGCTGCGCGTCCGCGATGAAAAGAGGAGAATGAGGCAAGTGGAGGCGATAAGACGTCAGAAGGAGTTGGAGGATGAAGGAGCTGCATGTGCCGTCACGGGGGACAGTGGAAGAAAGGGGGAAGGAGGAGGAGGAGCGTGGGTGGAGACGATGGAGGACCAGGGGGAAGTGTTCTCTCCTCCCAAAGTCGCACCCAAGCCACGATCACCCAAAAACACAGCTTTGTACAAAGAATCCAGCAGCACCAGCAGCGACACCATCGCCTCACACAGACACGTAAGACAGCGCCGCTTCCTGCCACTCAGTTTCACTGCACACAGTAGTGAAATAAATGTAATCTTTCTGCCAAAATCCATGCAATAAGATGATAATAACAAGAATCACATTTGCCTTTTAATCCAGTTGAGTGAGAACAAAGTATCAGTGATAATCTATGATGACTGCCTCTAGTGTGGCTTAAAAAAAAAAAAAAAGATTAATCAGCTTTCAATGAAAGACAAATCTACCGGCACAGCAGGTAGACAAAGCAGACAAACTCACATGCAAACTCTTCATACAAAGTCCTGCGGTGTTAATGTCAAATCTGACCCCAAAAACGCACACAAACACGCACCGACATGTTAATCATCCACAGAACCTGTACTTTCGGTTCATCGTCTGTTTAAATAAACAATAACGTGTCATTCTGAATGGTTTTAATGTGATGCGATGGAAACAGAATCAGGGAATAACTGAATTTAGTGACATGAATGACTGTAAGAATCACCTACTGCTGAACCGTCTGACCATGTCATTTACCTGGAAACCTCAGATAAGGTGTGCCAGAAGTCATAATGAGAACTTTTATCTCTAGACCAGAACATTATGGTGATGTTATGTAATGCAGGGTGTGTCTCGGGCAGTTCTGACCGGCAGCGGTGAGCTGTTTGTGTTCTCAGTGTTTATCCCTTTCTGTTTTGTTTTCTTTTGTCAGCATGAAAACAGAGAGTCAACCCGCAGAGACCCCGAGCCAAAGCTGATGTCCAGCCAGAGTCACAAGTTTGTCAGGTTTATGATTTTTGTATAAAACTAGAAATGGATAAAGTGCTTTTTGTTTTTTTTTTATCAAATGCACAACAGGAGACAAGATGTTTGGAAATCCAATAGCATCTAAATCTCCTAATGCAAAAAAGTATAGGTATATAGAGTATAGGTGCTCATTTAGAGTTTCATCTAAGATGCATTTTGTAATTTAAGATGCATAATGTTATTGCAAGGCAGTGTAAATGCAAGTGTACCAGCAACCTTTGCCTCGTTAGTTCAACTGTCTTTAGCTTTAACTTGTAACTTGTACGTGTGATGTTGCAGCGCCATGTCCATCTCACTCGACAAAGGATCGTCCGGAAGTGGGAGAGGTACTCCCACCAGCCCCCGCTCCGCGACAATCCCCCTGTCACCTGAAGAATTGTGGCAGTCACCATGCCAGAGTCCTTCTCCAAGAGCTCAAAGCCCCGTTCAGAATGGGCACACACAGGTAGATGTGTTTTAACTTTGTCAAATGGCCTTGGCTGAGCGCTGATAACGGAACAGCGCTCTCTAGCGGCCGAAGGTAGAATAGTCAGTCTTTGTAATAAAACATTTTGGGCTCCAAAGCTGCAGAAAAGTGTTTTCAGGAACGGGAACAGTTTAATCTGACCCTATGAAGTGAATGACTATGAATGACCTAAGGAACTCACTGTCAATTTTTAGTTCAATCAATATTTTATGTTAGAATAAAGCTGCAAGTAGTATAAAGTAAATAACCTGAAGAGCAGACAAAATAATGCATGCAGTAGTAGCGGTAAATGTGTCTCAAAAATTGCAGTATTTTGGTGTATGTTAGCATTCTAAAGCTGGAGATTATATTTTGTTTCACTTCAGAATGGTTGTTCCACCGATGGTCCCTTTGAACAGGCGATAAAACCTGCATTTGTCAGGCAGAGCTCCAGGACCATATCCCTCAGGGTAAACACACACACACACACACACACACAAACACACACACGTGTGCACGCAGATGTATAGACTTCTATCTTTGTGAGGTATCAAGCAAACTTCAGACGCTTACCACATTCTCAATTAAACAAACCCTCACCCTAAACCCAAAAATCTTCACCTTAAAGTCAAGTGTAATTCCAGAAACAACTTTTTGGAGATATGAGGACCAGCCAAAATGTCCTCACTACCTATAAAATATCCTTGCTTTGCTAGTAAAATGAACACACAGACAGGCAGATGAATGCTTATTTAACACAGTTTAATCTCATCAGCTGCTGGGTTCATTTGCTTGTATCAGCCATCGTTCCAGAATACTCCCTTATCTCTGCTGATGCTCGGAACGCTCTAACATGCCTGGTTCTTCTGCAGATGATGAAGAAGAAAGATGAGGAGGCTGCCCCTCTGCAGAGGAGGTGAGGGCTCATGCTTTGTTTTGTTTGGTCTGAACCTCAGTCTGATCGCTGACCGTGTCGTTCTGTTGCAGTAAAAGTGTGAGGATGGCCACCAAGAAGTTTGAATCCAGCACAGTAAGAAAATATTTCATCTATCACAACAAACCTGACCAAAAAGAGTGTATGATGTTATCATTTTAACAATCTTTGGGTTTGGATCAGGAGCAAAATAAGGAAGCAGAAGTGTCAAATTTCCAGAGAAAGTGAGTTTTTCTGACAATTTTTCCTCATGTTTTTAAAAACAGAAGTTTCAGTTAAAAAGTAAGAGTACAGACTTGTGAATATTTTGCTCTTTCCCCTAGCTCCAGGCAGAGGATTTCATCCAGGTCCATTCAGGAGAAGATGGAGAGGCTGGCTCAGGCGGCACAAGTCAGTAAAGCAACATTACTCCAACAGCAGCATTTTTATTTTATTATTCCTTAGCTAATTTTGATTTGACTCTATGTTTGGAGAAATCCGAAATGGTGCGATTTCCAGATGTGGCTCAGAGGACGCTACTGCTGTTAGATGAGGTGTCCAGGAAGAGAGAACTCTTTGAAAAGGAGCAGCAGACAGGGTCCACCACCAGCTCTGGAGGCTCCAAACAGGTGCATCTGTCACAAAGTGCATGTCAACCTCCATCATCCATCATCCATGCTGCCCTAGTTATTAAATCCCAACATGATGTTTTTAGGAATTTGTGGGCTTCACATCTGGAGTATCAGACCGGATCAACCGCTGGCTCAGCAGGACCAAACAGCCTGCGTCCTCTTACATCTCCGTTGTAAGCGTGTCCACTTCACAATATGACCGCTAGAGGGCAGAAGTGCTCTCAAAAATACTGTAGAAGTCATAATTTCCTGTTGCTGCTAATATCCGATTATTTTGGGATCAGGTTTATTATAAATCTCATATCAAACGTGCATCAATTGTTAGTACTGCTGTCATGAATCTGAGCAATATTTCTAATAAAGTTGTTTGCCTTATCGTGAATATTATTGCCATCAATACACATTACATACAGTTTAAATATGTATAAAGAAATTGTCTTTGTCTCTGTCCATTTTTGAATTTGTTTTTCTTCTGTATAGGACCTGAGACACGTGGACATCAGCAGTAAGAGGAGCTTGTTTGAAAAAAGTGAGGACTATCATGCCTCAAAAACCAGTGCTGGAAAATTCAAGTGAAAGATTTGTCATTTGGGTAAGAATAAAAGCCCTGTGACAACATGTGATAAGGATGAAACAAAACAGCACAAGATGTAATAGGATTTTCTTCAATTTACTGCATTTCACTGCCATTATCGGCACAATTTATAAAACAGCAGAGAGAAAAGTAGATTTGACAAACATCTGCTGAACCGTCTCTTTAAGATTTTTTTTTCCCTTTTCAGTGTCAGAGCAACAGAAAGTTTCAAAGGACCACAAAATGTTTTAAAGTCATTTAGTACTGGCATAACATCTATGTCATATTTCAAACATGGAACCGCTTTTAAATGTGTGACTGAGAAGCAAAGCAGAGGGTGGAAGGAAAAGAAAAACGCGCTGATCTGTTATTGCTTTGAGACATTTTTCACTTTCAAAAGCACTTTAAGAAGGTGAGACTTTCAATGTTAACAACAGCAACTACATCTTTTGTCTAATTGGGCCAGAGAATGCAGTATGTATATTTTTCTGTATGAGAAAAAAGGCTGTTCTGAATAAAATGTTTTAATACAACAACTGCTTGGAAATGTTCTTTTCTGAACACAGTGTGCCCGTCCTGACTGCCGGCTGACAACTGTCACATACTTCACTGGAGGAAGAATGTTAATGGGAGCTCTGGCTCTTGTCAGTGGTAGGGTGTGTGTGTGTGTGTGTGTGTGTGTGTGTGTGTGTGTGTGTGTGTGTGTACCATTTATCTTGACTTTTCTGACACTAGAACCCACAATAGTGCACGCGGCATTCTTATTTCCTTTTTTGGGAAGGATGATAACAGTGCACATTGTCCAAAACATATTAATAACACAGCGGGGGGTCTGAAAGCCCCTCCAGTCTGTCTCTTTATCCCTCTGGGACTCACCTCACATTCCTGCCAGTCACAGCCGAGACCTCCAGCCGATCCCCAACGCTCCGTCTGGTCCTCGAGTGAGTTCTGCTTGAAACGTTAGGAACCTGCAAATATAAGTGTGAAGCTGGGTGAGTTTGTGTCAGAGTAATGGGTTTCTATTTGATGTTCAGAGTCACTGCTGGAGGAGGAAAACACTTTGGGTCATGTCTGACACAGAGGAAACGGTGGAGGAGTATGAGGAGTAGGTTCAGTCTTGTGTTCATCTCGTTTTCTGCACAAATACACTGACCGACATGCTGAACTGATTAAATGACATGTATTTGCTAACATAGTGTGTAAATTATGGCTGGCATTTAAAGTATCTACTGTATTTGCTTTTTTTTTTTTTTTAACAGGGAAGTGGAAGGTAAGAAATGGCTCCTCGCACTTATGTGATCTATTATTGTATTTAAATGTCAAATTGAGTCATGATAAAAGTACACTTTAGGTGTAATGTGATGCACAATTTGTGTTTTTCAATGTTTTTAATCCTCCTGTGTGTTTTTCTGGTTGTGTGATGTAGAAGAGGAGGCTGATGAAGGTTTGTGGCTGCAGATTGTTTTTTTTTTTTAATCTTCCAAACAGCCAGTTTTTCTTGTTTACCAAAAATGCACATGAAACGATAAGAAGCCACAGTCTGGAGTGTGGGTGAAGCGGCTGAAAATTTTATTTTGCTCAGCAGGGGAGCAGGAGGTAGTGGAGGAGGAAGAGGAGGAAGCAGGGGAAGGTAAAGTGTTTTTTTACATACTGTATATATAGTATATGATTATTTAAAGGCATTTATTGTCCTTGTAAGCTCAGCTGCATCCACAATGACTTCATACTCATAAAAAGTATCACACATTTAATACTACACACAAACATCACACGTTGCTCTCATCTTAAAAACAGTTCCGATGGCTTTAAGCAGAAAAGGTAAAAAAGGTCAACTATGAGTGGAGGGTGTGTGACAGGTCTATCAGCATCCTCTGAGCATGTTTCAACTGACATAACGCTGGAGGGGGCGGGGGGGGGGGGTCTGCTCATCATTCTTAATTTTCACCTTCATCACTCAGAGGAGCTAGCTTCAGCCGTCTCGTATGTAATTAAGCTTTAGAGTATAGCCTGATAAAATAAATATCATGGCAGCATGGTTATATTTTATTATGCTTTATTACATTATTATGAGAGGTAGTGATCTTATATAATTATATTTTACATTTATTAGGCTATATTTTGATAACTATTTTATAGCAAAAGAAATACACACACACAAAACTGTGTGTTTTACAGTGGGGGTGTTTGAGCATCTTGTTCTTCCTCTAAAGGAGGATTTCCTTTATTGGAGTTGTTTAACGATGGTGTTGAAAGGACTGACTGTGTCTCACCATTCTCTCACCTGTACGTCTGTTTGCTGCTCAACCCGTTTCTCTTACCAGAGGGCATGCAGGAAGAAGACAAACCTGCTGCCGAGGAGGAGGAGGAAGATCCAGAACACGGTGAGACATCCGTTCTTTATATTCACAAGTACATTAAGCTGCTAGTTTTACGGCTTTTGCTACTTTAATAATTACTTATTTGAATATCACTGAGAGGTCACAGATGCCAAAGCTGCTTATTATCAGCATCAGTCAACACCTCAGAATGCTAAATATAGAACAAGAAGACAGTCTACAGCAGGGAAAACCGCACACAGGTGTAATGCAGCTCGCGTGATTCTCTATTCTTTTATTCTGGTTTCAGACGCAGAAGCAGAGGAGGGAGAAGGTAAACCTTTGTTTGGCTCCTCGTGTCCTGGTGCTGAGAATAAACACGTGTCGTTTATCTGTTGATCTAGTGGTTGTACAAGGAAGTCTACAAACATTGTGACCTTTTGTGTGATAAATACTGGACTTTTTTTTCCTAATACCTTTTTTCAAGCATGCATAGATTTCTATTGTCTTTAAATAGTTCACTTTCCTTCTGAACAGAAGAAGAGGCCAAACCAAAATTCAAGTGAGTAAATATGCAAACGTAAAGCACAATCTAAACAACTGCTTTAAAGGTGAACTTGGTCCTTTTCTGGTTGATTTTCACGAGATCCTTCTTTTCCGTTCTCACCTTTTACTTGGGCTTGAATCTGCTGATCACGTCATAACTAACGCTCAGTGACAGTGATGAATACTTTACCCTGCAACTCTGTACGTAATCTTATCGTTTTCTATTTCAGGACATTTATAATGCCCAACCTGATCCCTCCAAAGATTCCGGATGGAGAAAAGGTGGATTTTGATGTACGTGAGAAGGACAAGGAAATAAAAGTGCCTTTGGCATCCGCTTGATTTGTTCCCAAAATGTTTTTTTTAAATATCTGCAAAGTTCTGAACCTCATGTTTCTGCAGGATATCCATCGTAAAAGGATGGAGAAGGACCTGATGGAGCTCCAGACCTTGATCGAGGTTCACTTTGAGAGCAGGAAAAAGGAAGAAGAGGAGCTGATTCAACTGAAAGAGAGGATTGTAAGGCCTTTTGGCTGTAACTGTTCAAATATAGGCACAGTTTGTCGAACACCTTCATCAACACGAGGTCTGTCGTGCAGGAAAATCGCCGCGCTGAAAGAGCAGAGCAGCAAAGAATTCGCAGCGAGAGGGAGAAAGAGCGGCAGAAGCGTCTGGAGGTGCAAGAGCATTCAAGCTGCTGTCCAAAATGTATCCTCAGAATCTTAAAACACAATAGGCCTGAAGAAAGCTGCTCTTAATCTTCTCAAATTTAGGATGAGAGAACTCGTAAGGAAGAGGAGGAAGCCAAAAGGAGAGCCGAAGATGATGCCAAGAAAAAGAAAACCCTAACCAGCCTCCATTTTGGAGGGTACATGCAGAAGCTGGTGAGCACACTGAGCAGCTCAGGGCATTTTTATTCAGGTATCTAGAACGCAGGTTCTGATCCCTTTGACTTGCTCGTAGACCGAAAAGCGCAGTGGCAAAAGGCAGACGGAGAGAGAGAAGAAGAAGAAGATCCTGAGCGAGAGACGTAAATCACTGGACATTGACAACTTGAACCAGGAGAGACTCAAGTAGGTGGAGGGTGGCAGGCTGAGGTGATAAAAAGAATCACTTAACGGGACAAAAACAGGGAGAACCACATTGTCGGATATGTGCATCTTACAGAGAGAAAGCCAAAGAGCTGTGGGAGTGGATGCACCAGCTGGAGGCAGAGAAGTTTGACCTGCAGGACCAGATCACCAGACAGAAATATGAGGTATTTGTTCTCCTCCATATCTGGGGGTTTTAAGAGATTTCACTCACATATTTATATATTTGTTTTTATTTTTTCAAAGAAGGCCTAAATTTAGGTCAGAGATAAGCTTAATTACTTAGAGATAAGGTTAGTGGCAGGTTAAGGTATTTTTTTTGAGAGACTGTACAAAATAGCTATATTCAAAATAAAGGCACCACAATGATAGCAACACAAATCTGTGTGTGTGTATGTGTGTATGATGCACGCTTGTGCGTGTTCTTGTACCTGCTACATGTTGAGTACAGTAATGGTTAGGGTGAGGGGGTTAGTTGGGATGGTTAGGGGCAGGGCTGGGGAATGTATTATGTCTATGAAAGTCCTTACAAAGGAGTTTAACAGTGAGTGAGTGTGTGTGTGTATTGAAGAACACTTGTATTGAATAACATTAGCATGCTTTACTGTCTTCCAGATCAATGTGCTGAGGAATCGAGTCAGTGACCATCAGAAAACGTGAGGTCCAAATCTGAGTTGCACAAAAGTTCACACAGATGAGTCACAGAAGACAGGGCAGAATTTTAAGTATTCTGACCTTTAGTACAACACTCTGAAGGGATCTGAAAACCCTTTTCCTTTAGGACTGAGCAGTCAGGAAGGGCTCAGTCCCAGGGCCAAACTATTTATAGTCAATAATTATAACTTTAGTGTGGGAATCATATTCTTACCTACCCAACCTGAAGAACCTCTCTCAAATGAACAAAGAAACTGACACAGTTCCAAATCATCCTCCCTGTGATGCCCAACGTGGTTGTTGATAACAATTAAACTGCCAGAAAGGACAAGTACTAACCGCACTGACACATCAGTATCGGTGCACAGAGCTTTATGAGGGATGATCAGTACATCGTCACTAAAGGCATCTCAAACACTGGCATAAGAATAAAAACCTGTCAGTTTCTGGAACGGAGCCCTATTGGATGGCATGGTCAAAACTGGTCACACTGCAGATGCCTCATCTAGATCTTATAAACTGTGACTGTAATGCAGTTTATTTAAAAGACAGTTTTACGAGCAGAACGTGAAGTGTGTGGCGGGACTTGGCACATCACTTACCGAGCTGCCGAGGGCGTGTGTGTCTGTGCCTGTGGGAATGGCTGATGCCAAAAGACTCCTTTCATGTCTGTCTCGCGGGTTTTATTTTTTTTTGGCATGGACAGCTTGAAGGGTTGAACAACCTTGTGAACAAAAAAAAAGATATCCTCTCTGCTTTCTTTTAAAGAGTAAATGAAAGCTGATGGGGCTTAACAGACAAAGTGTGAGAGTTATACACTCTTAAATGACAAGTAGATGAAAAAAACAAGTAGATGAAACTCAGGAAAACAAACAAATTGCAAAAACAGCATGCCCTCCACAACAGTGGTAAATAATCACAGTAAGTTACAGTTGAGTTGAATACAGTTTGAGCATGTCCATCTTTTAAATCTCTTTTTTGCTTTAAACAGGACTAAGAGGACCAAGAGGGGCCTGAGGAAATAGATGCTGCACCCATCAGCTACTGGCTCCAAGCCTGGACTTGCCTTCCATAATCAAAATGACTCTTTATTCTTCACTCTCTCTTTTGGTTTCTCATGATTTAAACGAGCTGCACTGTTTTAAACTGTGTAAATAAACAAAGCTTGACTCTAGAGTTTTGTGATTGCATTTTCCTTTCTTAGTGCAGAGATAGATTCCATTGTTTTAATTTACTTTTGCAAGCATTCAAATGTGCAGGTTCTGACATGATTGGTGGGAAGATATGATGCTCCTCGGGCCACCGCCCAGAACTCCAACCAAGACACACACACACACACACACACACACAAAAGTAAAAGAGAATCATTGTATTCTCATGTAATATTGACAATAGATTTATACAAATAAATTCCTCTTAACGGCTAATATTTCCACTGCATGAGAACGAGATGTGACAAATATTTGACCCGAACAGTGTTGAAGGTCATTCTTTTTCTTGCTGCTTAATCTAAACCTCATATGACAGCAGCCTTTCTGGTATCTCTTAAATATTCCAGAGACTACTGGGAAACACATCAAACCCTAGGTTTGCATGGACTGGCTCTTTTGCATTGACTACCTGAGCAGGCTGGAAGTACAAACAAATAGGATCACAAGGTAGGCAAAGTCCATCAGGAGAGCTCAAGAAAACCAGCCCTACTTCTGAGAGCTGTCATTCGCTTTTTGAGCAGCTTTAAGACATATTTCATACATACCACTGAAAAAACAGGCAAGCAAACTGATTTTGTTTCAGCTTGTCAGAAAGACCTGCAGGTCAGAATAATGGAGCAGAGTTAGCAGTCGCTAATAATATAGGTGGTGCTTGTGTTCACAGTGCTGAAGTCAGAAAAGTCTAAAAAGAGACAACAAATGAAGAACTGAAGTCGTAATACTCACATGCTGGATGTGGACAGTATAGAAATAACCTGCTGAGTGAAAAGTTTTATTTCAACATGTTATTTATTCTAAGCAAGGCAAGAACAATCCCTTTGAAATACCACAAACATTCAGATAAAAATGTATTTTTGTGCATCTGCATCAAACTAACCTCAATGTGCAGTCAGCAACTAATACTGTTTCCACACTGGTACATTTCAAACCCAACATTTATCTGCAGGATGCAAGATTAAAAGTTCCAAACACAGCAATTAAAGAGTGAGTGAGTGATTGTCTGAATAATTATCGAGTACAAGACACCATCAGTACCACCTAGAAAATAAACAATATAAAAATTAAGGGAAAATGTACAAATGTAGCTGAACAGTAGCTTTAGTGACCTGGCTGCAAGTTTAAAATTAACATTCACCCCCAAATATCTATAACAGGCACGTGTGGTAAAAGCTTTGCCATTTATTCATTTTGCAAAACAAAATTCTGAATAAGAATACAAACGATAAGAAAACAGTAAAAAATACAATTCACCAGGCTGCAAAAAATTGAGAAACAGGTTTTTGCTGTCCTTTATATAAAACCTTTGTATTTAAAGATTAAACAACTAAAACTGTTTGTTTTTTAATTGATGTGTTTTACTTATGAAACTAACATATAGTTTATATTGTTACCGTATGTCCATCCATCCATCTTCTGTACCTTCTTTAGCCACACTTGGGTCGCAAGGGTCTGCTGGAGAGAGCTGTCAAGGGGCGAGAGGCGGAGTACACCCTGGATAGGTCGCCAGCCTATCGCAGGGCTAACAGACAGACAGACAACCCTCACACACACACCTATGGTCAATGAAGACTGATCAATTCACCTAACAAGCATGTCTTTGGATGGTGGGAAGAAACCGGAGGGCCCGGAGAAAACCCATGCATGCAGCCTGTTACAGTATGTAATATGAGAAATTTGTTATTTGTTTTTTTGGCTGCACAGTCTAAAAGGCTTTAACATACATCTTATATAGTTCCACTTTCACCAGACACATTAAAATCCTTTATGTAAATCATCACCGTGTATCCATCACAGGCAGCGGAGGTTGCAGATGTAACGTATCAGGTGTAACCTAACTTTAAATACACGCTTCAGGTTACAAAAGAACACTTGGGTATACAGATGGGGACCCATCTGACTTAATCACCAACATTGCACTGCAGGTTTACTCTTGTAATTAAATTTCTCTTACCGCAGTAGTATATACATCACATGACTTTAAACTGAACGCTCTTACAGCAAAGCTGTTATGAGAAGAGTGTAACTGAACTCTCCAGGTTCCAAGGGTGTGGTCACAGTAATGTCTATACATGCTGGTTTCCATCTGCAAGCATGCACACACACACACGCGCACACACACACACACACACACACACAAAGAACCAGACAGAAAAACATAAAAGAGACAGAAACAGAAAATAATTTAGCTGAGCAGGAATTAGGAAGACTACACTTTCACTAGACAATAAAACCAAATTCAGGAAGAGAACACACCTCTGGGACTCACTGGTGCAAGCATGATCGGTCACGTTCAATCGATAACTTGCATGGACCTGTGGACGGCTGTTGTGTTGTCATTGACAAAGAGCGATTTCCCGAAGCCCAGCTGCGGACAGAAATCCATTTTTATTGTAAAAGAAGCATGCCAAGTAGGCTATGATAGAAAGCAGGAGAGCAGCAGAAAAAGAGCAAAAGGCACATGACATTTTCAAAATCAGACTGAAATAGTTGCTGATGTCTTGCCAGCTCCTGGTCACAGTTTTAATTAAAAGGTTAGAATCAACACAACCATACAACCATGCTCCTTCCATCACACCTTCCACAATCTCACCCCTCTATATCATTACTCTCTTAACCCTTAATTTCACATTGCTTTTGACAGCAAACTCTATGCTGAGACAAAGAAAACCTGTCGAACGAGCTTCCAATATGACTCTCGGCAAATGGAGTCACTGAACTGTCGAGGTGGGGCAGCAGGGAAGAGAAAGTGACTGTATGAACCAGACGAATAAACACATTTCAGCGGGATCCTCCTCCTGCTTCTGCAAGAAGCTTCAAAAGAACATGACCAAAATTGATGTACGTGTAATTTACCTTTTTTACGGCAGCTTGTAAATTCTTATCGTTCCACACGTTGTACAGGAGCAGGGACGCTGCTTTACTGCCTTTTGGGAAGGACCTAAGGGCAGATATAGACCAAAGAAAGCACAAGCATGAGAACACATGATTATATAGGGCAAATCACACACAACGGATAAAATAATGACTTGACTTGAGTGTATGGTAACAGTAACTGCTGTGCTAAATAACACCGGAGGAGCACGTGTATTTAAAAAAGCTTCCCAACTAGGGAAGCACTCGAAACAAACAGTGGCTGTCACATAACCACCTCCTTTGGTGGAGGGTTAGGAAATAAAGTAATTGTTCAGCCCCTTTCAACCACAAAGGGTGGCTGCGGTGTTTTTATACACTGGAAGTAAAAACAGAAACTCACCCATTCTCACTGAGGTCAGCCAGGGCTGACACCAGCTCTTTCGTAACCATCTTCTTGCTGAACTCAGTGTCGGCCAACATCAGAGTCCCTGCAGTGTTGCACGCTGGTGCTATGACTTCATCAGTGACTGCACCAGGGTTTGAAAGCCGGCTGATGAGATCAGGCAGTACCTGCTTTGCTGAGACAACAAAACAAGACCACCATAGTTATATCTACAACTCTTCTACTTGCAAACCAAATATTTGATAATATTAAGTGCTCCCTCTTTACCCATACTGGTCTGCAGACAGCTGGTTCGAGACATGTTACCCAGCAAGGACAGAGCGTTCTTCTGCAGGCTGGGGTTGGGAGACTTTAAAAGAGGTGAAATGTGGGCCAGAGCCCCCAACTTTTGGACCAAAATCTGGGACATGGCGCTGGCCCCCTGTGTGAAAAACCAAAGATAATAAAAAACGGAACAAAATAATTACTACCTTTTCCATCTACCTCTGTGATTTCATTTCTGCTCACCGGATCCTTGCTGGAAGTGAGGTTCTGCAGAGCACCGCAGGAAGCTTCCAGGGTGGCATCTTTCTGGGACAAGCCAAGGAGACTCAGGTAGGAATGCATCGCTGTTGGGTGGCACAACCAATTCACACCAGATGATGTGCTTTCTTCGGGCATCTGGGTCAGGTCAAAGGAAAACTGGGAAAGAACATAAAAAAGAGATCAGAAGAGGAGATATGGTTGTTGTTACATGACCAACATAATTCAGAGCAAAGATGGCACCTCCTTCTGAGCCTTGGTGCTCTTCGGGCTGAAGCAGCCAATGGGGCTTTTCTGCCTGTCCAATTCAGAATTAGTCTTTGGTTGGTACTTCTGGAAACACTGGGGACATTCAGCCTCCAGCTGGTAGGTCAAGTTATGGAGGATGCACACACAGTTTTCCACAGACTGATGGAAGCAAAAGATAGTAACCATGATATTATTTTTTGATATCCTGTTTACTACTTTACTTGGAGTGAACACATGTTAATATGCAACATCAGATCTAACATTTTTTGCTTTTTTTTTTGGCTTGTTTGGCAAAATGAAAGTCTACTACAGCCAGACACCTACATCATTTGGGGATTCCAAGTTACTAAACAGGAATTTAAGAATCGATAAAATACCTGTGTTTCTAGTTTTGTGAGTGATTACAGCTAAAATTATGGCCAGGTCTTACACATTACACCATCAACATAATCAGCCTGCAGGGAACCACTGAATAAACACCCTCTTAGGTTTTAAGGATTTCCTACAATGTTTTTTTTCCCCCTCCCCCATTCTGTTTGCATTGACAAGTACACTTCAGGAGATTATTTATTTTCAAAGCAAAACAAAACCTTATTATCTCTTTGAATACAGAAGCTCTCTCAACCAGCCTTATTGCACACTTCAGCGCTACATAAGAGAGAACTTGAGTGAACCACACTCACGCAGACTAAAAAAATATGTGCATATCCACACCCACAAATGCGCAGGTAGACAAACCACTAGCTAAATATATACACATACTCACTTGTACATACGTGAACAAACCAGCTAGAGAAAACACAATAGGAGTGTGTGCATGTGATGACACCTTCTAATATTTTGATAATGAAAGAAAAAAATCCCCCACATTATTCTACTAATCTTAAAGTAACATATAGTATTTGCAGTCTTGGTCTCCTGTGGTGAATATATCCTGCTGATGGAGACAGGACAGTTTACCTTGTCATCAGGGTTTTCCTCTGCAATGCAGGACTGGATGTAACTCATGAGGGAGTCAATGAGGCCACGGCAATCTCTCATGGCCTGCCTAGCTTTCTGTTTCCCACAGCTCAAGTTCCTAAAACACATCTTTCAGTCAGAGCCAACTAAAGGCACATCTTTATTATAATAATAATAATAGGGTCTGATCTTTGCATTATAGTTGCATGATAAGCGATTTTGTTTTTAAGTTTATGCTGATAAGTTCTAAGAGTGCCTCACAAATCAAAACATCTGCAATACTTCATTGTGAATGAATCTCAAACATGTCATGCCACTCACCGCAGGCACCCTGTGGCATTGTGGAAGACGTCAGGGTGTATGTTGTTGTTGTTGGTGTCGTCTGACCAGCAGGTAAATGGCACCATCACATTCTCGGTCAGGGCAGGAAGTGCTGTTGCAATAAGTTCCTCTTTCAGATCATCAGAAGATGACATGTTCCACAGCAGGCCTTGGATTAGCAAGAGTTAAAACACTTTAGGGTTCAGAATTGTCCCATGGATGCATCCTAATGATCTAAGGTGCCGTTCACAAGAAAACGTCCTACCAGTGATCTGTTTCTGGGTCTCAGTAGAATTCGTCTCCTTCAGTAGCTGCAGGGCCTTGGCTATGCCACCACAGTGCTGAACCTCCAGCTTGTTGTAATGGTCCTTGAAAACGAGGTTCCTCAAAGCCCCAGCAGCAGCCCGGCTCACCCCAGGGTTAGGACTCCGCAGCAGAGACACGAGAGCAGGGATACCTCCTAACTGCAAAACCTGCGATAGGCAAGCACATCCAGACTGAAGACCTCACAAGATTAACATTCAATCACATAACACACACGCAAGAGTTTGGTTACAAAATTCATCCTCCTCCCTTTCCATCAGGGCAGGATATGAAAAGGTCTTCAAAGAGAACACCGCTGTATAGCTGCTCCAAAACTAACCATCATTGAAAGCTTATGTAAAAATAATCTGCAGTTTATTAACATGTTAGCTGATACTCAGACCTCCAGTTTGGCCTGCTCCTCTTTAAAAGAAGCATGCTGGATGAAGGTGGCTCCACACTGTTGGTAACTCTCTTCAGGGTGAGATAGGTACTCCACAGCCTCTTTCAAGGTCAGTTCTAAACCGGTTGCGGGACTACTCTCCCTGCAAAATGAATGTTATATCCGTTCAGTAACAGAAAGTAACTGCATGAAAAAAATAAATAAATCAATGTTTCATCCATCACATCAATACAGAGGCCAACAATAGCATTGTCTCTGTCAACCTTTCTTCATTCCTGAAATTGTGATACAGCAGGGAAACTTACAGCGCTTTCTTCTCTGACTTAGACACTTTGATGGTGCCCATCTTGCCTTCACTTTGATACTGGGCGGTAGGAGACTTGACGATGTGCATCTTTTTGGTGGTGGTTTGAGATCTATTGCCAGTGGTGTAACTGCTGTGTCGATTTACTTGAGTAAACTTGGACTGCTGGCTTTTAACGCTCTGCCCTTTGGCTTTCTAAACAAAAGAACAGCACAGAGATACTTACACAGCATAAGTACGACCTAAAAGGAGTGTGGTTTTCGTATTGTTATTAAGCTTATGAGTTAAAACTCACCATGTCTGGCACAGAAACAGCAGAAAATGGAGGAGCCAAGGCAGGGTCACTGGCACTGGGTTTCACTCCATCGGGACTACTGGGCCAAACAGAAGCACGGTCCCATATGCCTGAACTGCTGGAATGCTTTTCTCTCCAGGATCTGCTGGTTAGACTGTGATGTCTCTGAGAAGAAAAGCAAGAAAAAAAAAAAACTAATGACATTCATGTCTGAACTGTGCATAAAATATCTAATTTAACAAAAAGTCTGAAGAGTGAAAAGAAAATCTATATTTAATCAACTTTCCAACAGAAGAACTAACTTGAGTTGCTAAGCACTTCCCACCCTCCTTTCATGTCAGAAACATCAGTGCACTTAATCAAAGCCACATAATCCCACTGGCTGTCGACAAATTAATTAGCTTTAAGTCACATGTGTGAACCACCTTTACTTTGACAGAGATAACTGAAACTCTCAGTCAGGCATGCTGACATTTGATGTGGGGAATGTAGCTAACAGGGAAGCAGGTTAGACAGACACGGGCTGATTCATTCTGTGTTTGCTGTTTCACACTAAACTGGTTACTCGTTGGTCGTCATCGCTCAACGAGCAACCATCTTAGCTGCTACAGCCCAACAGAGGAGTAGTCGTTCAACAGCACGTATGATCAGGGCAGATGTGTGCATGCTCAAACCTTGCTGGCGCCAAGCAGAGAAAACAGAGGCAGCATTAGTGCCACAACTTCTAAAATATGACATTTAATGCACACCAAAAACATATGACAAAAACACATTAACGTAGGGAGTACAAAATTGTATGGGAGGCCAGGATAGATGTTACTTTTGCTTAGCTAATAAATATAGATGTATATTAACAAGCACTGAGTGATATTAAATTGACAAACTAACTGCTGCCAGGGTTGCTTCACTGGTTACATATTTTACCTAAATATATTCACTCTAGATGAATAAGTTAACAACCAAGGAAGCAGAAACCCGATCTCAGTGATTATAATAAAAAACATCAACCCATATTTTAAATACTGCTTTAATATTTCTGACTCCATTTTAAAATATTTTGAATCTTTGTGTCAATTTAAGGCATGACACTGGCTGACTGTCTATAAATAAACTCTTCCTTAATGCTCTTCTTAGATTTGAGTTGCCGTAGCTCGGTGACAACAATGTTATCATCAACAAACACACACCATGATCAACATATGTATTACGATTTGAAGATGATTAACTTTTGTTAGCATAGCAACATGCTTTGCACACATGCCTCATGTTGCTGCCAGTAGGTCAGGTTAGAAGAGTATGCATGTGCACACGCGCGCGCGCACACACACACACACACACACACACACACACACACACACACACACACACACACACACACACACACACACACACACACACAGAGTCAGAAAGACATAGGTTAATCCTCTGATGCTGTATTAGCCAAACCACAGCTATTACACCAGAGTTAAAAGCATAAAAACAGTGCCCTTGAGAGCATTGTGGATCAAATAGACAGAGGACATAGTTCAATGCTGAAAACCCAAGAAACAATTACCGATTTGTTGAAGCTTGCTGACGAGGTGGAGGCGATGCGGCTCAAGGTTCCATTTGCCTTAGTTGGAGAGTATTTAAATGAGTGAAAATCATATTCCGTCCAAGTCTGGGAACTGAGGCCTGTTAAAGGACAAGAAGTTTGAGAACTTAGATAGAGATAAGAATGCAGCACATGCAAATCAGCAGATCCAGGGAAATGCTTTTTACTCTCAGCATAAGTGCAGCGACCGTTCAGAAACATTAATACCACTCTGAAACACAATAATGAGAAATAATGTGGATAAAAATCAGAATGGTTGCTTTTGGAGTAACAAAGACGACTCCATTTTTAATATTAATCATTAATTCTGTCCAAAACAAGTGAGGTAATACTTTTTAAACAACTGTACAACCCAGTTTTTTAATATACAATGTATTAACTCATCACTATGTTTGCAGGACCTTTGTTTGACCATCTAATTGAATGATTCCTGAAAAGTAAACTGCCAAATCTAACAAAGTGAGTTCACTTTAGGATTCTGGTTGACAAACCGTCCAACTGTGAATGCACACATAATTGTAATTGCTCAAACTGAGGAATTCCCCAAAATAGTTACAAAATAAACAGAATAAATACGAAGTTCTGAAAAACATGTCTGTAGGGACAAAGGTTAATCCAAAACTGGACTGTTTTGTTTTGCTACTCAGATCAAAAAAGGCTTCTTTGGGGTGAACGAGAAAACATTTTATATGAAAGTAAAACAGTATGAAAGCCTCAGGTTTATGAGTACACCAAACTGTCTACATGCATTTATAATCCAGTCAGCATTTACCTCCAGTAATGGATGTGCAGACATTCCCCTCAGCAAACAATTATCTTGAGTAACACATGTTCCTACACGTTCCATAGTAGTTTCAGTTCTGGCTTAGCTACATATTCGACACATTTTCTATCACTATTTGAGGAGGTTATTTTGCTGAAAGATTCTGCTGCTGTTTATATCACTGTGGTTCAGAATGTATATACAGAACCATCCTCACTAAAGCATCAGCCCAACAGATTTTCAATCATGATTACTTGCATGCATGTTTCAAATTTGTCTTGAAGGACAACAAGCTGCACTTTTGAAAGTCTAAAATGGACTGATTCCAAGTTGTATTCTGCAGCTTAGAGCAGAGCCTACATACCAGTGCAACAGAAGAGAGCAGTGATACAGAGTTCAGGGAGGTGCGGAATAAAGACTTTTTCAGCAGCAGCGAGGAATCACATTTCACACAGTGACCCATTTAATTCTGGCAACAGTCTCCTAACACACTGATAGAAAAGAGCAAAAACAATATTTAAGTGAATGATGACGGGATGCCAAAATTGGCACACAGTGGACAGAGAGACTAATTTAATTATCAATACAGACCCCACCCCCAACTCTTGCAAAAAACAACAAAACTATATAATAGCTTTCTCAAGCTGGACAAACTTGTTTACTTTGGTGTTTCTTTTTCTCTATCTGCAGATACCTGAGACAAATAGAAGAGTTTATCTATAATCACACGGGTTTTGGCTAATTCGCTCATTAAAAAATCAGTCCGGGCCTGCCTGTATGATGCACTTTCTGGGATCTACTGTGACGCACATGCTTAAAAACACAACACTTCGCGTACAACTTTGATCGGTGAAACTTAATAAAACCCTCAATTCATTTACATTAGATCAAATAAGTTTCTGGTTAGCCTTCAGGTAATACTGGACGGGTTTTTGTACACACCGGTCGGTGACACGGGTGATATTCCGCCGTTCCTGCTCTGTTTGGACTTGCTCCTTTTGATGCTGTGCACCTGATCCTTCACGCGCTGAGGTCCCGTGCGCAGGTTGTTGTCGGAGGGCAGCGCGAGCGACGTGTCCTCGCCGCTGTTGCCGATCAGCGCGGACTTGAGCGGCTCTGCGGCCATCATTGATCGGGCACGGCGTCACCGGGGATTATCGGGCAAATTTAAAACAGAAAAGAGGAGGGCAGTCCAGCTAACCGACGGCAGCCTCGGCGTCGAGTACGACGACAGCAAAGAAGTGACCCAATACAGCCGCGGTGAGCTCCGCCTCCCCGGGCGCGCCCCGTTACTTCACTTGCTGGTGGTGGAGGAGGAGGCAGGGAGGTGCCGGGGAATGGAGGCAGACACGCCCGTGGTGCAGGCACAAACAGTTTCTCTGTGAGGTTGCCTTAAAAAAGAAAAAAAAAAACTTGTCATACTCCGATAAATCAACTCATGAACTCTACTAATCGGAACATGTTTACTTTAATGATAATGAGAGGTAAAATAAAGTGCTGAAAAGTGTCAAAACTTTAGAGAATTTTTTTTGGTTACATAATCAACCGTGGAGTTCAATTCTAGTTCAGAGTTCAGAGTAAGGACTTCATATTTAAGCCAAGATACAGACTGGTAATGAATGGAAATGTTTTTGCAGAAGCCTGCATGTTGGGTATGTTGGCATAATCCCTTCCACCTTGGTACATTTTTAACAGACCAAATTAGCTCCGGTCAAACAATAAAAACTGAAGTCAAATCAGTGTTGGCTATCACTGAGAAAAACAAATGGTTCATCTGAAATAGCCACAGTAGCAGGTTGATGTGACAAGTGGCAGCAGCTCATGATAGAGTAATTTATAGAACAATTCACATTTAGGTGGAATGTTATACATAAATAAATCACTGGAACTTAGTCCTGGGTTCAATTACCGTGTAATATTGTCTTTGCTGAAATGGTTGTATTTTAAGTGAGTTGAAAGGGAGGTGGACAAAGTGAGAAGGAAAAAGAGAGATTACAGCACACACGTTCTCTGCAAAACCGGATTGATTTGCCTGAGTTTTTAGCAGGTAAAATTTTCCCACCACACCCTCTGTCTTCAGATTACAGTCACTAAATTTTAATGCAGTGTAAATAAACATTGCATAAGGCCACAAGTTTTGATATGTTGAATCTACTTGAATTAATCCAAACATAGGGAGACAAGACAGCAGAAATACTTAAGGGGACACAATATCCAAATTAGCAACATATAGTAAATTATGTAAATCTTTACTTCAGGTCATTATAGTGACAAGCATGTGTTGTTAAATCTCTGAAATTGATTGACTCCTTTAGTGCATGTTGTATTTTACCTGTGTATTCTTCGAATACCTTGCCAGCAGACTGAACACCACACCCAGACTGGAGATTAAGCTCCGTGACCTCAGTTAAACCCTTGAAAACAGATAATACTGACTCATGTCTGATTCACACAAAGAGAACTGGGAAAAATGACTTCCACACATGTGCGCAATGAGGCACATTTTTCATCCCAAAGCTTTGGCACATTTTCTGCAGTCAAAGCCAAGAATGAACAACTACAGTACAAAATATGGCATTGAATTGAATATGGCACAAATACAAATAAGAGCAGTGGTTAGAGACTGAAATATATCACAAAATGTATTTTTTACCCTATGGAAGTATGGCTGTATGTAGCAATGTATTTGCAGTAACGTCACTTCCTCTCTTCTTTGCTTTATTGCGAGACAGCAAAAGTCAGATATAACAGTGTGGTTAAAACTCACGCTATTGAGGCCAAACTTATTTGAGTCAAAGAAAGTGTGTGACGAGTGCATTAAAATTTTCCCACGATTTATGGCCAGTGGCCTGGAACAATTAGGTAGTAGTGCCCTCTAGCGGACTAAATGAGAACCAAACCATTGGCATGAAGGATATAAAACTTATTTCAACGGGGTTTTTTTTCCCACATTTGTGACATAGTCTGTAAATGCAGTGATATTTGTAAATATATACACTAATTTGCAAACAATTTTTTAAAAATTATTTTAAATCCACTCTGGTAGTTTAAAGAAGCAAAAACTGAAGTGTTATATGGATCACATGTTGAACACCGTAATTCTGCAATGTGATTTTATTGGTACATCATACAGGCAAACATTTTATTCACTAAGCACTCAGAACCAAAGGAGTGATAAAACATGGCCAACCAAGGTACAAAGACATGAAAAAAAAATAATTACAGTAATTTTGGCTGAGTGCACAGCATATAAGGTTATTTTAAAACTGAACCAGGCAGCTCTTTCGTTTTACGTCCTCTTCCACAGGATTCCTGCCAACGGGAGGGCGTTATGCAGTAAAAATTACATTTACTCTTAAAACATTCTGGTAGCCACGTGTTCCCTTCCAGAATTAAAGAATTAGAAATATCAATTTATTGTAGTCAAAATGATCAAACAGATCTACCCCAGTGCACTGTGGGTAGCCACCGGGTGGTCTGTACCATATAATTTGCATATATCCCTAAAGATACAACTAAAAACACCCATCTTATGCTGTATAACTGTCCTGGGCAAAATATAAAAAAAAACATTGTTTCTCTTTACAAAAAAGGTTTCTTTTGCCTTATTTTGGCTTACAAACTGTACCATGACAAATGTAGTGTACATGTCCTATACATCAGTGCTCAACAGGTCAAGTTAAGCAGCACTTTCTCCCAGCTCGCGTGGAGGTAGAAACACTGCAAGGCCAATTATTAAAAAGAGTAGTCTGGAGTCAACTGTATAAAGATCCTCTAATGCCGCCTAAAAAGTAATCTGCTTTTGATTGATTCTGCTTGCAACCCAGAGAGACAAACTCAAAAGTTGTCTCTCTGCTCCACACTGTGTACCGCTGGAGACCTTTCAAAATAAAACAAACATAAAACAAAACGACTCCTCTAATAGTTTCGGCATTCTACCAAATATAAATACAATTTTCACATCTTTACACGTAGTGCATTGTTTGATGAGAGGCACAGTCATAGTTTCTGGCATGTAATACCAACAATAATAATAATAAAACATGTGACTTTTGATTAAAACAAGCAGAGAATCAGACTCACAATTCTTGAACTAAAATGATACTGTAGAGAAAGGAGCCAGCGAGGCAGTTACTTTAACATAGATTAAATGAGCTATTTTAAACTCATCTCACATCAGTCACACCTGGGATTCAGCAACACGCAAGACTTTTAAACTCATAGTAAATTCATCTAGCCCTTTATTTTATTTTATTTAAAAAAAAACATTTGTGACTGAATGACATCACAAACCCACTGACGATCGTGCATTCAATGTTTTTCATTGTAGTGTCAAAATTTGTGATCTTGATGGGTTAAAGAAAAGATCCAGATGAAGCAGGTGTGACAACAGTGAGACTGTTGGTCTATAAAAACAAATGTGTGTTCTCTGAGCTGCAAGTAGTGTTTATGCCGAATGCATCAAAAAGTATATTATATATATTGTGAGTCTCTGCACGCACAAAGTGCTGCTAGTCGTCAACTAATCTGTATACATGGTACTGTGCTCCATGTTCACTTGTGGACACTTCGAACACGAAGGCGATGCAGAGCAGAGTCTCCTGAGTTTCTCTGTTCGACACCACCTGGATCAGAAAACAACACATTCAAGAAAACATACATCCATACGTGTCAGGAACCCCTGTTCACACATGAAGACGTAAAGACGTGTGTACCTGCAGGATGGTGAAGTTCTCTAGTACACTGTTCATCATGTATTTCTCTGGCAGGTGCTTCAGTTTGTGGATGAAGTTAATCATGTATTCACACATGGGAGAACGGTGGATGCGGAACATATACTTTCCTCCTTCCATGTGCGCGTATTCAGTCTAAGGTGGAAATTATTGTGGTATGAATAGAAAACAATGTGCATAAAATCACAACAGAAAGGGCTCAACTCACCTCAACTTTCTCTACCACTTGTTTTCCAAAGGAGCAGACCTTTGTAGAGACGCTAATGGTGATGTTTTCTGTTCCGCTGTACTGGCTGCTCACACCATAGAAAACACCGGAGCCCTCCTCGGTGTCGCTGCTCAGGTCCGCCTGACACAAGTGCAACGACAGATCTGGATCAGTTTGTGGATAAAGTGTAGTAAATTCTAAAATATTATTTTTCTTTGGAAAATTTTAAAAAACACTGGCATGTGCAGTGTGATTTCTCGTGCTACTGGATCTGTACTGACAATGATCAATGGAGCAATGGAAACTGGTTCTGTGTACTAACCCAGAATTTGACCAGGAAGAACGCGTTGCATGGCCCTTTTTCATACAGCTCTTTCAGACCTCCTTTTTTCTCAGAAAATTTGTCATAAATCTGCCTCACGTCTATGGATTCCAAAACTGGGTCACTGTAGCTTGGGTTTGATGGGCCAATGTGTACAAAAAGGTGTTTATACTGTAAGAAGGAAGGAGAAGGGAAAAGAGTGAAAGTAAACACTCGCTTTGACGAGTATGAAAAAATATTTTGGTGTATAAACAGCTTGATGTCCTCACTGTCTCTCTGTCTTTCTGGGTCTCGAGAAATGCGGAGTACTCCATTAGCCGTAGCTTTGATGAGGCGATGGTTCGGTCTTGCCACACAGGAGCTGTTATTGCTGCAGGACGTGGAGGAGACATGGGCTCATAACCTGCCAGACATGCAAACAAGGACGACAGCTGAAATACTGATCGGTTACCCAGTCATGATGCAAAAAGTCCAAACCTACTGATAGGTGCCGGGTGTGAAGTTGGTAGAGTAGTGTATGGTGGCTGTGCAAAGGGCTTGATGCTGGGGGGAAAAAAAAAAAAAAAAAAAAAAAAAAAAAAGAGTAGGAGCAAGAAAAATGAGAACCTGAAAAAGCACTAAACTGTGCTCATCCTAAATGCCAACAATACTTACTCCTGAGAGTGTCCAGGCTGTCCTGGCACTGGCCCAGGCCAAAACTAAGGCAAAAAACAGCGCATAATATTACTCAAGCAGTCACCGAGAAGGAAGATGCAGTGTGTGTGTGTGTGTGTGTGTGTTTGTGCGTGCGTGCGTTTGAGTGTGTCTCACAACTGCTGGAGGGAATGGAGTCTGGGGTTTCATTACACTGGCAGAGACAATCTGAGCAGATGAGAGGTTGGCCACAGTTTGCAGCGCCTTGTCTTTGGATACTTGGTCCTAAAAGAAAAGCACAATCACACTGCTTCATTTATAAAAACAAACAAAACACACACACAAAACTGAAGCCAGGAGTGTGAAAACCTTCAAGGAAAAGATTGCAAGCCAGTTTATGTATCATACATTATCATGTATTAAAAGATTATGGGGCATGGCGTGGTTAAAATCAGGAAAGACAGGACAAAATGCAAAGCAAATACAGGGGTGCCAAAGCAGAAGGTGGCACTAACTGGAGCCATCACTTTACTTTCAAAACTAAAAATAAATAGGAGTAATGTGCAGAGTTCTCTTAAGTCTGGCAGAAGAACTGCATTGTGGATGAGCAAGTACCAGGTCATGTGATGCCAACCACAAAGCATAAAGCCTGAAGCAGAAAACTGTAGTTGTAACCAAAACTTACCAAGTTCATGGCCTATGGCAAAGAAGACACACAATGAATTAACTTAATACTCCAAAGCACAAAGAGATGACTGAATTACTCTTTAGGCAATATAACACATAAAAAGCACTAAACTGTGCATTCATCTTAAAATGACAACTAATGACACTACTGATTCTATCACATGTATCAGCCTGGGTCAATACAGGTCACAGAATGTGTAGTAACAGTGGAAATTCAATGCAGGAAGGAAAAATAAATACAATAAAGTACTTTATCTATCCCAGACATGGGAAATTGACTAAAATGAAATGAAAGTGAAGAACAGAAGAGAAGTGAAGAACAGAAGAGAAAACTGAAGTTATTCATATCAGCACATTAAATATGATGTGTGGGTCTATACGTATGTATGTGAAGTACAACAGCCGTGCGCATGCTGAGGTGGCCTTAGATGGCAACCAAATCTTGTGCCATTACCAGTTCAGTTTCAGAGATAATTTACAAAACTGTGTAAACTGATTTACATTACTGTCAAACTTTTAAAATAAAGGTATTTCCTCCCTATTATACATACACGCATTATATTTTAAAAAAGAAGACATTCATATATAAAAACATGTACAAATGCAGTGTTCTGTGTTCAAATGGTAACCCATAATTTCTGTAGTCATATTAAATGAACGACAATTAAAAACTTAGAGCTGGATTTACGCATGATTTAGATATTTACGAGTGAACTACAGAAAATATTATAGAACGATATAACTGAAGATGAGTTTGAGGATCCAGATAAGCCTCCATGAATCCATGAAGTGAGGAATATATCAATTATTGCATACATACTTCTGCATTTTTATGTATCGTGATAACACGGAAGAGAAAATATACCAAAGGCTCTGGCAAAGACATCTTTGGTGATTCAGATGATTATATCTGGATTCAGGCAATGTGAAGCGTGAACCTAGCGTGGTACCGTCAGAGAGCATGTGTACCTTGAGCTTAGTCTGGATCTCACGTGACTTTCTCTTGGCCAAGACTTGAATGTGACTAGAGACCTGACAGAAAACAGAACGAAGGAAAGGAAAAGAAAAGAAAAGAGTGTGTGACTACAGAGAGATGGAGAGTCGCTCCAGTGGGAACCCACCTTGATGCTGCTCTGGTATTCTCGTACTCTTTTGCGTGCCAGAACCTGAATGTGACTAGACACCTACAGGGTACATTCACAGCATGATTTGACATATTTTAGGCAAGCACTAAACTCACTGCCGGTAAAATCAACCATTCAGTAATTTAAAGCTTTTTGGGTCCTAAAAAACACTTATGTATTTGGGATGCAATGAGTTTAAGGTTAAATACCAATATTGAGGGTCTCTGAACTTGGTGAAGTCCATTGAAGGAAACATGTATCACACTGGGATATAATACTGTATATTACACATGAACATGAAAATCTGAGAAATGTATTAGCAGCTAATAGGTAGGATGCATCACTGTATGAAACACCAAAGAAAATGAATAAAACATCCCATTATGTACAGTAGGTGTTATTAATGAAAATTAGTAGATTTCCCGTCTGTTACTTATTGTATGTGCTCAAATAAAATAATGCACATTAAACTTGACCAAATTTAAAAGTTTCCAGAACAACAACAACATCTGTCATTACCTGTTTGCGCGTGCGTGTCTTTCCCGTTCTTAGCTTGATGTAGCGAGCTATCAGCTCATTTCGACCTAGAATAAAACAACAATACTTGTTGATGTCTGGTTAGAATTTAGAAAAAGCCAAACAATAGTATATCAGAACAATACAATCTAAAAGGAACTAAAGGAACTAAGGAAAATATATAGAATTCTGATACACTGAATTGAATTAAAGCATAAAACTGATATTAACTGTGACATTAACTTCAGTCTTTTTTGTGTTGAAGAATATTGAAAACCTCCCAAAACAATGTGTCAAGCTCTTAATGGCAGAGTCCCAAAATTAGACAACTGATGGGAACATAGGGAAATGTGGTTATTACAGACTGCAAGGTCAGCACGAGCTTTCCCTGACTCCCCTAAACCACCGCAGATGATTCCCTGGCCTCTAATCAGAACTCTGGAGCAGCTACTATTTGCTTTCCTGCAGAATTAGAGAGGTTAAGAAAAAAGATGACCAAAAGGCACGCTGCAAATGGATTCAGCAGCTGTAATAATTTAGTCACACATACAGCAGCATCATCAACAGAAAAAAAAAAAAAAAAAAAAAAAATCATTCTTTCTGGGAAGGGGTGTGATGCTGAATGTTCAAATCAGGCTGAGTCACATCAAGCTCTGTGGAGTTACCAGAATTCCCCCACATTGACGGAAGGGTCTGACTCATTCCCAAATCAGGACAATTCCCTGAAGCACTCTCTACGAGGCTAAAAGCTTTTTCATCCTCCCCAGCCCACGTATCATTTGTTTAATGTCTAAAAATTTCACATATTCTGAAGAAACACCACAAGTAAACAAGCATTACATTACAGTGATGATTCCATCTGACAAATAACTACATAAAACTAAAATAACCACATGTGCATGATATGTTTGAGGCAACTTTGTTAAACTTGCTAAAAATTTCTGAATTAATCATAAAATTAACTAGTTTTCAGTATGAAAACAGACTCTGCTCAGCTATACTGTGTCTTCAAGAGACTCGGATAGAAGATCAAGAAAAGGATGAGTAAGAACATTCAAGAATGATTCAGAGAAATAAAATGCATCCTGATTGTTTCAAGGTGTGAATATGTGTCACACCTCTGCATATCAGTGTGGGGAAATAAGCAGATAACTTCTGCAGAAGTTGTGGTTGGACAGAAGAATAAAGCCTCTTTAGAATAGAATAGAATAGAATAGAAATACTTTATTGATCCCAGACATGGGAAATTGACTTGTCCCAGCAGCCTCGCTAGTATTAACATATTTACAACATATACAATGCAAACTAAGACTAAGCAGATGAGAGAGACTTTGGCAGAGATGCAACCGGTTTTCTCCTTGTATTTTCATAAGAAACAGCTTGAAAGAGTGTTACTTTCATTACGACTATGTAAAGAGTTAGCAGACGCTAAAGCTGCGTGAAGTCACCAGCAGTGGTTATTTCAGACGTTTCTTCCTTACCATACATCTTCCCTTCATCTGAAAGGATGATCTTCCTCCTCCCGCAGGGTGGATAGATGGCCAGAGCTTCTTGAAAGCTCTGTTCAATGTCAGGGCTCCATACCCCCTCACCATCCAGGCCACGCTCTGACCCGTCTGCCAGCGCTTCGCCATCACCGGCCTCCTCCTGCGCCCCATCGGGGCTGCTACGGCAACTCCACTCCGACGCAATGGTGACGGCTCTGACAACAGTGCTCCTGGAAAACATTTACAACATTTATTTCTCTGTAAGAAAAGAAAACTACACTTGTTTCTTCTCCTATTCCTTCAAAATGTGTACTCAATGTAATATGCAGTAATAAAAAGACAGGCGATAGTTTTTATTTTACTGGATGTTTCATTCAAATATTCCTACCAGACATCTTTGTAAAATAACTATTAAGGAGAACAGTTTTAAATATAATTACCGCATTATATTTAACCACATTGAACATACCCATACTTTCTGGTAATAGATTAGTATAAATTTTACAGACTGGACCCTTTAATTTGTCTTGCACACACATGGGTTTTATGAATGAGGCTCAGTCTGGTCAACTCGAAAGGACAAACTGACATTTGAGCTTGTTGCCATGCACATTGTGACAGATTGACAGGGCAGCAATTAACAGATTATGTGCGGCTGCAGAGAACTGAGACAGATGTTCTGGACTCTTCGTGTGCCCACAGTTCACCAAGAGTGAAATGAGATTCATCTGAAGTTGTTTACAGCTTCTATGAGTTCGGAGGGTATTAATAGCGCTGGTGTTCGGGGTAAAGGAACAGACAACAAATAGCAAAACATTAAGAGGTCGTAAAGATGTTGGTCTGAGACAGTGGAGACCATTTTAAAAGTAGTGGTTCCATAGAAGGTAGTTTAAAGGCCATTGCCTAAACAATAAGACTCAAACAAAAGTCTGCAGGAGCTGCTGAAGGAAATTAGACATTCTTCTGTTACTGTTAAGGATTTTCTCCAAAGGCACAGTCGTGTTTTCCAGAGTGTAGCTAACATTGTCTCTGGACACACAAGAACCACAGTGCGGTTGCAGAGCTTTTCCTGTTGCGGTGGACTTATTTGACACACTCTGCAGAAGCCTTTCTAGTTTCAATCATTGCAGATGCATTACTGCCTTCTTTTTGAGGAGCTGGAGGCATGCAAGGCATTTTTGTTTTATTGATTTCATTTCCTAATAACCTTCATTAATCAAAGCAATGCTGTCTTCCAACGCCAAACGACTCATATTGACAAAGAACACCTGCTGTGTGACCAAACATACCAGACAGCACCAATGTTAGAAATAACGGGCTGTGATATTCTGTGGCTGTGTTACAGGTAATAAGTCTTCATTCACACCTTCATTCACAAAGGAAACACCAGCAAGAAGATAATATCTGTCTGTGATTATGACAGTGATTGCAACATTTGTCATGCACAGTTTTTTAAAGTCAAACACAAACTGTACCTACAGTATAAGGGAAGCAGCAACTGCGATTAGTCACAGCTGATTAACTGCAGCCTGATATGAAGTATCACTTTATCTAGCAGTCACTGAAGTGTAGATCCAGGACATTATGTACTGGTAGTATACCGAATACTGGTTTCAATATAGCTCAGACTGGTCAAAAGGTCAGGGGTTTAGAGCAGAGGAAAGCCAGTATAGCACCGAGCTAAATAAAGCCATGAGCTCAGCAAACACTCTGACAAGACACATTGTATGGACCAGCTACTAGTCCAAATGGGGAGACTGGTGGCATGATTTCCATAACTCTGTTACATATGCTTTCCACCTGAAACCTTTATTTATTTATTTTTTTGACTGATTTTAGGCGACAGTTTAGGTTGGATGCGGATATTTTAACACAGTCATCTTTCTAACAGCGTGTTTGCGTAACTGTAAGTGTTGAACCAGAGTCAGACTGGTCAAAAAACGCGATGAATCAAACTGCATAAAGAGGAGAGAAATCACGTTCACTGGTTGATGCGTTTAGCCGAGTGTGAGTTAGCAAAAATTCAGTTGGAAAGAACGAACATGTAACAGAGAACAAATGCTTTCGCAAACAATATAATATCATAACATCATTATATCATGATATAATGATGTTATATCATTAGGTATATAATGTAAGGAGACGTAGAATTCCCTATATTCCAACGAATGGAGCGCAGACAAGTCACTGATAACAGTCTAGCTGCCTTGCTAACTTGTTAGCCTTCGAGCTAATAATACCTCAACAAAGTCTACACAAAGTCCGCGAAAGACGCCGAAAGTCCGGGTAATAACAGCGGGAATGCCCCGAAGTAAACAGGGGAACTCCCTGTTAAATGCGCGAATCTCTGAATCAGCAAAGTGACGGCGGGAAAATGCGAAATATGTCAAATATCCCAAAACTTCCAGCGCACACGGAGCGGAGCAGCTGCTGCTGCGTGAAAGTTGGTGCACACAACAAAGAAGAGTGTGAGCGGACACTCACCTCACAATGGCCGTCCTGCCCCGCCACACTGAGCTCACTGCACACCGCTTCTGCCGGGGGGGTTCTCTCCGAAACCCGGGCGATTCCTCGGCAAAAAAACAGATACAAAAACAGAAAAAACAGATACAAAAGTATGAGTTCGGTACAAAATGAACGCGCGGAGGAAAACGCACAGAGGCGTGGCGACGAAAACACGCGCGCACGCAAAAGTTTTGTGGCTCGAGCGCAAACTCCGCCCACAACGCAGAACTCTTCTGCGGTGGGAGAAATGCAGCAAAAAAACCCTTTATTTTAAAAACTATATTTTAGTCCAAGACTTATTTATCTTTTCTTTTTTAATAATCAAAGCCACAAATAACCAAAATAGCTAACTATGTAAGCTAACTAAGATCAGACTTTTAAAGAAAAAAAAATAAGTTGGTTAATTTTTTTTAAAATTCTAAATCAGTTCAAGTTTTCAGCTGCAGGCTTTATCTGTGACAAAGGGAAAATGCACATTTCATACAGTGCTGTCCTTTACAATAATTTTTTTTTTTTCAAGAAAAATTTGATCTCAGTGCAAAGTTGGTGTATTAGACCGGGAGCCACAGAGTTAAAGCCTTTGTTAAAATTCAAAACACCATCCACTTTTATAGGGTTTTTGAGGGAGAAGTATAAATCCTTTATCAAACATATGCTTTTAAAATCAGTGTTGTTCAGAAGGGATGAAAAGACATTTGAGGAAGGGTGCATTATTTTGTCGGGGGCGGAGGGTGCTGACATAATTAATGAGTATGAAAGTATTATTCTTCCACATGGTTGTATGAACGAGTATGTCACGAGACTGATAAAACCCTCAATCAATTCTAATGGGGCAGACTGAAGGTCTTCATTAGGGTTTGAATTCTCCACGATGGAGATTATTTGTGTGTTTCCTGTGAGTTATGTTTGATGCAGAATTTTCTGTAGAGCTAAAGCTTGTCTCACCAGCATACATTATATTTTATGTTCTGGTTAAACAAATTATAATTGGATAATCTGACAAACTGACAAAATATTTAACTCGTTATTAAAGTGGTTGCGAGAAAAACGACAGTTATGGCCACTTGTAATTTAACAATGGAAGTGAAAAATCCGATGAATTAAGTAATGATTTTATTCTGAGTAGTACGCTTTCAGTTGTACAGTGTTTGCATGTTTTTAATATAAATGGAAATATTCTATAAACCTGAAATAGAATTAGTTGGAAATAAAAAACTAATCAACCGTATGCAATTACACAACATTGCCACTAGATGTCGCCCTTGTATGTTATATTTAAAAATATTTAGTTAATCCGGTTATTCAACAGATAAAAGAGGCATTGATAATAATAGTTTATGTCGAGTACTTTGTATGGACACGTGTAAGTAGATTGTTATTGCTACATTGTCTGTCTCGGCCTTTTAATTCTACTTTTTACGAGCAACTAGTGTCTGTCGTCAGACAGAAATACTGTACCCTGAAACCGTAAAAGCAGCTCCTACATGAATTTATATAATCCAACCTAAGTAAGTATAACCTAAGTATATCCGATTGGGAGAAGGCTCTTTATCCTTTAGCACCGCTCCAGGTGAGCAAGCATAATGTTCTTGGTTTATTTAAACTAAAGCTTTTGCCTATAACTTTGCATTTTTAGGTTGTACTGTAGTTTAGTTGAATTGCTAATGCTACGTCAAGTTTTAGCTAACATGTTGAAGTAATATAATAAGTAAGTAAAATACATCAGTTGTCTTTAAAATTGAAAGAAAAACGTCAGTCGAATATTGTCTGTGTAGATTCTCACTCATCCAGGTCATGGTTATCCAAAGTAGATCTCTCTGTGTCAACTGGACTGAAAGGTTTTCCTTGAAAGAGAAAGGAGAGAGGGCGAAACGTTTTCAAGGAAAACCTTTCAGTCCAGTTGACACAGAGAGATCTACTTTGGATCAGTCGAATATTGTACTGCATATATTTATTTATAACAGTTTTGTAAGTAATTGCAGATAATCACAGATAATCCAAAGTACATATTCGGCTTAATTGGTAGTTTTGATAGGGTCGGATTGAGGAAAAAGTGCTGGTTCTGTATATGTTGGTTCACTGAAAATGGTCTGAGAAGAAAAATTGAACATAACTGTAAGTATGCTGTTAATTACACCATGCCACAATACTGTCTCAATTTGATGCTTTTACAGTTGATAAGGTTGCCCAAATTTACAAAAATAATCAATGTAACATGGCTAAAAAGAGAGTAGAATGGGAAATCAGAATCAGTTTAAAGTATGCTTGATCTGATTTATTTCATTCACTGCTAATTGATTAAAAATGTATTGGATTGGAAGAAAATTGGATGCATATTTCAAATGACTAACCTATATGTCTGTTTACAAAGTTGCAAAGCAAGCCGTGTGTTTAGGCCAGTTCTAGGATCAAGAAGATCTCTGTCAGTGCCGCTTCATGCTTGAAGCAGTGGTAATATTTGGCCTTTAAAGGTTCTCCAGTAAATCTTTTGACACATGCAGGAATAACAAAGCAAGTGTCCCCGTATGAACTGGGTGTGAGCACCAAAACACACTGTTATCAGATTAAACTGTCACAGTTGGTTGAAAGCTGGCTAACATAACAACTGGGGGGTTGCAAGGTGTCTCCTGCAATCATTAGCTCATGTTTGACACCAGATCTGTTGTAAAATGCTTTTCTGCTGCTCAGCATAAGCAGTGAGGCAATTTCACAAACTTCTTTCCTGTGTGTGCGGTTGATTAAAATGGTGGCACTGCGTCCGGAGTACATCTGTGCAGTCTGGTTGTGACTATATTTGTCCTCCCCTCCTTCTCTCTTTTCTCTTGCGAGGGGACAGGAGAGTCAAGATCTGGACGGCTGCCAAAAGAGGCCGGCCTGCCGTGCAGCTGAAACTTTTACAAGCCAAGCAGGAAGAGACGCGGGGAGCGATCCAAGAAGAAAAGCAAAAGAAAAAAAGTGAGAGATCATTTTGAACTCCATTTTTTATTCTGCCTGTTTCTGTTTCCTCTCATGTCCCTTGTTGAAGCCCAACTGTATTTGCCCGCCTTCATTGGCAGGGGGTAACTGTAGGGTTGGACGACTGTACAGCGTGGAGGACTGGGGTGGGGATGGGGGGGGGGGGGGGGGGGGGGGCATCGGGTTCAGAGAGTTCAGCTGAGGAGAGAAATAAATGCATAAACAACAAAGAAGACATGACGTCAGGTGGAGGGGCTGTCCAACGTGCTGGCTGAGTCTGTGCCTCCATGGAAGAACCGGATTGTACACACATACGTGTGCGTCTGTGTACAGTATGAATGTGCGCCGCTCCATTGTCCCGTCTCTGAGAAAAGACTCGTGCGGAGTTTAAGCAGAGCAGCTGGACTTTGTTTCTTTGGTGAGTGTCTAAAGGGTGGGAGGACCCTGTAGGAACGCATGTATGTGTGTGTGTGTGTGTGTGTGTGTTTGGCTGCTTTACAGAAGCTGCAACAAGGTTTAACAATTACTCATCAAAATGCAGTTTGAATGATCAGAAAAAGCACACACTTTTAAATTTAAAGTCAGACAGCAGTCCTGTTTTTTAAAATATTGATTTTTTTTTTTAAATCTGCAGTTTAAAAATGACATCAGCCCAGAGCTGGGCTATGATTGGTTGGCTCGCCTCGGGATACCCGCTCAAAAGCCAGTGATTGGTCCGAAGGCAGACTGCAACAGAAGGTCAGCCGTTTATGAACGGACGTATATTCTTTTGACACTCTTCGAGGTCATCCTGAGGCGAACGATAATCAAGAGCCGCTTCGGTGTTCAATAGTCCAGCTGGTGTGAGGAAGCTGACAGGAGACCGAGGAAAAAGGCCAAAGACGAGGCGGGATTAAAAAAAAAAAAAAAAACACTCTGAAATACCCATCCTCGTTGTTCATTGATTCATTTTTAGTGGAATTCGCTCAAACCCCTCCCTCCGGGGGCGCAGTTATGATCGCCTTGAAGGAAGAAGATAAGTTGATAGGAGGATAAGTGGAGAAAAGGAGGGAGGAAAAAGACACGGAGCGATATTGGGGTCGTTTTAATCGCTGGCATCTGAAGCTGGCGGGGGACTTTTTAAGCGCCCCTGATTTTTGCAGTCACAGTGAGCTAAAGATGTATGACAGACATTTCTGGATGTTTCATTCTCACCAGTTGCTGCGGGGCAGCATGTACAGTAAGTACAGTGCACGGCGAGGTGTGTGTTTTTGGTTTACGACCAGATTTGAAGTCCAGCTGGCATCTGCGGAGGCGCCACCATGACGGTTTCTGCTCTTTCTTTTTCTAATTCTTGTATATCTCACTCGTTCTTAACTCTTATTCTTTGACTCCTCCCCTTTCTGTTCCCTCTCTCTCTACAGCACGTCCCTCCCTTCCTCTTTCTGTCTGCACACCCCTCCTCCTCCTCCTCCCCTCCCGTTTCTCCCCTTCACTCTTGGCAGTGGTGCCAAAGTGGGCTGGCGGACAGAGGCAAACACAGCACAGGGCAGAGCAGAGGGCGATCCAAAGGCTGGCCAATTGATTATGGGTGTGTTTGCGTTCTAACGCGCCCTCCTGCCCGCCTGCTCCTGTGTTTCGTTCCCTTTCGGTCACATGTCAGTGCAAGTAACGCAAGCGCTTGTAAGTGTGTTGCGGAGCTTTTCCCATTTTGTTTGGTACCTTTTGCTTGTGTGTGTTTTTGTGCGATTGGAGGGACACGTCCTCCTGTCACCCTGTGCACGGACAGGCGCACTCACGCCAGTAGGAGGGGATTGAGAGAAGGGGGTGTAGATCTCGGAGGGTGTGCTCTACTCCTCTCTTTTCCCTTCTTCCCGCCATCACGGCCCTCTTCTCCTCCAGTCGTTCGGCCCAGCCCGCCGCTCACGTTCAGGCTTCAGGTATTTTTCGTTTTTAATCCTACATCACCTCTTCCTGTCTGTCTCAGCACCCTCTAATCTTTCTCCTCTGCATCGTTTTGCCCTCCCATCCCTACTTCGTTATAGCCTTCCTTCTTTAAATGTGTCTGTCGTTGTCGGTGCCACGCTGCACGTTGCACGCCGCCATTTTGCTTTATTGGGTATAACGGGAGAAACTTTTCTGTAGCTCCGAGGGACTCCGCTCCACGCTGACCATCTGCTCTCTCCTGCTTCCATGATCTGTTTCTCTCTCTGCCCCAGCACCCTTCTTGCACTCCCCTTCCTGCTTCAGGACAGCAGGCTCTGACAGGGCGTTGAACCATCTTCCCGTGTCTTTCCGTGTGGAACAGGTGTGTGGTAGAAAACTAGCTGGCCTTCCCCCGTCTCTTTTCTCTTAAAGGGTCGCCTGTGACAGAGGTGGCGTCGTCCTCAGGTCAGTACGGTTGGATCGACTGGCCGGCGTTGAAGAACAGCGCCCAGACGACAGACGAGAGAGTTGCCCGCTTTCTTATCACCCAGAACCCTTATATTAGCTAATGTAGGGGTAATATTCGTCTTTTGTGTCATTCGCTTCGTACACAGGTTGCACCTTAGGCTCTGTGAGGTCACACAAACTCGTGTGTATGCGCAGCGGTTTTATCTTTTTCTAATTGTGAAGTTTGCACTCGAGATGTGAACTAATAGGCCTGCAGGAAGACAGGTAATTGAAAAATAGAGCTTAGTGTGCAAAAATTGTACTAAAATCTGGCTCCGCTGCCTTCACAGTAGCGCTTATTACACTTATTTTCAACATCGTCTCATGTTAAAACTATGAACAACAGGCTTAAGGCAGCGTTGTGGATATATTCTGTGAAATAGGTCATTGCTCTTTGTAATATTTGCATATATTTGGACTGGTATTGTGATCCAAATCCAGGTTGGATAAGATGGCGCCTTCGTGCCACGTGTTTGAGTTTGGGCAGAGCCTTTCTACATATTTTGCGCCTCGCAATTTTGTGGGTATACTACTTTTAATTTCCGTCATTTCGAATTTGCCAGCTGCTCAACCCAAAACAGGTTGAAATATTTTAAAGAAGGCACCATGAGAAAGACGTTTCTCTGTGAAATCAAGCTGCTGCTGACACCAAAATGAAGAAGCTTGAGAAAAACAGAGAGAACAAGGGTTACAGAGACAGAACGAGAGGCAGGAGTGGGAGAGCGCTTTCCCCGCCCCTCTCTTATCCTCAGATGAACTTATCCTGTTGCCTCATAATGCTTCTGAGTCAAGCTAACTTCCTGTATTCAGCCTCGACATATCTGATTGGTCGATATCTTGGCTGACCGGTTGCTTTTTGCAACGAAGCAACAGGAAGTGTCTCTCTCATACAGGAAGCTGCAGCTGTTTTGTCCTGACACACACCACTTTGCACTTTGCTTTATATTCCTTGTACACGGGCGCACAGATACACACGCCTGCACGCTGATGTTGACATCTGTCGGCATGCGTGCATGCGTGCGTAGGTCCACACGGCCAGGTTTGAACCTGCGTGTTGCCCACTCCATGTGGCATTTCTGCTCTGACATGTGGGCGTGAAGCAACACGCCACGCCAGGCATCTGAGCGATCAGAAACATTTGAAACCATGGTAACTGCACATCTCATGAGCGCATTAGCAAAAGCATGGGAAAAAATGAAGAAGAGGAGCTAGAGTGGATGAAGAGGACAAAAACCTTTCATTCTCCAGGAGGAGGCTTTAAAACAGGCCCATTGGAATGGATGCTGTTTTTTATAATAATGGATGTAATGTATTGCAAATCTTGGAAGTACAATTTTAAAATTGTAGATTTAGAACCAAAATTCCTATCCTGATGTTACTTCTGAGTGTAGCTTTAAATGACTGTTGGGCACTGATATACTCAACACAATGGCTCCCTTATACGCCTGTCTGATCTGGGTCATACGATCTTTTCATCAAACACATCGTCCGACATGTTTACCTAGCTCGTATGACTGTCAGGCCAATATTTGCATGAGGCCCTCTGTTTTGCCAAACAAAAGAGGCGATAGGTGCGATAACTGGAAGGACTCAACCTACCTTCCCTTCATTTCTCTGCAGAATATGACGGGATAGACTGAGCCTACTTTGTGTTTTGCTTTTGTCGCTCTTAAATACAAGCATATGGCTCTGTAATTCTCCCTAGACGTGAGCACGAGCGCTGTGTGTTTTGGTCGGGTTACAGAACATCGGATTGGGCTTCGTGCCAAGCGGATGCAGAGGAGGCTGGGCGCTCTTTCGTCCTTTAATGCAGGAAACAAACCGACAGGTGCTGTAGAATTATGGCCGTCCACCCTCAGGGATGGGCTCAGACGGGACAGAAGTTAGACAAGACATCCATGTGCATAATTTTAACAGTGTTCTTCATGCTGCCGTTGATCGTGCACTTCCTCTGCCAGCTCCAGCTCCCCCAGCACTCCTCCTCCATCATCATCACCACCTCCTTCCTCCCTCATTGAAATTCTGCCTGGCATACAGGCGCTGCCCATTGTTGGCACAGAGCTCAGAGAGAGAGACCGAGAGAGGGCCTAGACCAGAACCAGCGCCGCTCATCTTGTGCCCCGTCCATTGTGTCTGCCAAGCATTCATTCAGTCTCGTGGACCAGGGGACCAGGAAATCCAGTGGGTATTTCCCTGCCTCTGCTTCCTGCAAAAAAAAAACAAAAAAACAAAATCTGCTCTAGTTCGGAGTTCTGTTGGCAGTCGAGGGTGCTGTGTGTGTGTGTGTGTGTGTGTGTGTGTGTGTGTTCAGGGATTTGCTGATTAATTTATGTGTTTATGTTGTTTGCATTGGGTGAGGAATAAATGTGACAAATCCTTCCATCCAGCGGCAGAGCAGGAGGCTTAGTAAAGGCCTGTAGTCTCAGGGCGTTTGTCTCAGCAGGGACTCGTGGTTTTGTTAAAAATGGCTCAGAAGCATCTGCTTTTTGGATGTTTTGTCTGTAATTTAGTTTTGCTTTGGAAATTAGGCATTGACTTTGCATAATTGTGGAAGAGGAAAACTGAGCGATTATATTTTTTGACATTTTTATAAAAGTTACAGATGTTGTTGTTGTTAAGACGTCCCAACACTTCTTAGAATGAATACACCCTAATCGCTGACATGAGGTTGTGGAAATCTGTGACTGTGAACTGAATTTATATAAACTTAAGCATAATGAAAATAAACCTAAATCCCCCAAAAAGGCATAAAGCTTAAAACCAAACACTACTGTTGCAAAAAGTTTTGCTTAAACATTGTTATTTGGCAAATTGCTGCTCTTCACGTGAACACACAGACAGACACACACACGCACACACACACACACGCACACACACACACACACATATTGCATACACATTCACACTACTGACTGAACTTTGTTAAGCGTTACATTTCTATAATTGTTGGCTTTTCTGCAGGATAAAAGACCCACTTTCTTTATTATAAACGTAGGTTTTTCTCAGGTGTTGAACGCAAACCTTTGTTTCATTCATGACATTTCCCTGATCTACTGATGTTTGTTTTTATGTTGTTTTTTTTTTTGTATAACTGCGAGCGTGTTTTAATTATTCTCTAAATACGGGTTCATTCAGGGGATTTATCTTTTTTGATGGTGCATACAAACAGGTGTTATTTTAGTTTCTGTTCTGTAGCCAGACGAGCCAGGTCTAGTTCATGCTAACAGTGTGATGATCCAGACCGTCTCAGGGGTCGTGGCTGCTTGTTAATTTATGCAGGGAGCGTACCTCCTCACTCCTCCCGGTGGCCCTGGTCTGGCACTTATTAACTCTTCTGTCACTGTTCGCGCGCTGGCCCATCCTCACCTTTATATCTGCGGAGTTTAACACTCACAATGTGTGCAGGCTGTTCTTGAGCGCCTATGTACAACCTTCCTGTCTATTTTAACACAACGTGATACAAGTTCATTGCGCTTTTCTCTGACTTTGCAGCTGGGTCCTAAGTTTAAGGAGTTGAGTGTTGTCTGGAACTGTACCTTGTTTTTTTTTTTTTTTTTTTACAGTGCTTGGTACAACAACAGCTGCTTTCTCTTCATCCCGATGGAGCAGCCTCAGAAAAAAAAAGCCAAAAGGCAAAAGATCTTATAGCGTTTTGAAGCAGACCTAAAATGGCCGAAGTGCAAACGCCATTTTGTGCTTCCTTCTTTTCTTTTGGGGGCAGAATCCCAGCGTACAATCAGAGGCAGCTGGTGGATGCCATATTTGCGGGCATCTGTGTGCTGTACCTTCGTGTAAGGAGCAGCAGCCAGGCTACACAGGGATAGCCCGCTGGAATGAGCTCAGTTTTTGGCAAAAAACGGAAACGAATTCCTGGCACAGAATCGAGCAGCTTTTTGTTTTTTCTTCTTTCGATCACATGCTAGAGTCTGAGGAAGCCAGTGAGTTATTTGTTGGGCTTTTAGACATGATGGTGCGCTTACTTTCCCATGTGTGCTTGCCGCTGATGATTTGCCTGTAGTTTATTTTCACTGGAACGTTTTTTTTTTTGTTTTTTTTTTTACCAGTCTGATCTCACAAGGTCGTCTTTTGATGAGAAGTGACTGCCAATAACTAGAGTTACCTTTTCTTTACAGGGAGTAAAAATGAACATTTCAGTAAAAGAATTCAGTATAAATATACACTCAGAATGACAGACAAAGCACATTTATGCCTGTAATTGATAACCGGTTCTGTCTTTTTGTACTTTTACAGGGGAGGAACGTGTGAGGACGTAGATGCTGAAGCAGCGTGGATGCTGTCCTTGGGGCTGAGGTAGTAGATTGAATAGTTGTGGGGTTGTGTGACCTCTATGTGAGATAACTATACAATCTACTGTCTTTCCCAAGGAGACAGCTGAGTCACCCACTGTCACCTCCAGACGTTCAACTAAAACGTCACTAAAATGTGACAGATTGTTCTTGATTTCCCTTTATTGCCAGAGCAGGTGATTTACCTTTAATCCTCAGAGAATCAGCGCAAACCTGCTTTTGACACGGGCTTTCTCAGGGTGAGGTAGTAGGTTGTATAGTTTGGTGGGTGGGATTGCCCACTCAGGTGATAACTATACAGTCTATTGCCTTCCCTGAGCAGCTCACTGTGCACTGATGAACCATCGACACTCAAGGCCAAGGATCGCATGTCTTTTTTTTTTTTCTTGAGAAATGTGCAAAAATTGTACACTACCAAAGAGTAAGTGTTTTAAGGTGTCAGTGTTGAATAAAAAAAGGAACAACCCATATTAATAAAGACATGCTCACATTAAATTGGTTGTCTACGTGACACTGAATGAAAGCGAAGCTTGTTTGACGTTTGTTGACGTATGCAGCCCTCTAGTGGTCATCTACGGGATAGCACATATTTTCAGCGTTTGCAGGGACAGAAATGAAGCAACCCGATCACTGCCCCGCATATCAGTTTAAATTATTGGTGAACATATTATTACACCCCGACCTCTAAATGATGCAAGATTCCTCTCTGAAGATGGTTTGAGCCAGAAGTCTGTGCGTGATTGGTTTGGCCACCTGTGACCTTTGCACATGGCAACGATGGGAGAGGTGCGCACACATATTACCAAAGGCCTTTCTTGTATTTATTATTATATTATTATTATACATCATGGGTACTATTACATTAAGTAGACCATGTAGAGTAGGAGATAACAGGAGGATGAAGTTTGGAGAGTTAAAGGAGGAGAAATAGGTATTACTGAAATAAAATGAAAAGGACTAGCCATTTCCAACCACTGAAAAAAATACTATTTAAAAAAATGCTTTGGATTCTGTATGTTGTCTGTGGAGTGGTGGGGAGGTGGTGTTTTTATAGAATAGATCGATCGCTAAATAAATGAATAGATCGCTGGATGGATAGATTAAAAACGAGATCAGCAGAAGATGACTTAAGCAACTCAGTTTATTTTAAATGTTGAAAATATTCTTGTATTGGCTGAATATCTGTACTACAGAATCACTAATACAAAAACACACAGCAACGATTAAATTTCTACTTATAAAGTAGACGATCAGTCGATGATAATCTTTTAGATTTCCATGGTCGATACTTCCAGCTCAGTTCACAAAGAAACAGTATTTTAGCCTTTAGCTTTGCAAATACTCAGTATTCATAAGTGGTTTCCCCTGAATATCTATTTTTTGGGGTACACACACGCCAGCCTGCTTTGGTGTTAAAGGCCTTGTAGGCCTTTGAGCGTCTTCTCATCAAACCGGTAGGTCAGTTTCCTCTTCACCTTCTGAATCTCACCGGTGCGGGAGTAGTTTCTTAGCGCCCTTGCCATTTTCTGGTAAGTCATGGTCTTGCGATTACCCTTCCGCCGCCCCCACAGCTGAGCCAGATGTTCCTTATTTTGGGAGGAGAACTGAAAAGTGCCAGTGGACGACTGGACCCACCAGATACAACTCCGCATGGATGGGGTCTGGAGCATCTCAAACAGGAACTGGAACAGACGCTCCTTCCTCTTTCCTGCCACAGAGGAAGGGGATATACTGAGAACACTTTACAAACATGAACAATAGCTTGTGTGTGTGTGTGTGTGTGTGTGTGTGTGTGTATATGATGTGTGTTTTCTGCACTGAGTACACAGACATGTGCTGTTAATATGTGGAAGTTGGAGATGTACATGTGCATGTACCTAAAAGCGGAACCAGAGGCATGGAGTCTCCATCCTTCCTGTCCCCTCTGTCCGATGATGGGGACGGGGAGTCTTGGTATTCTTGGTACTGGGAGCTGCTGGACTGGGAGTCTGAGTCAGTGTAAGCGGGCGTCTCATAGGAATAAGCAACATGACTCTGAAACAGAAACACCAGAAGCGTGACTAACCTACTACTGTTGGTGTTTGCGCTTTAAAGCTTGCCCGGTTGAACTCACCCACTGCTTGTCATGCTGACTGCGCCATTCGGGACGAAAAGCTCGATCTTCATACTCCTCATGTGGAGTGTAGGAGCCACAGTGCCACCTGTATGGATGTTGGCCCGACCAGCTGTTCACTGTAGGTCGCATACACACACGAGACCAAACACATGAACGCTTTAGAAGGCGCATCTTCATCACACCGTGCGCTTTTCCAGCCGGGCCAACCTGTGATCCTGGTGCTCTGGTGGGAATGCGTCAGCTGCCCCACGTTTGCCGGAGGTGACAAAGGCAGCTGTGCAGGCTGGACCTCCAGCGAGTGCTCCTGCAGGTATTCCTCGATGACATCCAGGTCCACGTCGGGACAAGACGAGGGCGCCGTGCAGGCCCAGGCCCCCCGGTCCGAGTTCAGCCTGACCTCAGTCACGTAAGGCATCTGACGGACACAGAGCAGGGTGGCTTTTCTGTCACGGCGGCCTTTCTGCAGCAGTGAGGCTCAACAATGGCGCTCATTCTTGAAGTCCATGGATTCTTTCTGCGAAGGCTACCGATTTCCATAATGAGCCGGAGCAGCAGTCCGAGCTTTTATGGTACACGCGTTTGCTGTGTTTGTGGAAATGAGCTGCGGTGATGCTGTTTGTCCTAGTTTGACTGGCAAATTTATGCAAGTGTTTGCACCTTCACCAATAACAGGCGACATACAGGTAACTGGTGTGTGGCTTCGCTGCTTTTTGTATCAACAATAATCATAAAAATAATAAAACAACTTTCACACTGTTGTCATGGACACAAAGGTTCTAATTTAAAGCATGTTTTTACTCAGACTTTAAGCTGTAAAAATACAATCCTTTCCATGTGTGTTGGTTGATTTAATAAAATTAAAAATAAAAAAACAAGTATAACCACACAAAACTCACCGTCTCCATTTCTGCAAACATATTCCTCTGAAAACACAAAAACAGTGTCATGAATCAAACCTCAGCACTGCAGCGGTGCACAAAGTGAGAAGTGAAAGAAGAGCATCACATTCAAAATGTGCAGACTCTGGTGGACGACCATGTGAGGACAAACACGCCAGCGAATAAGAACCAGCAGAAAAAGACGTACCTGCTGAACCAGGAGATTGCTCCTGTTTTGGTTGAATTAAAATCCTCAAGTGATAAATGGACACGAGCACGTGAATGCTCACCTGAATGATGGCGAACCAGGACCTCACCTCTTTTATAGGTTGCGCCTTAATGTTCTAGCCTCCTGGGAGTGGCCTCAGGACAGTCTCAAGGCTTTTACAGACCCCTTTGCCTGTGAGAACTCTTTTAAGCTTTTTTCTAGATTTAAAACTTGCAGGGCAACTGTGATTTCTCAATTTTATTTATTTTTATGACATTTTGCTGTTTGTCTGTAAAAACATGCTTTTGTGCTTAAATAAGCTTGAGGAAACATTTGAATGATGAAGTACAATGCTTTGAATTAACTCCTCCAGAGGTATTAAATAACACCTCAGAATGAGTGTGATTGCGTTTGCTGGATTTTCAGTCATTTCTCATCAATTTTCAAACTTCTCACTCAGTATTTCCACTTGTTTGTGTTAAACATTATACTGGGTGTATTAACAGTCATTTAACTTTATTCACTGATTGCACAAGGTTGTGGTAATAAGAGTCATTCCACCTGGCTTGTTTACTGTTTATTTTGCTGGGCTGTATATCTGATTCATCAGTTATCTGTGCCATAGTCAGAATAGTGGTCTGGACTATGGGTGGACTCACGGTTACTTACTGAGTAAAAGTACCGGAGTAGGTAACGGAGACGCTCTGCCTCCCCTACAAAATAAGAGCAGGTATTGTGTCATTGCCAAGAACGTTCATTCATTGTTTGCTTCTGGCGTGTATGAAAAATTCTGCCTCATTTGAGACTGTGTTCCGCTTTGTTGTGTTTGTGTCAGATGGAGATTCCAGCGCACTTCTGGCAGTGCAGCGTGCGTGCGTGCGTGCATGTGTGTGTTAATACAGTCTGCATAGATGTTGGACTTCCCCCCCCAGTTTCCTAGATCTGAGAAGTCAGGACTCAAAGCAGAACCTGAGCTGTTCTCAAAATAAAGTCAAAACCATTGATTTATATCTTTTGAGAACTGTTGGATGATCACATGACAACAAAGAAATATGTAATTAGTGTTAATATTACAACAGTAAATTATTTTCAGGAAAAAGCATCTGATGAAGATTTATGGTCCGGGGCGATGTCATAACAAAAGCCATGGCAGCGACCTGTGACCCCCTTGGACCGATGATATATGAGTATATAAAGGAAGGCCTGTATTTAAAGAATTAAAGAATTTCCCCACTGTGGGATGAATAAAGTCTATCTTATCTTATTTACACGGCCGTGTATTTTATTCTGAGGCTATCATGTAAACATGATAAAGAGAAAGTCAAATTGACTGACTAACTTTACAACGTGTCAGGAATTAGTGCAGAAATTCATCACGCTGAAATGTTGCCACATTGTTCACCCGTTTCAGTACCCACCAGAACTAGTTCAAGTTCCTGGAGTGACACTGTGATGAAGCCCTTCATGTCCACGGTCATCTAATGTTCGACAAATACAATAGTGTTTTTTTTTTTTCCTTGCATTTCTATGTAGACTGCACCTTAAAAAGTGTGCACAAGGTGTTTCAGAGCTACACATGTGAAAAACTCTAAAGTGCACAGGCAGCTGTACAAATAATGCCAGTGATTTCCTGACTGACCAGCTCTCCACCTGGAATACGGCACTATTTATGAACTCCCTCACTCCTCTGTCACACACACACACACACAAACACACACACACACATACATTTGATGATGGTTGTTTTACACAGGCTTCGTGTATTTGGGAGAACAGGCAGCCAGAGAAACCTGCTTATGAAGCTTCACAAATGGCTTCTGTGAAAACCACTGAGAATTCACAGCAGTGGCAGCACACACACATAAGTTAACTACAGCTTGTGTGTAAGGCCAATGAAAACGAGTGTAATTATACAGAATGACCCCAAAATACAACTCTAAACCTCCCAGATGAAGGTGCGCCCGGCAGACTCGTCTCCGAACCCTCGCAGTTCTGACAGCGGGGATGCAAATGCGTCGCTTCCATGTTTGCATTACTGTGTCCTTATCTGGAGCTTGTTACACCTGTTTTGATCTCAGAATTAAAAAAATAGCATTAGAAGCAACATCTAGACAAACCCTTAATGCAACATGGAGCCATAATTATAACATTCAAAACTCAGAAAGACCAACACATGTGACAGCTATAGATCAAGATATGAAAATTATCAAGTAAAATGTTATTTATTATATTACTAATAGTATTATTTTATGGTGTGCCACAGAACCCCAGGCTGATTGTGAGTTCTGTAAATAATCATGTTTAAGAGCACCCATGCTTCTCAGCTGACTCTAATATTTCTACAAAGATGGTCTAAATATCTGTCAGAAGCAGCTCATTTCTATGCCAGTCGGCTCATCCTTTAAAAAAGTCTAACTGTGGCCCTATTGCTTGGTCCAATTTTTCATTGGGCAGAAGCAGCTGCGCTGACTCAGCAGCAGTAGTGGGACGGGCTCTGGTGAACAGCATGTTATTTCTTAGTTATTCAATATTTACCAAAGGTTTTTGATTAACGTTTTCTGGAAAAACCCTCAGTGAACGGAGTGACGGTTGAGCTTCTTACAAGTTAAGTTGCACCTGGGGGATCCTGTCAGGGTGATAAGGTATGAGAGATACTGGACCCGTGACCCTGGTCAACCCTGCGACCTGGTGCATTAAGGTACCGCACTGATCTGATCTTTGTTTTCAGCAGTTATAGATGCTTTCAGGAGAGGGGACGGCTGAAATAAATGGCGGCGAAGGCTGTTATTCTTTTTAAGGTATTTAAATTAGAAATGATGCTTGCAGTGCAGAGGCGGCCACAGTCACTCATCAACAGTCTCATTTGTAAATATCATTGCAGCAATGTCGCAGAGGTTTGATCATTAATCTGTCTGGGAGGAGCGTGTGATGGTCACTCACTTCTGGCAAGAGGGAGAACCGACTGCCACAGTAAGGTAAATATGTGTGTGTGTGTGTGTGTGTGTGTGTGTGTGTGTGTGTGTGTGTGTGTGTGCGTGTGTGTCCAGGTGTAGCGGGTTTACAGTTATAGCCAAACCCTTAAGATTAGTGGGAGTACGCAAATCACCTGTAGGCTCCACGGGGAATTCCCCTACCCCAGACAATATGTGTGTTTGTGTTTGTGTGTGTGTGTGTGTGTGGGGGGGGGTATTATAACCAATAGCTTTATGGTGTAAAAAAAAATCATCCAGTTCATTTTGCTTCTGATGACAGAAGATTGATCAATAATAATTATTAATGAAAAACATTGAAAACGTTGAATTATATTTCATTTGTGTGACGACCGCGCCCATGGGCCCAGGCTGGGTGGGGTGGTGGGTGAGTCTGGCAGATGAGGAGGCAGTTGGACATATGCACCCATGCATCTGTGGCACTGACAAGTATGCAAAACCTGAGGTTGACCAAAAGCACGCCTTATCACTTCCCTGTTGCTCTCACAAACTTCTGCAACTTGCTTTTTCTGCATTTACACTTTCTTTATTCAGCTAAGTGCAAAATTTCTATTTATTTTATTTATCATCGGGACTATTTATTTGTGCATACCTCTTGCATACGGTTATTTGCTGTGAATGGTCAAGTGGTTCTTGTTTAAGAGGATAATATTCATCACTCATATGGGAATGCTGGAGATAAGGAATGGATTGGGAACTGGTGGGACTTTGCATTCCCACGGAATAGTGTTTTGTGTCCTCCAGTAGGCAATCTGCGGTCTCAATAAACACTCATAAAGTACGCAGACGTGCACGCGGGCCCACAGACCTTATCGGAATAACACATAAACTCCAGGGTGAAGACTGTACATAAATCATTTGTTTTCACTGCGAGATAAGTGGCAAGACAAAGAGAGACAGAGGGATGGAGTGAAATCGTATCCGACCTCAGAGAGGACTAACTGAAAAGTTTCCATGCAATTTTCATATTCAGCTCACCTCCTAAAATCACATCGCTCTGATGGGTGATTCTGCACAGAGAAGGACCGTGCGTGCTGAGCAGAGGCGTGTGTACTCAGCCGGACCAGACGTCCTGACAGAGACTCCTCTGCTGCATAGCGGCTGTCATGCAAGCTGGAAAACAAAAGATATCAGTTTAATCATGCTACAACAACTGAACTCGTCACACTATTATTATTCAGATGCAGATACAATCTCTGTTGGGCTACTTAAACATGATATGACTATTTCAGGCAGTCTCGCTCAGTGTGACTTGTCGGCTTATTACATTAAAATGACAAAGAATGATTTTTCCACTGTAATCTGAATAAATATGGAGGATTTTACACTGTTTTTCAAATATTAGCGGGAATATCTGTATAACACATGAGGTCCATGACACAACAGAGTAAAATCTGAGAAAGTTTTACCCTGAAACGGGTAAACAGAGGTGCATTGTGGAGGGAAAACAGAAGGCCAGAAGTCAGGAATGGCCACCAAAAAGGAGGAGAAATTCCAAAAGGCCACTTCATGGTTTGTGTTTTTTTTCTAGCATTGTCAGTGTCCACGTGCAAAACCTGCAGCTAGCCTACAAAGATCCTGCAGCACTGTGAAAAAAGAAGGTTCCTCTTTCTACAAAGGATGGCGTCATTGCTGACAATTGGGCATTTATTACTTCTGCTTTGCAAAAGTCTTCAAAGGCCAGACTATGATCATCATGTTAAATGGAATTTGAGTCACGAAAGACTGCAAATGTATGCAGTTTTTAGACCATTTTGTGCTGACAGTGCAGCTCCAGAAACACAGCGTCAAATGAGAGAAAATGGTGCATGTATATAATAAATATTATAAATACTATTATAACTAAATCAAAGCTGGTGTAATTTTGACCAAACGTTATCACTCAGTGCTGAAACAGGACTGTAGTTATACAACATGACTGAAACATTTTAGATTTGATCAAATGCAACTTGGATGGAATGTCTGACGCATCAGAAAGAAAGACCATGTCCACAGATTATGGCCCATTGAACCAAAAACAAGATGAAAATCTCACATGAAAAAACCACAGACATAAGCCATACCAGCAACAACAAAAAAATGACACTTAGCATTTGTGCTTAAATCTGGGTGTCCCCAGAAAAAAAAATATTCCCAGTACTGGGATAAAGATGGAACGCAAGCGTCACCATTTAAGGCTCAAGTAAAATACCTCCCTCTGTTGGCATTGAGAGTAATTACACAAGTAGAGTAATTACGGGATTTCTAAATTCCTGACCGTGATACTCTTCGTTTGACTGCCTGTGGGTGGCGCCATTTCATTAGTTAACAGGAGAACCAGGACTGGAGCGCCGAAAAAGAAGCTCCAACGCTTGAGCGTCTTAGTTTACCGTGAAAACCGCAGCCATCCTATGGTTGCTATGAACTTTTAGAATGACTGGAATTCTCTGAGGCTCCTGAAACCTTGTTCTCTTACTAGTTTGTGTTGCGTCTCCTGCACGTCCTATCTAAGTTCTGCATGGATGGGTCTCTATGGAGACAGTCCACTGCTTTCATTCACTGTTAACATTCCACATCAGTCTCCTTCTCAGTGACACAGCTGATGGTATCGAGCAGATTGGTGGATCGCGCACACACACACACACACACACACACACACACCCTTATACTTCTATCTTTGTGAGGACCTTCATAGGCATAATATATTATCCAGGGCCTTACCCTAACCCTAACCACCCCATCTAACCTCTGACCCTATAGCCCTTATTCTAACATTGACTTAAAGTCAATTATAACCCCAACTTTAAAACCAAAAGTAACAAAGAATGCTGAAGTTAACATTTGAGTATGTTTGACTGCTGTCAAAACATCTGGGGAGGCACATCAATATCAAACTGTAGAAAAACAGTGATTGGTATACTGAAGTTTTTACAGGCCATAGTTATTTCAATATGACACGTCTTTAAAATTGTGATTGCTATATTATTGCAACTGCCTGAACATTATAAATGTGTTAAACACGGCCAGAATGTTATTCAAGTTTAGAATACACTCTGAGAATAAATACCCAGGGAAATATCTGGCACAGGGGGATTGTAGGTTTCCAAGAATCTGTTATCGAAAAACAGGATAATTGTATAGTTTAGTGCTAGGATATTAGTGCAGCAGCTGGGATAGGCTCCAGCAGGCCCCTGCGACCCAAAGTTGGATAAAGCAGGTACAGAAAATGGATGGATGGATGGATATTAGTGCAGCAGGCCGGGCTGAATGTTCCGGACCTTTTAACATTAAAAAAATCACAGAGAAGCTCAGGAAGTTAAAAGAGGACAAATCAAGGCAATAAGTCCAACCAGTGGACCAGAAGAATGTTTCAACTAATTTGAAGGACACTGACAATAGAAATTGAGGAAGACTTTGGCCAAAGACGCCACATTATTGGAGCCATTTGGATAATTGTTTTGGGACTTGGTGGAAAGGCATGGAAATGGGTCACAGAAACCTTTTAAAGGTTCCTGACAAAAGGTTCTAGGACCATCACATAGTTGCTGTAGCTCTCACATTCTGCTTTGGAAAACCAGTATGTGCTAAAAGTGTCACTCCTCCATACAGCTACTTACAGCAGGATTGTCTGGCAGTGATTCAAATATTCATTGTGTCTTTTTTCAAGGCCTTGAAAGTATCTCTCCTTTATATGAAAAAAAAAAAAAATCCTGGCTACAAGTTTTGAGCTGTGATGTAACTATGAGTTTATCTGCATAACTGTGAAGGACATGCTGCTGACACACAAACACTTCCAGAAACTATTCTGCTCTTGATTTAAAATAAACCCTTAAACACCCATTTTCGTGAGTGAAACATGCAAAATTGCACAATATTATGACACCCCCAGCTGAGATGAACACTTCCCAGTCATGGACTGAGTTTATGAACTCCATGACTAACAACTTCTCAGCGCCCACAAATGTCCCATGACACAGGGGAACAAAACCTCCACCCTGTTTTGCCCTCGCACAGCACCCCCTCTTCTCCATTCACCCGGGGCCCCACCCTTGTGTCCACATCCCCTTACCTCATCTCCTTTCCTCTGCTGCTCTTTCATTCATTACTTTCCTTTGTACTGTGAGATGCAGAGAGGAAGCGATGGATGGGGGGAGGGACAAAGGGAAGGAGAGAGGCCTTTTGTTGGCTTTCAGGTGGTTTCACATGAAAAGCCAGGGTACACACCTAGGTTGCCGCCACCAACGACCCGCGTCTCACCTGCTTCCGCTGGGTCTACCTGAGTTAGCGTTTGGTTGCCCCTGCACAGCCCAGGCATGCACAGATAAAGACAGGCACATTTGTGAGCACATACTTGTGGAGACACACCAGTGTGTCAGGTGGGTTGATTGCATGGCGACTTTGTTCCTGTTCACCCTGAAAGGATTCCTCCTGCTGCAAGAGGAGAGTCTGGATGGCCTGCGGTGTTCGTGCGTCTATGTTTTATTCCCAGCGCTCTCAAGTGAGTGTCAGGTGTCAGGTAGCTACTTGTCTTTGTGTCTTCAAGGCTGCCGTGTCTTTGGATAGTGTTTACAGCCCATAGAGCATGGCAGAGGCGGGGGGAATGCGGGGGGGGGGCGGGGGGGAGGGCGCGCCGGCTTTGATCTGATGCAGACTGTTTGATAGCGTGTGTATGAGCGTGTGTGTGTGAGACAGGCAGAAAGAGAGAGGGAGAAGGGGAGTGCATGCATACTTTTTCAGTGGCACGTACAAATGTCTGCACATGCGTGTTCATGCAACCCCGGGCCACGCACAACTAGCTTTTCTGGCGACCTGAAAAGAGCCAGATTTGCCCCCCACAAAAAAATTGGCCATTATAGAAAATTCAAATGAATCAACCCTGCCCAATTGAGAAGTTAATGTGATTGTTCTTTGACAGAACAAAATATAGAAGAAAAAAAATAAACATCTATAAATATAAAATGGAGATTTGCAAAGTGTTAAGTTTTTGTAAAGTTATTAAGCACAACATCAGCACCAGTGATAACACCCTTAAAACCTCTCTTCATCAAATCTAATATTGAACCATTTTTGTATCAATAAGTTCATGATATGTATATAGGAAAAAGTGTTCCTCCAACCTTAATTTTACATGTCCATGTATCCTATTGTTAAATTACATGGGCTTCTAAACACACCATCAAAAACTGTTAAAATTGTTGCAGTTTAGTAGGAGGGCAGATTATAATTTGATTAATCCAATGTAGATAGTGAGACCAGTAACAGAGATAATGAAAGAGTGAAAGGGAGACGCAAAGAGAGGAAGAAGGCTTTTTCAAAGTGTGTTTTAAGTGTGTGTTTTTGAAAGCTCCCCTCGGGACAATAAATGTGCCTTTAAAAAGATGACGGGGGTAGAGAGGTTGCATTTGCAGGTGCATGGGGAGCATGTGCATGTTTTTCCTGCATGTGAAAAAAAGAAAAAAAAATTAAAGCACAGCTTTAAACTGACAAAAGACAGAGGGGAAAATATCAGGCATTTCCTGAAAAAGAGGAAGAAAAGAGAAGGAAGGAGAGAGAGAGAGAGAGAGAGAGAGAGAGAGAGAGAC